>NW_021024827.1:4673838-4725739 GCF_004153795.1 Camellia sinensis
CGCAGATTTGAATGATTGCATAGATCGGTCTCGGCGATCATTTGATTCGAACTCAAAAGCTCAAAGATGTAAAGTAAAATCTGAAAAATCTGTGTATGAAAAATCTCAAGATGTTTGAAAGCTCAAAGTTTCAAAAATATGAAAAATCTGTAAAATCTGAAGAACCGGGGTATGAAAAATTGATATTTCTCTAAAATTTTTAGATTATAGGCCTGATTCAAGGATTATAGGCATGATTCAATATTTTTCAAAGTAAACATCGATTGATCAAGGATTATAGGCTTGATTCAAAGCTCAAAGCTCAAAGTTCCATCGATTTTTCAGAGTAAACATCAAATTTCATTTGATAGAACCAGAGTAAAATTTTACTCTGGTTCTATTGCTCTATTTTTTTCATTTGATAGAACCAGAGTAAAATTTTACTTTTATACAGAGTAAAATTTTACTTTTAGTTTCAGAGTGTAAAATTTTACTTTCATACAGAGTAAAATTTTACTCTGAAATATATAGTGAAAATGTCTTAATAGGAGAGCTGATAGATATGAGGGTAATATAGTAAAAGAAACAAATTTTAAAATATCAGGGGGTTTTAAAAGTACTTATATAATTCTTGTCCTTTTGAAAGAGAAATTAAATAGTGAGGGGACTATGACCAAATCTCCCTAATTTTTCAGATCTTTTAATGTTGCTCATCTTATTAATCAAAATATTAGTTCGTGGAGAAAACCGTGGAGAGACCTATTTATTCGGACTCTTTTTCCAGAACATACGGTTAATCATATATTGAATATACATCTCCTCAAGTTAGTAAATCAGTTAGTGTGGACCCTGACTAAGGATGGATAATATTCGATTTAGTTTGGATTATTTCTAGATATGAAAGGCGAACAGATGGTGCATCTTTCGGGTATTTGGGACTATAGTGGCTGTTGGAAGAAGCTATGGAAATTAAAGGTGCCTCCAAAATGATTTCTTTTTATTTGAAAGCTTTTACATAGAATCTTATTTGTTAAAAATCTTATTGTGCGTTGGGGCGTTCTGTTAGACCCTGTGTGTTCAAGGTGGGGTGTGGAAGAGGAACCATTAGAATATTTTTGTTTTCAATGTATTTTCTCTAGGCATGTGTGGAGGGGGTCTGGTCTTGGGCTTAATTTTGATGACGAAGAGGAATGTATGATTCATGAATGGTTGGGGCAATGGTTCTAAAAAGCGCCAGATGATGATGCAATCATCGAATCCATTTAGGTTTTGTGGGGAATTTGGCATGATAGAAATAAAGCAACATCTGAGTATGGGGTGGAAGACCCTGTTTATGTATTGAGAGATATTAGCTCTCTCCATGTGGTGACTGAGCAAATTTGGATATTTACTATTAATGATGTGCCATTGGACAGCAGAAATGTGGGTGGTGATCCTTCTGAAAATTAATTTGTAATATCTAATTCTGTAAATTGGTGTCCACATGACAGGTTTGTCATCGATGGAGCATAGAAGGAAAATACATCCAAGGCGGGAGCAGCATGGGTTGGAATGGATAACAAAGGAAATCAAATTTTATGGAAGAAGTTCGCCTTTGTTGCATTGTCTGCTTTGGTTGCTGAAGTTCGAGCTTGTTTAGAAGTAGAGAAGTGGTGCGCGAAGATTAATGTGAAAGTAGTTTATATTCTCATGAACTCTTTATTGCTCATTCAAAGATTATAGAATAGTAGTAAGAAGGAATGGGACCTGACAAACCTTTTGTAGGATTCATTCATGTTATTTTTGTACTAAGCTAGATTATGTTTGTATTACTAAAGTCTAAAGTGCTTAGGAGTTTGAATTTTTACAAGCTAGAGCTAGCTTAATACTTGTTGAAATTTTAAAAAAAATTTACAAGTTGAAATTAAGCTGAGGTAATATTGCAAGAAGTACATACGTACTTGCCGAGATTACCAGGTTGCCCAACTTGGGGAGTATAAAAGACAGAAGTTTTGATGAGTAAGAGTAAAGTGACAAGTTTAAAAAAACACTTGTTAAAATATTTTTATAAAGTTTTCAAGTGTTAAGGCAAGGCCGAGATAAACAATTAAGAGGATATGTTCGAGGTATTGTACCCTGAAGAAGTTATACAGATAAAAGTATACTTTGAAGACATGCAAAATTATTCTAAGTATGGAATGGTAAACATACATAGAAGAAAAGAAGACATACATTCAACACTTGAAAGAAAATATAAGACTTGCATTCAGAAAAGAAACTTGTTCAGATACAAAAAGGCATTTCGACCTGGCATAGGAGATTACTCGTTCATCTACAAAGACAAGAGGGGCACATCGGCCAAATATAAAGCTAACATTGTTCAAACAAAATATTACAGCTATCCAAAAGTAAAAGCTTCTAAGGAAAAGCTTCTAAATAGACTTTTCGGCGTCTGCAGTTGGCTGTGTTTCGACCTCAGTAGACAATTGGGAAGTTTTCTTAACAGTTTTCTCAGCCTGAATCTTGGCGTCAATCTCAAGAAGAGTTTGATCAAGGCTCTTTTCAATAGTATGCACCTTGAACGTGCTCTTCTTGGGAGAAGCACTTTTAGAGCCTTCGTCCTCCTCATCCTGAATCAAGTCTAGGACTTGCTCATTCAGAGTTGGGGACTTGGCCTCAGCAAAACATTCATTACCAGCTTCATCCTCGGCTTCTTCTTCTTCTTCCCCTTCAGCCTTACCAAAAGATTGGCTTGGAGGGGGGGAATGGCAGGACAAGTCGGTTATCATCTCGGAGGGGTGAGTCCTCGGGGACAGCCAGCTCTTTCAAAGCAGCCATCCAACCAAGGGTGTAACCCATGTTGCATGCCTGTCTGACTTGCTTTTTGTAGTCCTCGCGGACATCGGTTGCCCTCTCGGCATAAGCCTTCTCGTCTACCGTTTTAATTTCGGCCTCTTTTGTGGCCAAAGCATCTCGGAGCTCTGCTTGAGCTTTGGCAGTTTTTGCTTCGGCCTTTTTTATTTCAGCTTTGAGAACCTCAACCACAGTCTTCGCAGCATTTGCCTTTTCCCCAGCTTGATCTTGGGCTCGCTTGGCTGCCTTGGCCTGATCCAACAGGACTTTCATCTTGGCCTCGGCGTCATTTAAGGATTTAAGCAAGCCAGCAGCCTCCTTGGTCTTGTGGACTAGCTCCTTCTTCAAATCCTCAGCCTTCATCGCAAAGGAGTGGGCGTGCTGGATCGCCCAGGAAAAACGGAATGAACAAAAGTTAATAAACGTTTTTAGTATGAAGAACTGAAAAACAGAGTACCATGTGTTAGGAATTTACCAATACGGAGTGCTGCACCATCAGAGTGAAATTTTCACATTCGTTGACCTCGATCATACGGTTGAGGTCATTGGGAAGGAACAATGCAGTGGAGAGGGCAACGCTGACCTCAATGCTGTCAATAGTGCTATCGTTGGCTCTGACTGGTTTACCCTCAATCGTGATAGATGGGGCCCAGAGGTCATCAGGTTTAAGTAAACCCGAGGTGGTTGTAGACTCGGATCTCGGCTTCTTTGACTGAACGGTTTCAGAAGGATCAGCCTCAACATGCCTCTTCTCGGCGGCGCTTCTATCAACTTCGGCTAGTTTGGATATAGGCAAAGTATCCTCAGAGTCAATCTGAGTCACTGTTGTCTTGGCTTTGGCCTTTTTCACCCTCTTCGGCTTGGCCTTTGGTTGGGATTGCGATGAAGAGGATTGAACTGTCACAACACCAGGGATGTCTGCCAAGAGGTCTTCGGTGACAGCCTTGTTGCGTCTCATTTCGTTGGCGGTAGCGGCGACAGTGACTTTGGTGCCGAAATGGATTGCTGGTAGTGCAGTAGGTGGGTTGACTGGATCGTAAGCCAACGCCTTAGTACTTTGGCGTTTTCGGTTATGAGTTCTACCGGTAGGGGTAGAGATTAGAATTCGGCGACGCCGTCGGCGCTGGGCAGGGGGAATCAGTTGTGGAGTAGATGTTGATGGCTGCTCCGCTGGGTCAGAAGTTGAGGCTTGGTTAGGCCGTAGTGATAAAGTGATAGGGGGAGTTGTTGCTGAAGGAGGAGACTTGCTTTTCTTGGGGACGTCGAGCAGCGCAAATTTGTAGATTGTGATGTAGTTGAGCAGCAGAGGGGCTTTCCGCTGGTTAACTGGAAAACCCAACAGATTTTTGAAGTCTTTGCTGGGATAAAAGGTTTTCTGAAAGTATTTTGGTGACTGAGGAAGAGCTGCAAGTAAAAAATAGACATTAGAACATATAGAGGAATAAAGTAAAAAGACTTAAGAACATGTAAAGTGACACTTGGTTCTTACCATTACCTTCTTTAAACACTGTTCGACTCAAAGGATAGAGGTGGATGTCGTTATCAAATGGGAACTCCCAGCTGCCCGAGACGATAAAATAATCATCTCCAGCACCTTTGTTGGAGTCTAGAAGGTTGGCTATGTGTTTATACTCAGTAGATCTCGGCTTGAGGTAATAGATGTAGCCATTTTCGGATTTCAGGCCACACATGGTGTAACAGTACTAGATTCGGCTAGTGTTATCCTAGCGTTCTCTCGGCTAGCTAGGGCAATTATACCGTTAATAACTCTGTAAGAGTTAATGGCCAGCTGCATTGGGTTAAGTTTGTAATAATGAAGGACTTGACGGAAAAGGATGTTGAGAGGGAACCTAAGTCTACGCTCTATGAAGGCCACTACGGGGAAAGGCATAGAGTCCCCATCAGGCATGATGGAGTCCTCCTCCCTTGCCAGCCTAAGCTGAACATCGGCTGGGATAGAGAACTCTGTCCTAAAGTACTCTAGTTTGGCTGGGGTATTTACCCTCCACCTAAACATACCCATGACGTCGGCTAAAGGAAGAAGGTGCAAGATTTTAGAGGAAAATGGTTTGTATGGGTTTAACGGACCTCGGCTAAAGACCTAAACAGAAACTGGGGCAAAGGCTTTTCAAGATCTAAGGGAATTTGTTCCAATTTCCTAGGGATAGTAATTTCTATCAAAACCCAAGCCTAAATATATGTGGAAACAGAGAATTGAAGGCAAGAATATGGCAAATGTAACAAGAAAACAGAAAAAAGAACGTGATTTAGACTTAGGAAAGAAACAGAAATTCAAGAACACTGAATAAAATGTGTACAGATGTGCACAAGCCAAGGGCAATGGCAAATTACAAGAACATCAAGTGTATGAGCAATTTGTGTGTGCATGTGTAAGACCCAGAGGCAGATTGGACAAACACAAAATTGCAAGTAAACATGCTCAATGTGCGAATGATGAAATTCAAAACACAGACAAAGATTCAAGAATACGAACAGATTTGCAATAATGTAACAAAATTTTGAAATAAATTGAGGATTGAAAAAGGTTAAAACAACGACTCATCGAAGAAAATGACGCTGATATGAGGTCATCGGAGTCAGACAATGATAGTGAATGGAGCAGAATATTGATTGCTTCGCCCAAGGAGATGAGCAGGGCAGGTTGCAGAGCTTGAAAACTTAAAACAATGGCGATTTTTGGAGAAAAGCTTTAAAGGGAGAAAAACTTGAAAACGGGGGAAAAATGAAGAATGCAAAAGTGAAGAGATGGAGAGAGAATGTGATGTTTTGTTAAAACACGAAAAGACAGCAAAGCTTAAATGATATGCCTTGGATGTCATGTCCGTCAGGCAGCGTGCGCAAAAGCGACATGACTTGATGACGCGTGTCAGGTACGAATCAATAAAAAAATGACGCGTGGATAAAACGGTTAAGAAAACCGTGCGTAACGGCACATGAACAGATGGAACTCTTGAAATTCTTGATTTAATGAAGCAAGAACCTTGGCTATGGGAACGGTTTTGAAGAACTTGGTTCTTGGTCGTTGATCAAGTGGACTGCAGAATCTTGGTCATATTAAGTCGATGTGTAATGATAACGGCCATAAAGGTTAGAGTAAGCCGACGTACTATGTGGACAAATGGAATAGGTTCCATCACCTCAAGATGACGAGGTAATAGAACCTAGGGTGCAGTTGTGGGAATATATTTTTGTGAAAATATGGCTAAGGTGGCACCGAAGTGCCAGCCGAGGTGCCACGTATCTTGGTTATGGCGCCGAGGTTATCTCGACCAGGCCGAGGTTGTCTACGGAGATATCGGAATCCGAGATGAACGGATAAGGGACAAGAGTCCTAGAATGGAGGAGAACCTTAGTCTAGATAAATATAAGGCTCTTAAGGAGTTTATTTCTATCTGGTTGGTGGTCTAGGATAAGCACTGAACCAGAGTCCGTCAAAGTTAGGTTTCTATAGGGATCAGGTTAGTGCAGACTATAAAAGTAAGGCACCTTCGTGGGTCTAAGGTATGTTTTCACTATTTGTTATCTTTGAAAGATATTGATTACTGACTTGATCGTCGGAGTGCTCCCGGGTGGACAAACCACCGCCGGATTCTTATCTTTCTGTGACAGGTTGTTTGGGCTTAATCAATTCTTTCGGTGCTCTTTAACTGAATTTCCCTTTTGGTTGTGTGGTCAAAAATCAACACCCACAGCAGCCTTAGCAGAAGATTGAACAATGTGTAATTCTAGCGTGATATATATGCTATTTTTTCCTTTTTCTTAAAAAATAAAAATAAAAATTCTTAAAAAATAAAAATAAAATCATAATACTTTAAATTGTTTTTGTTGCAAAAGTTTTCAGGAAACATACTTGTGGTTTTGTTTGTTTTGAAAATAAATTTTTATTTCTTCAAATTGGTTTCGTTGCAAAATATTGCATCAATCATTTTTCATTATTCCCTCTCCACCTCACTTCGACAAATATTATCCTCTTGAGTAACCCTTCTGACAACTCCTCTCGGACCACCCCCAACAAGTTGGATACTTGAATAACTCACCAAATTTATTTTTATTTTTATTTTTTTATTAATTGTAAAAACATTTTTATATTTAACATCATTTTAATTTGAATAAATTACATTAATCTCTTCTGAAATTTTAAAAAATTATATAATAAATTTTATAAATTTAACGTAATTATAGTAAACTCTCTAAATATTTTAATTCATATAATACTTTATTACTATTTTTATCAAAAACTCGTTAATGGTATGAATAAAAAAATAATAATATTATCATATCTTTTATATTGAAATACTAGCGTATGCCCGTGCCTGAAGGCACGGTGTAAATAATGATGAATAACTATCATTGGTGCAATTTCCCCTTTACTGAATTATTAAAATTCTATGGCATCACCTTTGTTTACAACAATTAATTTCTTCATTAATCCATCATGGAGATCGACAAATAATGGATCAAAAATAGTGCATGTATTAAGCACTCAGTACAATAAGGCAAACTTATTGGAAAAGAGCTGCAGATCTAATATAAATTATATAGCCTATGTTTGGGAAGTTGGGTTTAAGGACTTAGCAAAAGAAGCCAAAAATGTTTTTCAAGTTTCAAAATTATATAATGGTAAATACTACAAGATAAAGTCAAACCAGTCATGCACTTCAATGCAATAATCATCAAGCCTAATTCATACTGTTTCTTCCAGTCTATCAACTGGGGGTTAGATTATATATATAAAGCTTAAACAGTCAAATGGGAGGTTAGATAAAACAACCCGTGTTCACCTTTCCTTTCTTAAAAATTAGGAAGAAACTTCAATTGGTTGGAGCCCAAGTGTGCCACTAGGAGAAGTAAAAACTTACTTGATTCAGTACATGTGGAAAAAGGGCATAATCAACAAATGCAATTAAGTGCAATTAAGTGCCCTGTAAGTTTTCATGATCAACAACGGAAAAAGGGCATTAAACTTGAAAGAACAATAGACGGGTAATATAATCCTGCTGAGTTGTTGGGCATTACACTTGAAAGAACAATTGAAGTTTGGGTTTTAACATAAATAATAAAAGCATGCCAAATATTTTCAAAAACTGTCGTGCTTTATTAATAATAATGTAGCTCAAAGAGTTCCCAGAATTTAATCAATTGAGTTTAATCAATGGCAGAATATGACATACTTGCACCAAATAGCATTTTCAGTTGCAGCAAGCCACCAATTGTGAACTAATAGCTCAGAGTTTAATCAATGGTAGAATATAACATACTTGTACCAAATAGCATTTTCAGCATCATAAAATATTGAGATTAAAGAAAACGACACTACCATCGGAGATAATTTTCAGCATCATAATAGTTAAGACAGAACCATAATTTTCAGCATCATAACAGTTAAAACAAAACCACTTAAAAATTTGAAGTGTGATTCAAACCCGAGAACGAACCAAATCTCACAAACCATAAGAGGTAAATTTGTATTTAGATAAACGAACGGTCAAAAACCCAGAAATCCCACATTCACATGTCCTTATGTATGCCTATCCAATTCAACTAACTGTGTCAAATATAACTTTCCAGAAACAAACCATTCTGTCAAACTAATAAATAGACAAATACCATTGTATATGAGGCAATATGCAAAAACACTTTGATGAACACTATGATATTGTTTTTTGCACATAAATTGCTTCATACTAACAACATAAATGCTTCACTGAAACAGTGAATAGAACTCATTTGAGAACATGGGATGCCATCAGCAACTTAGGCTCTCCACCCCATACATAAGGTTGTCGAATTATTTCCACATACGTTTCAATGAACCTAAAACCCATGAAGAGAATGAATAAACACTTCCATTCCGATTTAACCATGTGCAATAACACTAACTAATGTACTTCCAAAAAATAAAAATCACACTAACTAATGTACTTCAAAAAAATAAAAATCAAGTTAAACTATACCTATTGTTTTCAATGTGTTTGATGAAGGAAGTCTTGAATTGCAGCAAGGGAAAAGGTTAATTTAAAGGATTGATTCAATGAACTCACCTATTCATCTCAAGTAGCTGACAGTTACCAGAGCCAAGTGGTCTGCCCGTGCCTGAAGGCACGGTGTAAATAATGATGGAAAAGGAGGTGAGAAAGAAAAACCTGGTGGTGGTGGTGATATAGATGATAGTCTCAAGTTACCATCTGAGTCATACTTTATTGGCCTCCCTCTTTTCTTCACCAACAAACCACCACCACCACCAACTACACCATCACCACTTGTGGTGGTGATCTGTAGGCTTCTCTCCATGCTCATGTTCATCACTTCAATAATTAATCACTTCAATAACAAATTGTATTAGTATTAAAAAAAAATAGAACAAATAAGTCCTAAATTCAGACTTGGACATCAAATCAAAGGGGAAAAAAAGCCTGTCATTAACTAATGTACTTCAAAAAAATAAAAATAAAAAAGCGCACCAACTAATAGGAAAAAAAAAAGAAATAACAAAATCTAAATCAACAACCAAATTGAACTCATCTTGGTAATGAAAAAAAGAAAAGAAACAGAGAATAACATTCAGATTAAAAAGTAACAAAGAATAACACTCAATGGTGTATTAAGCATGCTAGATGATCTTCAACCATATATGTATTAAGCATACTACACTACCAGTTTTCTTATGATTAACCATACCTACTG
Source organism: Camellia sinensis (assembly GCF_004153795.1). Classification (NCBI taxonomy): domain Eukaryota; kingdom Viridiplantae; phylum Streptophyta; class Magnoliopsida; order Ericales; family Theaceae; genus Camellia; species Camellia sinensis. Next base: position 4,683,355 of record NW_021024827.1, read on the forward strand.
TAAGGGAATGTGTTTGATGTTTAACCAAATCTATATAGATAAATTACAATTAATAAAGATAAATTACCTCCGCAAATGGGCAATGCTTGAGATCAACTCTAACCAGTGATGTTTAACCAAATATAAAAACCCATCTCACAATTTGAACACGCACATACTCTATACTTTGCTACTTGCTGACTGAAAGTCGAGTCAATGCAAATAACCACCTGTAAGATTTTTTTGGGTCAGGAAATTTTCAGCAATGCATAACAGAAAATATGCAAAGAAATAAGCATGTTAAGACCTTAAAAAAAAAAATCCATACCTTGCCAACACTTCTACCGGAATGAAGATACTCAACTGCATCTGCAACAGATTTTATAACCCACAAATACAAATACAATTTCAATTTGGTCTGATTTTGATAAGAAAAATACAATAATAATTTCATGGCATTTCATAGATACCCATAGAAACCAAAATAAGAGAGAGACACTCAACTGCATCTGCAACAGATTTTAAAACCCACAAATACAAATATGTTTAATTTTTCCAACACAAACACAAATACAGTTTTAGTTTGGTCTGATTTTGATAAGAAAAATACAACAATAATTTACACAACATCAATCTGCCTCTAAATAATCTTTAACTTTATACAATGTCAATCATTTTCAAAGTTTGTCAACAATGAAACCAAAAATAATGTAAATTTTGCCCTTGAGATTGCCACTCTTTCAACACTCATCAATCAAAGAAGTGCACGTTTAGTTTACACAACAATAAATACAAAATCATTAGAGAGATAAGAAGAACTTAAGCTTTAAAAAATGTAGACCTATAAAAAGGGAGTCAATATTACTATTCGCTTCTAGTCTTCATCCACCTGTAAAATACAAAAAAAAAACAATATGATAATTAAAAGAGACTACCCAATTCAAAACAAACACATGCATTGTCACACTAATGAAATGTTTTTTTATAGACCACCCAATTCAAACTAAACACAAACATTGTTGCAAAATAATAATTGGTTACCCAATACAAACACTACGAACAAACACAACATATTGTCAACATAGATACAAATTAATGGCTGATAAAAACATTAATTTACACAAATCAATCAATATTTTCTTTGGGTTTTATTTTTTTTTCAATTCTTTCTTTTTGGAACTTCCTTTAATTGATCACATAAGGTTAGAGGGAAAATTTAAGAAAGAAGTGTTCTTAAGAAAGAATTTAATAAGATAAAATTCAGAAAGCAAACTCTTCGCATGGTAATTCAATAACAAACTCTAACTAACTTAATTCCTCCATAATTTACAAATCAATACAGCCTAAAAAACCCCATTTATTTTGTCCAGTTTAGTCCCATCAGTTTTGTGTATGTAACCACCCTCCATCACCTTCTTCAATCTTCACCTACATCCATTCATATTCATTTTGTTTCCAACCTTAAATACATTTTGAATATTTATTAAGCAATACATGACCCATGTTGAAAAGAAGTCATATGAAATTGTGGTTTAGAAGACAGATATAAAACGGGTACTCAGAATGGACGCATTTGATGGAGAAAACGAAAACCGAAAGAAAACGCATTACCTTACATTAAGATAAGTAAGTTTAAAAACAAATAATAAAGAAATTAATATTGAAATTGCAAAGAAATTGTGAAATTGCATGTTTAATGAATAATGAAAATGAAAATGAGAACATGCGAACTAAACTCGAACATGCGAACTAAATTAGAGTTGATTTTGTATGTTTGTCAAAAGAATAATGAAAATGTTTAAGCTACACAAAAGTATTTACTGACTCCCCGAATCACAATATTACACGTTTGTGTGAGAGATAGTGATTTTCTATTTATCAAAAAATAAAACCCAAAGTTGATTTTGTATGTTTGTCAAAAGAATAAAAACTAACAACAAAATAATATTTTATACGTTTATATGTGAGAGAGTGATTTTCTATTATTTTATCAGAAACTAAAAGCTAGAGTTGATTTTGTATGTTCGTCAAAAAATAAAATAAAAACCAACAACAAAACAAATAACTTATTAGAGCCTGGGTTATGTGCCCACCACGCTTTCGCTGCGCCACTCTGATTAGATGCAAGACAAATTATTTGTAATTCCTTTATTTGGCATTTTATTGCAGGTGTTCATGAAAAATTTATGAAATAAATGCATACATAACCAAAATAAAATTATAAAAAAAAATGATGTATAAACACTTAGATGCTAATATGAATAGATAAAAAAGCAAAATAGAACTCTTAGAGCACCATAATGAAGTGACTAAATTTGGGTGTTAATGTGTCATATAACATAAATATGAGGGCTTGTTTGACAAAGGTTAAAACTTGATTTTTTAGTTTAAAATTCACAAAAAGATAAAATAGACTAAAATAATTAATAAGACAAAATGTCACATCAAATCCATAATCATTTTACTTTTTCTGTTACAAACAATACATCCAACTACAAAAAATTCTAACCATCTTCCTAAACACAAAAATTTTAACCTACTGAAATAGCTAAAAACTAAAATAGCCTACTGAAATAGCCAACTTTCCAAATAGGGCCTAATTTATGTGTTAAAAATTTATTAATTTAGAGTGTACAATGATGTGTTAAAAATTAAAATGTATGTTTAGTGATATATATAAAACTAATAAAAAAATAAAAATAAAAATACATGTGATTTTCACATCTTTTTCTAACTACTCTGCCATGGGACAATGTGGTTTCTCCCCTTCTCTTTCTTCATGGCTTGGCTAAATGAGTTCAGATCCTCTCCAACATTTTTCCTCCAGAGGCACGGCCTAAATTGGGTCACATCACTACACTAAAAATTTTGTGACTTAGATTAGTTAAAAAAGAAAAATACAAAATTCCCTCTGACACTCTCTCTCTCTCACTGATGTGCTCTCTCCCTCACTCATTTCTAATAAAAATTAAAAAAAAAATTATTTTAATCTTTTTCATTTTATTTTCATAATATATATATACTACTGTATACCTGTGCCTAAAGGCACGGTGTAATTAATATTGGGATCGAAATATATTTGTAATTTATATGTATCATACCCTCTACAGAATTCAATTAAAAATAATAACTCTCCCTAATCTTAATGCAAATTAAGGAATAAACGTATAAAATTTATAATGTTCATTAAAATTAAAATGGTAAACTAATGTTCTACAGTTATAATAAAATAAAATTAACCAAACAATGCACACCAGTGCTCTGTAATTCTAAAATAATTTAATTAAAACAAAACAACAAACAATACACACCAACCAATCATCTGTAATTTAAAAAAATAAAAAATAAATTAAAATCAAATCTTATAGAAAACTTTCCAAATGTGAATGTAAGACCAAAATTTGGGTCCTACTCATCACAGATCAGAACACCAACATTTATCTATCGTAGACATTGGACTTATATATACAAAAGAAAATGTATAGTAAGAAGATGAGTAAATAGGTGACAACTTCACAAAATATTTAAAAACTTACTGATTTGTAATTTTTCCAAATTATAGAAAAATTAATAGATAATAAGGAGAAGTGGAACATATTATAAGAAGATGAGTAAAGAGAGCACATGTTATAAGAGAAGCAATTGATTAGATGTATTTCATTAGTACAAAAGAGCAAGAAACTTGTTCTAGCAAAGAAACATGTTGTAGATGAAAAATTAACAATTATACATGAAAACGTTATAAAATTATCATAGATCCAAACACAACCTTAGGGTTTTGCTTGAACGGTACTTGTTTCGAGAAAACTAAAACTCAATAAAATTCAATGTGCAGTACTTAATAGATAATAAAGAGAAGTGGAACAGCTAGAAGCCATACATGAGATCCACCTTATCAAAACCTGCAACAGAGGAATAGATGAAAAAATATTAGAAAAATAAATAAAATATAACAGATACAAAGAAAAGCAAAATGGGAAGCTTAAACCCATTTTAGACTACAAATTAAATAAGAGCTAAACTAATCAGAAACTTTGGAAATTACGTCGTGGATATTCAAAGTGAAAAATAGCATGCTTAGAACTTGACCCGCTTGGATTCATCATATGTTGCAAGCTATGATGCAGTCATAGCAGGGCCAACCCCCTTCCAGAGAGCCATTATTCCCTCTTCTGAAGCAATTTTTCTCATTTCCCCTATTGCTCCTCTTCTTAAGTTTGGATTCATCTGCAACCGCACCTGAAAAAAGAAGAGCGTTAAGTAAGACAAAGATTTTAGATGTTTAGAAAAGCTTTTGAATCTAAATACCTTCAGAACTTCCATAGGGTTGGTCAGCGTAGTTGCAAAGGCACCAGAGAATGCTCCTGACGCAATCTTAACCAAAACACAACCCGACACAGAGAGAAGGGGAGAGACAGAAATCTTACCTTGCAAACCGAGTTTGAGAGGCAGAAGAAGTTGCTGTCGGTGGAGATCGGAGGAGAGAGAAGATCTGAGATCTGAGATCTGGGAGGGAGAAAAGATGAAGAGTTGCTGTCGGTGGAGTTCAGAGGCGGCGCAACGGTGGAAGCGGAGCGGCAGTGGAAAGGAAGGGGAGGGAGAGGAAGAGAGAGAGATATCTGAGGAGAGAGAGATTAACACCTGAGAAGAGAGAAGTGCAAATGTCACACAGTATCTCAGCTTTCAATGAGAAGTGCATATTGTTTGGGTTTGTCGTGGGTGGGTGGGACGTTGCAGAGAGAGCGAGAGAGGGATTGTTTTGGGCGGGAATGTGAAAATGTCACAAAATATCTCAGCCCTCCATGGTTAAAAACAACTCATCTCAACCGTTGAATTGAAATGTATCTCTCATACATTTGAAGACATTTTCAAAAAGTCTCTTGCCTTATTATATAGATATATTATTTTTAGTGATGCTTCTTATAAGGGTTTGGGATGTGTATTAATGCAGAATGGAAAAGTTATCGCGTATGCTTCCCGACAACTGAGACCGCATGAAAAGAATTACCCTACTCATGACCTAGAACTTGCTGCCATGGTATTTGTGTTGAAAATTTGGCGTCACTACCTATATGGGGCTACATGTGAGGTGTAAACCGATCATAAGAGCTTAAAATATTTCTTTACACAGAAAGAGTTGAACATGAGGTAGCAGAGATGGTTAGAATTGATAAAAGACTATGACTTGCAAATTTTTTACCATCCGGGGAAAGCTAACACCGTTGCTGATGCATTGAGTTAGAAATCAGTTGAAAATTTAGCCTGTTTACTCATCGGGCAGAAAGAATTGCTATGTGACCTTGAAAAATTTGAAGTTGAGATTGTTTTGTGTGTACAAGGTGGAACCTTAGTCGCTATTTTTGCTCAATCGGCACTGATTGAGGAGATTAAAGAGAAGCAGCAACAGGATGACTTTTTGAAAAAGGTCATTGATGAACGGGAGTCCAAACCGAGGCCGGACTTTAAATTTGAGAACAATGTGTTGAAATTCTAGAGAAAGTTATGTATACCGAATGATTCTGAACTAAAAAGACGAATTTTGCAAGAGGGCCACAATTCGAAACTATCTATCCATCCAGGAAATACGAAAATGTACCAAGACTTGAAACTGAATTTCTGGTGGCCGGGAATGAAGAAAGCGATTACTGACTTTGTATCGAAATGTCTTCATTGCCAACAAGTTAAAACTGAACATCAACAACCCACAGGCTTACTGCAACCCTTACCAATACCAGAGTGGAAATGGGAACATATCACTATGGATTTTATTGTTGGACTGCCTCGCTCCAGTAAAGGTATGGATTCAATTTGGGTTATTATTGATATATTGACTAAATCTGCTCACTTTTTACCTGTCAAAACAATTTACAATGCGGACAAATTGGCTATAATTTATATTGATGAGATTGTTAGATTGCATGGAGTGCCTGTGTCCATTGTTTCTGATAGGGACTCGAAATTTACATCAAGATTTTGGCAAAGCCTACAGACAGCATTGGGTATTGAACTAAGACTGAGTAGTGCATACCATCCTCAGACAGATGGCCAGTCAGAAAGAACCATCCAGACTCTGGAAGATTTACTGCGAATGTGTGTCCTTGATTTCCAAGGAAATTGGGAAAGCCATTTACCTTTAGCCGAATTTGCCTACAACAACAGCTTTCACTCGAGCGTTGGTATGGCGCCTTTCGAGGCTTTGTATGGTAGAAAATGCCGATCTCCTATTTGCTGGGCAGAAGTTGGAGATGGGCCTTTCCTTGGGCCCGAAATTGTACATGAGACTACCGAAAAAGTGAAACTGATTCAACAGAGACTGAAAATTACACAAAGCCGACAGAAACGTTATGTGGATGTCCGAAGACAAGACAGGGAATATGAAGTAGGTGATCATGTTTTTGTTAAAGTAACGCCAATGAAAGGCCAGACCCGTTTTGGGATTAAGGGTAAGCTAGCGCCGAGATATGTCGGGCCGTATGAAATCATTGAAAAGATTAATCCGGTGGCGTATCAAGTAGTGCTTCCTCCTGAAATGGAGCATATGCATAATGTCTTCCACATTTCAATGTTGAGGTATTATCTTCGGGATCCCTTCCATGTTATTGAGCCTACCCGTGTAGTGCTAAGTGATGACTACACTTATGAAGAACGACATATTCAGATTGTAAACCGACGAATTAAGAAGTTGAGAAGCAAAGAAATTCCATTAGTGAAAGTGGACTGGCAAAACCATGGTCGCGTCTATGCCACTTGGGAAAGGAAAGACGACATGATGAAGAGATATCCTGAATTGTTCCCACTGAATCCGGTATTCTTCCAAAATGAAGGTAATTCGAGTTTGGAGGACAAAACTCTTCTTAGGGAGGGAAGACTGTGACAACCCTCACCTCTGATTAATGCTAAATTGTGACTGAGAATGATAAGTAACTAATTAGGCCGAAATTCTGAACTGATTACAAGAGTATATTGCTTTACTTGCATTTCTATCTGTTTGTCATTTGATCGATCTGTTCATGTTTTGAATTTCGAACTGCAAATTGAAGGCCTTATCGGTGGCCGAATCAGAAATCGATTGGTGCTATGTGTTAATTAGAATTTATGTGATTTTATGGTAGATTTAATTGAAATTTGATTTGGAATGACTAAATTGGATTAAATAATGTTAAATTACATTAGTTTGAGTTATTACCAAATTGCCATTAGTGGGCCACTTTGTTAAACATTGTTTAGAGCTTGGTTTCATATCATTTGCTCATCTTTTGAAGACCAAACCATGGGTGAGAGGAGAGTAAGAGGAAAGAAGTTGAGTTCACCTAGATTGGCTTGAAACTTAGAGGAATTGAAGGGAATTTGCATATTTGAGCTTCCACATCTTGAATTCAAGGCATAAGGTAGAGAATTCATCCTCTCAATTGTGTATTTAAGTTGTTTCTTGCATGGTTCATGGTAAATTAGTGATCTAAGTCAAGAATGGGTTTAAAAGTTGAATTTGAGTGTGAATCCATGCATGCATATACATGTTCTTGAAAATTGAAGTTGTTTTGAATGAAATCCATACATGCATGTGCATATTTTAGTACAGGTCCATGAATTCACCATGTTCTTGAGCTAAAGCTTGCATTGGATCATGTTTTGAAACATTAGAGTTCATGGGAACTCATGCATGTATGATTTTTGCATCGTTCTTCAAGTTTCCGTTGAATTTGTGTTCAATTGGCTTACCTTTGGGCTTGATTTTACAAATTGATCTTCAAAGACATGTTATACTATGAGTTTCCAAGATTTTTCCAGAAAATTAGCCCAAGGGGATCGAATTTGAAGCTTTAAAAGTTGAATTTCATGCTCGAGCGTGAAATGCATATGCCTAGAAGTTCATGTGTGTTACAGTCCGCTCGAGTGAGAAAGTTCACGCTCGAGCGAGGACCTGAGTCTCACGCTCAGGCGGGGGTCGAGTGTCCATCGAGCTTGAATTGCATGCATCCAGTACTTTTCGTGAAATATGCAGTCCGCTCGAGCGGAGCTCCTTTGTCTGCATGTCCGCTTGAGCGTAGAAGCCATGCTCGAGCGTGGACCCTTGTTTCAGCAAATTTTGAAAAGTGTTTTAAAGTGCATCCTTGCATCCTTTTTCCATCCTAGGCATTCCTAGGCCATGTTTATGGCATCTTAATGAGGATATTGATGCAGAACCACACCGAGTCAAGATAGGAACTAAGTCATTGATTCCCGAGTGTGTAACTTAGTGTGTGTTCATTCTGTAACTGTGTAGGGTTGGCACCTGAGGACGCCTCCTAGCTGCTTATAGCCCAGTACCTTGTGAGCAACAATGTTGTAAAGATATGTTCAATTATGATTATTTTCTGAATGATCAACGGTTCTGCTTACTGAAACGTTATTGTTTAATGAATGAATGTTTGTCCTATTTGCAAACTGTATTCATGGCATCCATAACAATTTACTGCTACTGTACTGTTACTGCTACTGACACAGAGATCTCTGTCGGTTCCTATGTTTGGAACCACTACTGTTACTGTTATGATGGCCATCAACTGACTGTTCAGTCTGTTAAGACCTAATGTACTGTTTTGCTATGGGATGCACCACATATAACTGTTATGGTTTCTAAGTGACTGATATGACTGTTTAATTACTGAAATAACATTCATTCTTAACCTCTTTACATAACTATTATTCACTGGGCTTTAGTTCACTGTTTATATATATATATATATATGTAGGTATCCAGGCACTAGATCGGAGCTAGGAGCTTCGGGTTAGCTCTTGTTTTGTCAAGCCAACCTTTGTGCCTCGCCTCAAGGTTCCAAGTCCATTCAAGCTACGACTGTTTTGAGGTGTTCGGATTCACCCTTCTGTTTCTGTTTTGTAATAGATGTTATAGACTCCTACTGTACAGTTGTGGCATAGGGATTGAATGTGTTTTGATTACAAATGTGACTTGTTCATAAAAGTCTTTTTGCATTCAGACTGTCACAGCTTATTGGACACCTTTTATTTACTGTTTTGGTTTCCGCCAGCCCCTTTACTCTGTATTACTGTCATTACTATTAAGCAGGCCTCTGGTAATTACGAATTACTAGCCGGTTACGGTGCTAAGCCCATAGGGGCGGGTTTGGGTCGTGACAGATGGCATATGAATGCAATGATTTAATATACGTATTCAAGTAAGTATTGAAATACGATGCAGTTTGTATGATGTGTCGAGCCTGGTGCATGTAAGACAAATGAATGATGCAAACATGCAAGCATAAGGTATGCTAATTGAAAAATATCCTAAAAATAACCATCGAAAGCGGTTAAATAAAAGGGGGAAAGACGTGGGGTTGGAAGACATGCACACACACACGCACCCTTATTACAACATTGTGCCCTCTTGAAGGAGGGTCCGAATAAGCTAAGCTACACTAAGCTAAGCTAATCAAACTAATCTAATTAGACTAATTATTACAAACCAAACGAATAACTAGTAAACTAATTACTAATTATTACAACACTTAACTGACTAGCACACTAATAAATTAAATTACAAAACCAATGTATACTAACTAAACATGTAAAATGCTAACTCCACTGCCTCAGCTCTGCTTGAAAATTAGAAGATGCATGCATTTTGTTTTTCGCCCCGAAAAGCCCACCGGTTTGCTCTTGAGAGGCTCTATTTGCAGGGTTACTCCAAGAACTTTCTGCTCTAGCTTTCCAATTCCATATTGAGGAATGCACCAGTGGCCTGCTGGCCATGAGGGCTTGCTACTGGCCACCTGCCGACCAAAGAGAGGCACTGCCGGCCAAGGATGAAGCCTTGTCGGCCATTGATAAAGCACTGCCGATCACTGGTGTGCTGCATCACCATTCTGCAACAGAGCTCAAACAAAGGAAAATAGAGGGTCTCTCAAGGGTATATCTATACTGTGCCACTCCTTATCATCTCAAAACATTAAAGGAGGGGCACTCTTGGATCCAAAACCACCAATCAAGTATTTTCAATGCATGATGGCCAAAGATCCAAGTTGTACACTTTCAATAAATGCACAAAACAAGACTCAATACCACTACCTCATCATAGATGATCAAAGGCAATGGAGACAAATGAGATTGGCTCATTTTCATCACTTTAAGTATGAAATGGACCAATCTACCTTGTGTTCAATATAACGTCCGATTGAACACAATGCAATGCAAACAACATGCTTATCTTGGCCATGTTTTACTTGGTTCATTCTTGTTTACACATATTAGCATTACCAAGCCATTCTTTAATTGATTTGTCCAATGTGAAAGTCCTCTAATGAGAGAGGGTGTCAACCAAAAGAATGGGTTAAGGCATGAGAGAGATCATGCCTTTGGCTAGGAGAAACCCTCATAAGAGGGTTAAAGTCATTTGAGCACAAACTCTATCAAGCTTAAACACAACCTAAGGTTAACCAACCCTCAAAACAAATAGAAAAATGAAGAAATGAGGGAGGTTGCAGACTTTTTAATGCTGAAATGGCATGCTTAAGACCTTAAACCATGCAAGCAACACATGCACAACATGTTAAAGGCCAAAAGAATTGAAACTAGTGAAGGACACAAAACTAGAGACATGCAATACGATACTCAAAAGGGACCAACAAAAAAAAGTCCTAAAACACCCTAAATGGAGTTCTAAAACATGCTTAAAATAAGCTAAGAATAGCTATATTAAGAGGCCAAAACAATTGCACTACAAGCATATAAAACAAAGCTCATGTGATCAAACCAGCTCAAAACAGAGCTTAATCATGCCAAATCAGTGACCTAAACATGCTAAAACTTAGGCACAAAAGGCAAGAAGAACATGCTTGCATGTTGGCTCGCAAACAAGACACAAAGCACAACTCTCAAAAGCAATGAAAGGGTGGGATATGTGAGAGTGTGACAGTAATATATGCTCTGAAATCGAATGCAAAATGATGCTATATCATGCAAACATCACAAGCAAAGCATGCTAGAGGCCCCAAAACTCAAAGCTAGTAAAGGCCATTTATAATATAGCTATGCAATACATGGCTCATACGACCAAGACCACTCAAAATAGAGTTAAAGCATGCCAAAAAATTAGCAAAAATGTGCTGGATTCAAGCTAACACAAGCTAGAATGATAAGCTAACTCATTAGGCATGTTAGGCTAGTAAGCATAATTACACTACAAGTGCAAGAAGTAAGCAACAAGTGACTTAACCAGCCAAAAATAGAGTTGAAACATGTCAAAATAGAGCCTTAAACATGCTTGAATTAAGCAACAAAACGGTAGAAATACATGCTCACATGTTAGGCCATCTACTCATGCAAACAAGACACAAGGAGGGGAGGCCAACCCCTCCTATTTTGGACCTCAAAACATGGTTTTCACCACTGAAATTCCCCTGGAATTCAGTGGTTAAAAGGCCAAAAAAAGTTGGTTTGAAAGGTGATGAAAGATGGCACAAGAAGCTACACAAGCTAAGGAGCCAAAAGGGGAGACAACCCCTTAACACACAAAGGCTCAAACTACTACTTTTAGGACTGAAAAATAGAGTTTTTTTGCAGTAGAAAAGCAGCTCAAAAACAGTTTGCAAAGGTGGCAAAACAAGTGTGCAAAACAAGTTTGAAGGGTGATGGTTATACCTCTTGAAGCCAAGCACACTTTGAGGCACAAAACCAAGAAAAATCACCTCCAGGAGCTCCAAGGAAGCTCCAAGAGAGCTTCAAGCGACCTCATCCCAAATATGAACCACTCTTGTTAAGGGTTGATAGGTTAAAGATTGATGTATGCAAGCTTCTAAGCACAAAGCTCTAGAGAGAGAGGCTCCCAAACTTCTTCCTAAATTGTTCTAACCTTGAAAACAATAGATAAGGCTCTTTATATATAGAAAAATACAAGTCTTCATCGAAAATATACCAAAAGGGACAGCTGTAACAGCGGGAACAAAAATATCTACCAAAAACTGACTTTCTGCATCAATGGCCGGTAAGCCATCATTGATGGCTGGCAATTCATCATCCATGGCTGGAAAGGGTCACTCTTAGACGGCAGGGGGCCGGAAATAGCCATTCATGGCCGGCACATGGCCAGAAAAGCCCATTCATGGTCAATAACCTCCACCTCTGGTTGGCCAGAAAAATCTGCTTTTTGGGCTCGACTTCAACCGGACATATCTCCTTCATATGGACTCCTTTGTAGGTCATTCTTGAGCCTAAATTTAAGCCCTTGAAGTCTTCATTCCAATGGTGGCAGCCTCACATCAAAATTCCAACTGTGAAAAAAGATATGCCTCTTTTAGTGAAGACTGCTTAGTTTCGATCCTACCCGGATTCATGCCGAACTTCTCCCAAACTAGTTTTCTTCTCTTCTCTCCTCTTTTCTTCAAATCCAAACCCATAAATAAGGTGTTTTGAAATATTTTTCAAATATTTCACCTCTCTTTCATTCATTTTCACTTTGTTCTTGCTCAGTTTACCGAAAAATGCAACATTTAACAAAATACGAGCGTCAGAACATCGTAGGAACTTTTTAAAAACTATTCTGAAAGAGAGGGTTTTAAGGTCTAAAATCTTTTGGTCAAAATGGTTTTGGTCAAAAGGGGGGGGGTGTGAATTTGGGATTTGACTCTCTCTTTACCGAAGAAATCGAATCTTTGCACTCCACACCTTTCATCACCAAGTAAACAATCAGTGGCGCCCAAGTCTTAAGGGTTGTCAAAAATGGGGTGTCTATATCATCCTCTCTACTCCTTGGCTCAGAACTATCCTCATCATCCTCGCTCCTAGAGTCAGAGCGCCCGCTCACTGTCTCCTCAGTGCTGCTGGTCTTGGCATCATCTCTGCTCAAAATAGACTTCGATGATGAGGAAGTCTCCTCTACCTGAGACTCTCCACACCGAGCACCCCTACCTCTTCTTTGACCTCAACTTTCACCCATGTCGTGTCCAAGAGCCTGTCTGGCTTTCCTCTCCGCAGTCGAAGGAGGTGCTACTGGGGCCATTGCGACCGCTAGTGCGGGTGGAGGCTGAAAGCAAGAAACTGAGTATCAGAACAACATCAGTGCAGTATCAGTGTGAGTATAGAAAATCGGTATAGTGTGGTGCAGAACAGTATGAATATGGCAAAAAGAGAATCAGTGCATGACAGATGGGAAAAGAAGGCTACCTAATAACCGTGGAGAGTAAGTAATGCCTCCCTCATCCACACCATGTGGACCAAAGAGGCGACCAACTGAAGGAGGCCGTCTACGTAGCCCACCAGTACCTGCAAACAAGTTTAAGATCAGTACCCAGAAAAGGAAATGTGTAATACAAATTGCGAAATGAAGAACATACATGTTGTACGTCAAGGTCCCTGACGTACTCATGCTCCTCATCCTGCTGCTCAATCGGAATCTGGTAGGCAATCCCACTCGAGCGCCAATGTGTGATCGTAGTCGAAATCACTGGAAGACCTGCCATATGAATAGCAAGGGGAGCCCTCCAGCATCAGGCTCGGCTGCGTGAGCGGTACCCTTGGCAGTTGGTGCATCTGCAGTGCCTCCCGCACGAGCTCTAGTCAAGGATGACATCAGATGGCTTTTAAGAATTCGGCATAGTCTTCGGTCTCGTGGAAAAGATCAACATCCTACCCCACCATAAACTGCACGATGGCCTTGACTGGTAGACTATCAGTTGTCCTCATAGATGCAAGGAGAGGAGCAGGAACAACATGGGCAGGTGAACCTAGAGTCTAGCGCACAAATCTCTTCCCGAGATACCAGGTCCTGTAGAAAGGACCCTCTAGCAAAATCCACAGCCTGGAGGTGTCTCAAGACTTGCTGTACTCGTCCTGCGTCCCAGCTGGCATCGCCACCCAAGGCTGCCACGCAACCTATGAATAAAAAATGCATAGTTGTCAGTTGTTGTTAGTTGTCTCAATTGTCAGAATATGGGCCACAGCAAAAGAATGGAAAATAGAAATGAAGCAGAAGTGAGTATGGGTTTCAGATTATTTCTCGCACCTCCACTGTATCAAAGAATCAGCGGTAGTAAGCAAAGACAGTATCACCGTAGCGTCGGGGATGGCACCTGCCATTGTACCGCTGGAAGTAAAGCACATTAGCCACTACCTCATCTCATGAAATAGGGGTAAGGGTGGGGAAATATGCGTACACCTAAATTTGCAAGAAAAGAACAGTTTGTGAGTCAATAAACAGAAATAGAAATTAACAGAAAATACAAAGTAGAAGACATAATGTACCATAGAAATGTACAAGAAGTGCAAAGCAAAAAGCATAATGTATGAACAAAAAGGGAAACAGAAAGTGTAGTTTGTACCTCCTAAGCTCTCCAATAGCCCCTGACCTTGCTCCTATTCTTATGGGAATCGGAGCTCATATAACCATACAGGGTGGCGAGGCTAGAACCACCCCAGTCGTAGAACTGTACCTGGGGCAAGACCACTAAAGCGTTAAGCAAATACAAACCTACGGTATTCCACCTGTTCGCAGACGAGGTGGTACCAAGGAGATAGATCAAGAAGCACTGGGTATACTACTCGGCCTTCTCCTGAGTCTTGGGCTGGCTCCTGTGGAAGTGATCATAGAACCAACTATATTTGACCATGGTCGGCCTGTCCAAGGGAGGGCGCGCTCTAAGTAGATAAATTTAAGCTGCCTCCCATTGGCACATGTCAATATCGAAGGGGATCGGATCACACCCTTCTCTTAACCCTATGATAATCAATTAGTTTAGTTAATTTTGGTGTTGTAATATTTGGTTTAATTAGGACATTTATTCAAACCCTCTTGTATGAGGGCACACTTGTAATATTATGTATGTCTCCTAACCCCTATTATTTCTTCTTTTTATTTACTTGTTTATGATGGTTGCATGTAGTATCATATATTGGTTTCATATCATTACCATGTGTAAATATCCATTTTTGCATGTATCGGGTTTGGTTCATCATCCTAATATTGTTGTCATTTCTTACTTACTTGAATAGGTGTGCTTTCACATGCTTTGAGTTGAACCATGTGTCATGTTAATAAACCGAACCTAGTAGTTGCATTTTGTATGTGTGCATTAGTCACTTGCATATTAGAGCATGCATTTTTCTAACTATTATTTTCTATTTTGGCTAACCTTGGTTGAGTACTAGGTGAGCATTTCTTCCTTTAGCATATTGCATGTATGTCTGTGTTGCCATATCAAGCATATTTACCATGAGACTAAATGCTTATTTGATATATCTCTTTGAATGCCGGTGGATGAAGGCTATTTCGCCTAAGTTGGGATGATTTGATTAATGGACATATGAGCTCATATTTTTCAAGTGGCAGCATATTCAAAACTCTTTGCAAACAAACATGAAATCAAAACATTCCAAAGTGGGTGACTTAGTCTATACTTGTGTGCCTCACATAGTAAGTTAGCATTAATAAATCAGAATAAGAGCATGAGGCTGATCTTTGATCGAGTGAGTGGGGTGCTCAATTCATGACTTTCCCCTTTCATGTCTAAGTTCCCGAGTTGAGACACTTTGGTTATGACGGACAAGTGGCCTTTGGCACGAGTGTAGACACCCCATTTTTGACCATCCTCAAGACTTGGACGTCATCGTTTGAACACTCGATGATTATCCATATTCGTGTTCGTTTTGAGTATCTGAAGGTCTTGGTGGAGTGCCTCACCTTCAGACCACTTAACTTGTCTGTTTTGTGCATGGTTGCATAGCAAGAGCTTGTGGCTTTGTTTCTGAGGGAAGAGAGTGGTCTATTAGCCAGCCCTGCAGCCCGTCAGCCAGGCCTTATTCCCATTGGCCAAGCCTTTTTTCCATCGGCCATCAGTGGTGGTTGGTCGGCCTCACTGATGGCCGATCGGCCTCGTTAATGGCCGGTCGGCCACATGTGTTGGCCGAAGCTTTTTTTTTCTGCTTTTGCAGATATTTTTAGTGCCAGTTGTTCCAGCTGTTGGGCATTGAGGCCATCCTCCATACACGTGTATGGAGGGATTGGAACAAGCTCTAAGCTTGTCAAACAAGCTTGAGGCTTGTGTTTCTATATAAGGGGAGGTCCCTCCACCTTATAGAGGGTTCAGAAAATTTAGAGACAAATTGACTCTCTCTCTAGAACTCTCTCTCTCTCTCTCTCTCTCTCTCTCTCTCTATATTGCTTGAAAGTGAGTGTTCTTCACATATTTTGCCTACAACCCCTTAGCCAATCATCTTGACCTTGGAGCTGAGATTCCATAAGGCTTGTTTGGACATCCTAAAGTTGGTTTTGGCTCAGAAAAGCTGCTGGTTTTTGTTGTTCTTCAAGGGTGACCATATTCTCTTTTAAAGCTTATTTTTGTATACCATCTTAGCCAACTTTGCATGCTGTTTTAGGCTTGGTTGTCAACTAAAAAAAACCTTTGTTTTTGAGTGTTAAAAATGGTTGTTTGAAGCCTTGTTTGAGTTGGGGGTGGTCTACCCCCTCTTGTGACTTGTTTTGCTTTGTTTTGAGCTATCTTTTAAAGCCTTTGAGATCACCTTCTCTTGGCCTTTTAACCACTGAATTCCAGAGGAATTTCAGTGGTAGAAAACTTGTTTTGAGGTCCAAAATAAGAGGGGGTAGTCCCCCATCCTCTTGTCTTGTTAGCATGTGTTTCTACTTCTTTGTGGCTTTGTTCAAGCCTTTTTTTGTGACCTTTTGGACCTGCCATAACTCTGTTTTTGGCTTGTTTGATCATTGGTTGCATGCTCCATACACTTGTAGTGTAATCCTACTTGCTAGTCTAACATGCTTCATGTCTTAGCCTGTAATTAGCCTGTAATTCTAGCATGTTTTTGGCTTCACTCCAGCTTATTTTTGGTGTTATTTTCACATTCTTTAACTCTAATTTTAGTTGTTAGGGTCACCTCTTGCTTGGTTTTTGTACTTGTAGTGCAATCCCACTCATTAGCCTTGCATGCTTAGTGTTTTGGCCTATTGTTCTAGCTTGTTTTGGCTCTATTTCAGCATGCTTTTGGCCTTGATTTAGCATGCTTAAACTCTATTCCAAGTGGTCTTGGTCATGTATGGCTTGCCTTGTAGGGTTATAGTATAATTGGCATTGCTAGTCTTGAGTTTTGAGATCCCTAGCATGCCTTATTTATGATGTTTGTGTAACATGGCATCATTTGGCATGCAATTTCAGAGCTTATATCTTTGCCATGCTTCCATTTAAATCGCTCTTTAAGTGCTTTTTGAGAGTTGAGCTTTGTGCCTTGCTTGTGAGCCATCAAATGAACATGCTTCTCTTGCTTTTGAGCTTAAGATTCAACATGATTAGGCCACTATTTTGGCATGTTTAACCTCTGTCCAGGGTTGGTTTGATCATTTGTGCATGGTGTTGCATGCCTATAGTGTTATGCTTTTTGCTTGCTTTAGTACTCTTGGCCTCTTAACATGACTTGTATGTATTGCTTACATGATAAAGCCTTGTGCATGCCACTTTAGCATTGGTAGATAAGCATGTTGTATGTATTGCATTGTGTTTGGATCAGACGTTAATCCAAACACAAGGAATGTGGCACGTTTCATACTCAAAGTGACGAAACGTGTTGCATTTCTTGGTCATCGTCACTCTTGATCATGTATGATAGGGTGGCGACACTTTGAGTCTTATGTGCGCATTCATCAAGATTGTGCAAGCTTTACTCTTTGGCCATCATGCATTGAGATGCGTGATTGGTGACTTGAGAGCCGAGCACTACACTCCTTTGAGCTTGAGACATGATAAGGAGTGTGGTTGCACACACATTCCCTTGCAAATACACTGTCATGCCTTTGTTTGTGCTCTTGTAGACGTCCCCGAACGCCCTGGGAGGAACGAGTCCCCCATTCCGTTCGATATTGGGCTCACTACAGTTCGGACTCTCAATTTGTCACAGTTCTAAATCTGAACCAAAGAGTCCAAATCCGGCAAATCGTTTTGAGAAAACAGATTTTGAAAGAAGTGCCAAACATGGACTGCTTTGCCAGATACAGAGTCGCCACCTAAATATTTTATTTGGGGAAATTTAGGAAACCCTGACTCGTTTGCCTAAGGCCACGTGTCCGTCATCACCAAAGTTGCCTCGGCTCGGGAACTTGGTACGATTGGGAAGGTCACTTTGTGAGCACCCCCTCGCCCGATCAAAGATCGCCTCTACTAACCATGATATCATTTTTGAAAACATTATGCGTTCTTATTCGGTTATTAGCCTAGATTTACTATGTGATGCGCACAGCATACAGTATAGACTGGATCGCCTGAATTGGAAAAAATATTTCATGTTTGTTTGTTTGAAAATGGTTTGATGGTGCTACTCCAAGTAGGCTAAACGTGGATTTCACCCTCAGGTGGGCTTAGAAAACATGATTTTGCCACTATCTAGTGGGCTTAAAACACACAGTGAATGAATTGTTCCAATCCAAATAACCCAGCCTTCACCCAAAGCATTCAGGCAGTTTATCACATAAGCAATTAGCCTCAATGGTAAGCATGCTATCATGGCAGTCACTCACACGCATGAAGGATGCTAAAGCATAAAACTTACCGAGTACTCCAAGCCAAAACAGAAACTATTAAGAATCCATGCATGATCCTAACTATACAGAAATGCCTAATGCAACACATGCAAAAATGCAACTATAGCAGGCTCGGCTATTCTAGACATGGCATATGAAATGCTACAGCTAACATGTATTCAATTTGGAATTGAAAATACAATGCAGTTAGTATGACGCGCCGAGCCCGGTGCATGCAATACAGATGAATGAATGCAAACATGCTATCATACTGTATGCTAATTGAAACATGCCCTAATCTAACCATCATAAGCAGGTAAATAAAAAGGAGAAAGACGTGGGGTTGGAAGACATACATCACACACACACACACTTATTACAGTTCTGCCCTCGCTCAGAGGGTCCGAATAAATAATATACAGTCCCGAATGAATATTACAGTCCAAATATGTACAAAACCCTAATTAATTAACAAATTAAATTAGGAAAGCAATAAATTGGCATGCATGCCAGACTGCCTCAACTCTGCTCCGGATGATGGATGATGCATGCTTGAGTTGCCTTGTGCGGAAATCCACTGCGATGCCCCAATTAGCCCCTGTTTGCAATTATTCTCGGGATGTGTGCCAAGCTTCGGAAGGCTGCTGATTTCTAATTGCTGCAACAGAGAGCAACAAAGGGGCATGGCAAAGTATTTTCACATATGTATGCATGACTACTTTTCAGGGAGTGTAGTCCTCGATCCTCGTGCCACCAATCACGCATCTCGATGCATGATGGCCGAGGAGTCGATTTGCACGACTCAATATGAAATGAATGCACATATGGACACAACAAGGCCTAGACTCCATCATGGATAATCCGGAGCGTCGGCGACCAGGAATTGAGACACGTTCCGTCACTCGGAGTATGAAACGTACCTCGTTTCCCGTGCTTGGGCTAATTCCTATCCCAAGCACAATGCAATATGCATGACACGCATTAATGCAACTAATATACAACCTAGCATGCACAATGCTATGAAATGGCATACACGATGCACGAGGTAACATGGCATACACGATGCGCTAACATACAACCTAGCATACACAATGCTATGAATTGAAATGGCATACACAATGCACGATGGACTTACACCAACATGAGTGGACCTCAGCCGCACTCACATCAATGGCCATTAGATGAAAATGAGACACTCGAGATACGTGCACACGTGCACGCAAACCGAGGACCGAACCTAAGGCACAAATGCCACTCTAACAAATCATGGCAAGGTATGAAACATGATATGCAAACATGCAAATTTCAGTACCAAAATATGATGCAAAACAGCCCCGAAACATGGAAACATGGCAACCGATGCATGAAATGAGACCTGAAACTCGAAACTAGGCGCATGGAATGGCTTATAGCTATACAAAGCATGCATTATTTGAATATTAAGAATAAATACAGAATCAAGGCAGTCCCAAAATATGCATATTTCCAGTTTTAAGCAAGGCCAAAAAGTGAACACAAATAGGGCTAAGTTAACATGCAAAAATGGCCCCAAAAGAGAGATAAAGAAGCAAGTAGCAGCTGCTGGCCCCAAACAATGAAGAGCCCTTCAACAAAGTTGAAGAGGGGATAAAAACAAGGTATTTTACAGTTTATGTCCGAGCCCAAAACAGTGCACAATTAAGCTTAAAATACTATGCAAGAAATAGGCCTAAAAGAAGGTTTAAACACAAAGTGTAAAAAGGGAGCCTCAAACAGCAAAATACCCTTGATCAAACATGAAGAGAGGATCAAAATAAAACTATTTTCAGTTCAGGTCGGAGCCCAAAAATACAAGTACAAGGGGCTAACAAAACATGCACAAATAAGGCTAAAAGAGGGATAAAGAGGCAAGTGACAAAAGGAAGCCTCAAACAGTGAAGAGCCCTTCAACAATGTTGAATAAGGGCTCAAAATAAGCCACTTTTTAGTTTATAACCAAGCTTGAAACAATTTACAAATGAGCCCAAAATACTATGCAAGAAAGAGGCATACAAGAGAGGTAAAGAAGCAAGTGTAAAAAGGAAGTCTCAAACAGGGAGAGGCCCTTAAACAAACATGAAAAGGAGCTCAAAAAAATGCTATTTTCAGTTAGGGTTGGAGCCCAAATATGCAAGAAAGAGGAGCTAATATATTGAGCAAAAATAGGGCCAAAGAGAGGGATAGAAGACTTACCCTTGAAGACCAATGCTTCAACAACTCTTGGCTTGAGAAAAGGTACTCCTTGCCTCTGGAAAACCAGCTCCAAGTGTTGGAAAGGATGGTGGGGAGGTGGTGCTATGTGGTGGTGTAGAAAGGGGCCAAAAAAACGAAAGGGTTTTGATGCTTGGAATATAGAGAGAGAGAAATTAAATGTAGGAGGCTTAAACAAAAAATTTTTCTAACCCAAAATGCAGCTGGAGCTGCTGGTTTTATAGAGGGAGGAATGGAGGAAAATGGGGAGAAAATGGGGGGGAAAATCAATTTAAATTTCCCCCCAAAAATTGGCCTAAAAGAGAGATAAAGAGGCAAGTGGTAGCTGCTGGCCTCAAAATGAAGAGAGCCCTCAACAAAGTTGAAGAGGGCCTCAAAACAAGACACTTTACAGTTTACATCAAGCCACGAAACAGCTCACAAATAAGCCTAAAATACCATGCAAAAATAGGCCTAAAAGAGAATTAAAGAGGCAAGTGATATTAGGAGACCTCAAACCGAAAAAAGGTCCTTAATCAAACATGAAAAGAAGCTCAAAATATGACTATTTACAGTTTGGTTCAGAGCCCAAAAATGCTTGCAAGCAAGGCTTAGATATAGAGCAAGATAGGAACAAAAAAGAGGAAAAGAAGCTTACCCTTGAAGACCAATGGACCAGCAGCTCTTGGTCTGAGAAATGGTGCTCCTAAGCTCTGAAAAATAGCTCCAAGTCATTGGAATGGATGGTGGTGGGGTGTATACCAAAAACCGGAGCAAACGGAGGTGGTTAAATGATCCCGAACCGAGGCACATAGCCGATGGTTCCGAAAACTGGGAACCGGGCTCCGAAACGGGAAAAATGGCCTACGACCACGAAACGTAGCCTGCGGCCACTGAGAGATGATCTACGAGACCTCTCCCTCCCTTCGGGAAGAGAAGACAGAGAAAACGGGACCTGGTTCGCAAACCGAGGTAAAGCACAAAAGAGTCCGGAAGTCCGGAGGCAAGGCTCACGGCCGAGACTCCGCGACCTCTGAACGAGCACAATATGCAATATCACCGAGCGCTCAATTGGTGACGTCTGAGTCTTAAGGTCGGTCAAAAATGGGGTGTCTACAGTTGCCCCTCTTTGACCGAACTCGAAAGTCGTAAGTGACGGGAGTGAATGTCAAAGCCCAGAGACGACCCATTTTTGATAAGGCCGAAGACTTAGACAAACATACTAGATAACAAAGAAATGTGCCCGCAGGCATGCCCGCAGGCGGGGGGCAAGATGCAAAATGATATGCAGGAAGATTTTGATAATTGGACTTATACGCTACGCTGAAACGCCGGTGTTTTTTTCAATGGACTAAACGCTACGCGAGCCAGACATTCCTCATGATCATGCAAAGAGAGCCGTGTAATGAAAGCCTTATGCGAAAAAAATGCCAACTTTTAACGCGAATTGCTAGGCAAAAGCAAGTTCAACTCGAGGAAGCCCAACAACACCCTCGTGCAAGAAAGGTATCAACAAGAAACCATTATGGAATTTTCTCACTGCTCGTGTGCATGTGTCGCTGATAGGTAACAGAACGCGGCAAACATGTGATTGATACACCAAAATTAAGGTTGAGCACAAAGTGGTGATAGGAATGCACTAAAGTGAACAAGCTCATGACGTAGGATACAGACAAAGCCGAAGAGTGCTACGTGATTTGTACACAGTGCGACACGCGTGTGATTTGACTAACAAAAGCGTGAAGCACAAGTAGTGATAGAATGACACTAAGTGCGAACACGTATGATAGTATACACCAAAGGAGATGTGTGACTTCGATACAAGTCGCGACAACGCGTGTGATTGGATGACACAAAAAGTTGAGCAGCAATGTGTGATAAGATGCACTAAGTGAACCAAGTTATGATGGATCACACCAAATCGGGTATGGTCGATTGCATACACGAAGCGAACGGTAGTGTCGTACCCAAAGTAGGCCATCAGTGGAGCCGTGCCTGTCGAATTGATAGCACAAAGCGGTGGGCCAAACGCGAGCTGTCGTGGATAGATACATTTTGAGCAAAGTGTAATTGGAATATATAATAAGGGTTGAAGTGGCCAAAGTGTGATATGATACAATAAGGTGCAACACAAAGCTGTAACTGAATTGCAACTTAGAACAAGTATGCATTGTATACTAAATGTTCGACACGAAGTGTGGATAGATGTAACTTAGTGACACAAGTATTGATGGATATGCTAAAAGGGCAACACCAAAGTGGTGCATAGATGCACTTTACGTGAAGACAAGTATTGATGGATTATCACTAAAGCGAACACCCAAGTGTGATAGATGCATCATGTCTGAAACAGAGTGTGATTGATTACACTAAAAGCGAACCACAAAGTATGTGATAGATGCACTATGTGCAACAGAGATGTCGACATTGATAACACCAAAAACGGTGAACACAAGTGTGATAGACCTTGCAACTCAATGTGAATAGAGTGTGATTGATCACACTAAAAGTGAACACAAAGCTGTCGAAGAATGCACTTCTGTGAACAGAGTGTGATTTATTACACTAAAAAGCGAACACCAACAGTGTGATAGAAGTGCCACTATGTGAACAGAGTGGATTCGACTACACTAAAGTGAAAAAGTGTGATTAGATAACACTAGATGACCATAAGTGTGATGACTACACTAAATAACAATGAAGTCGTTGATTGATTAACACTAAAATAAATGATCCTTAAACAGAACTACTTTGAATGAACCCGTACCATACAACTTAGTGCGTGATGGACAGGGAGAAACCTTGATAGGTGAATATGCAATTACGAATGCATGATGCTTACAGGAAAGCACACAAATTGAGAAAACAAAGACGGCGCTTTTAGAAAGCACCTATGAGGTGGTTGGCGATGACACCGCCTCATACATCTGCACCGGGGATCTCCCCTCTTGACTCTTCGAACATTTACCTACAACTTACCAGTACCAAAAGGCCTTCTGAACTTGTAACAAGGGTCCTTTCACGATAGAACACTTGGGGATGCCACTTTTCTTCCTGACACATTCACAACTTTTCCATTTCTCAACGGGGTGACTAGACACTAGGTTGGATCAGTATCCAGAAATTGAGGGCATACAGCTATCTCAAACTATGGCTTCCATACAGATTCAAGCGAGGATAAACCCCTGGGTATTTAAACCAGACTTTATCCGGAAACTCCGAAACCTTTTTGTTCTAGCATTGCCATTCGATCTTAGTTTCCACCGTACGGACACGGTCTCTTAGGAACTCATTACAAAACATGACGCCAAGATGTCCCTCGGCACGAAACGGTCCTCAACGGAAGCCCACTTCCTGATTGCCTCTTCTGGCTTGAAGCGACTTGATCTTGAAGCTTGACGAGTAGTGACAGCACTACTGTCGAGAAAAAAACATGCACAAGCCTGAAGAGGCTACACTCGAGAATGCATCTTCAGAACTTTCTGGAAGGTGAAAACAACACTCAGGGATAGCCCGAAAATTTTCCCTCTTTTCTTTTTGTTTGCGTCCGGAAACAATATATAGCTTTCAGATAGGTCCTTGTTTTACTCTGTTCTCATGGAATGGGTGGAACCTGCATTTTATGAAAGAACAATTTCCTATTTTGCTACCAATGTTTGTGAGAGAAGCGGCACGGCACACTCGGAGCACAAACGATTTTATTTTGAAATTGAAGAGATGAAGTTTCAACCAAGTATTGACGCCACGATATGAACACAGCAAAACGATAATCAACAGAGAATAAAAGGCACACACTAGACACATCGAGTAAACACTCGAAACCGACTCAAAACACAAGCATCGACGATAAAACAAATAAGGACAACGACACTCGACGTGCCAGGGAGCCAGTTTCTCCGGGTAGTGTTTCCCACCCTTTTCTCATTTGTGATTCTCACATCACTCTGGCACTCAATCTCTGTTTTTCTGAAAAAAGCCATTTTCTCACTTTTTCTCTCAGTGCACATCTCTCTATTCTTCAATCTCTCATTTTTTATCCCTCCCCTGGGTGGTTGATGGATAAACAGAAAGTTATGGGCTCTTGCCCCTAGCATTCCGTTAGATTCTTCTTCTTCTGCACGCGGCTAGTGAGTTTCTCCCACAGAGGGGCTGTGTTACAACTGGGTGTGTAGTAAATCTGCAACTGACATCAGTTGACGATGCTCTGCTGGGGAGTTTGGACTTGATCAGATCTGTCCATATGAGGGAGTGGAATATCTTGATCCATTCCAGTTCGTGCTTCGCACTTGACTTGATACCTCGTTGCTCGGCGGGTGAGAGAGCTTTCAGCCCTTTTGCCTTTTGCTGTTAACTTCAGTTGTGCCCTTTTCTGGCAGGTAGAGTGCCCTTCTTGGCAAGTATTGTGGCAATGAGGAAAAGACAGAACACCTGACTCAACTGTGCCCCTAGTTCATCATTTCGACCATTTTTTGTTTTTGGCTTTCTACTAGGACAATTTTGATCAAAATGAGAGTTCGATTAACATGCTTGTTCAATTTTCTGATTTAAAATCATGCAAGTCAGGTTTTGAGTACTGAAAATTTTTCTTTTTTGGGTCCAAGAAATGGTCCAGTTTTGAAAAAATGGAATAATTTTTGAGAAAAAATTAGTCAACCTCATTAAAAATTCTCAAAAACTATTTTTGCAAACGGCCACTGCTCAACGAGCACGGAAGCCGCTCTTGAGATGCACAACTTCAGATCCGAAGGAAAATTGCCCCGTGCTTGAAGAGAGCTTCTTGGCAATGGAAAGTTGCCCTTTGTTTGAACGGCACCGCAGCGTATTGAATGGCAACAGAAAGTTGCCCATTGTTTGGACAGCACCGCGGCGCATTGTAGTCAGTCCTTAGAGTGACGAACACAACCAAATTTTTGGATTTAGAGAAAGCAAAGATGATCAAAACCATTACATGGACACAGTGTTTTACGGCTGGACTTCAGAATGAAGTTGCCTACGTATCCCAAAGATGGGAATCAAGCCTCACGTAGTTCGGGGTTAAGGTACACTCTGGTATTAACCTCTCCTTTTGCGCTCTAATTTTTGCCAAGGCCGCCCTTTGCGGGTTTTCAACCTTGCGAGCTATGTTTTTCTTCTTTTCAATTTTTGTGTTCTTTTCTTTCTTTTCATTTCTTTTTTGATTTTCTTTTTTTGTTCTTTTCTTTGCATTTTTCTTTTTTGTTCTTTTGTTCTTTTCTCTTTTTTTGTTCTTTTTCTGCTTTTCTTGCTCTAACTTTTACCTGGGCCGCCCTTCCGGGTTTTCGGCCCAGCGAGCCTCTCAAGGGTAAAAGTATAGCTTTGTCCATGTCAAATGGTTTTGAGATCCCGAAGTCATCTGAATCCAGGAGAATGGCTGTTGTTCGCTGACGATGCAAGAGTCCATCCAATGGTGGGTGAATTTGCCCCTAGTGTTTGTGGATAGGAACTCGGTTGTCCTTCAACAATGTCTTCTTCTTTCCTCCCTTCTAGGGTTTGGCATTCTTGCCGATCTTCATCTTGGACTCTTCGAGCACATTTGAAATTCTTGCCCCTAGTTCGAGGGGTGCTCCTGATCTGGCTTCGCAAGTTTCTTGATCTGACTTTGTTGCCGCTAATTCACGGGCTGCTCTGGATCCGGCCACACAGGCCTTACATTGTAGTTGACCTTTGAACTTTCTGAGTTCTAGTCCAAGGTTTAAAAATGAGGAGTCGAGTCTCGAGGCTAAGAGCGATCCTAAGCTGCACAATCTCAAGAGCTTGTTGCCGCTAATTCACAGGCTGCTCTGGATCCTGCCACACATGCCTTACATTGTATTTGACCTTTGAACTTTCTAAGTTCTAGTCCAAGGTTTGAAAATGAGGAGTCGAGTCTCGAGGCTAAGAGCGATCCTAAGCTGCACAATCTCAAGAGCGATTCCACATAGGTCTTCGCAGGACTGCGTAAAACTTTTTTTTTTTTGAAATCTTTTAAGAAAGCGACTAATCACTCGCGCTGAAGACGGTGTGAGACCAATCTAGATCAAGCCAGGATCCTACTCAGTACTTACGTTAACAAACATGATTTCATTCATTAAGGGCTTAGCACGCCTCTCTTTCTCTCAATTTGATCAAAGTTTTGCAAATCTCGAGGAATTCCTTCCCCTTTGTTTTCATCATAATGTTTAAAAGGTTTTGAAAAACTTAGGTCAATGCAATGATTTTCAAAGCACAGAAAAACAGGTGAAAAGCACTGTCGTTTCATTTAGAACTTCTGGCACAACTGGCACAAGGCAGAAGCGAACACAAGAATGTGAAAATCACTGCTGTTCATTCAAATCTGTTGGCATTACTGGCTCCAAGACAGAAACAGACTCAAAAGAAAGCAAAAAGACAAACACAAAACAAAACAGTGATGCCCGAGGTAACACCCCTGGAATCACCTGACTCTAACAAAACAGGACTGACTCGATACAACAAGACAAACCTAGCCGACTCAGTAAGAAAAGACTGACTCTGTACTACACAACAAGACTGACCCAATACCCAAGTCAGAAAGCTCAAAAACTGGTATTTGCATATTGCTCGGAACAGTGCATGCCATTCCCATGTTTGGAGTTAATCGAGCGCTGCCTGCAGGTGGTTCATCCCCCGATCACATAACATTATCCCCCCAAATTCACCGATCCAGTGCTGATAGACTTTGCTGAGCTCGGCGGGAGGATGACCCCATTGTCAAATAGATCTTGTACTTCATGGCGAAGACGGAAGCAGTCGTCGGTAGTATGGCCAGTTTGTTGATGGTACGCGCAGTACTGGGTAGCATCATGTGTAGCCGGAAGAGGGTTCGGGAGAGGCCGAGGCTCAAGGGGTTTAAGATGGCCTTGTCCAATAAGGATTTGGAGAGCTTTGGACAAAGGCATATAGAGGGCATGGAAGACCCTCCGACCTCGGGGTTGGTACTTCAAGGCTTGTGGATTTTTACTGGGCGCACCAGCAAAGATTGGCAGGTGCTGGCCTGGTTTGCTGATCTCTTCCGAGTGGAGGATCAGAGATAACAGGATCGTCTCTGGTATGACAGTCCTTCTCCCGATGTTCCCTTTGATTCAGACTGCCCCCAACTTGAGTAGCAAAAGTGTCATCCACAGCTTTTGCAACAACTGCGAGGACTTGCTCTTTGTTTAGTCCCTCGGCTTTCAAAGCCTTAACAGGGAACAGGAGATGTTCATGGGGACCCATGTCTGCCCCTACCTTGTTCTTTCCACTCACCTCCACTTTGCCAAGGGATTGGCCTTCTTCAAATGCAGCCCGTCCCAAGATCGGGGAGCCTTTTGACATGAAGTTCCCGGTATGTGCTGTGGTCGATGATGGAGCCAATGTCCCGGAGGCCAGATCTGTCACGGTTCTTTGAAGATCTTTAATCATTCCCATCAACTCAGAAGTAGTGGGTTCATGGGTTTGATATGGTTGAGGCTCAGGTGCACCCATCATGCATAAGTCCATGCTTTTTGGGATAAACACCTCAGGCTTGGGTAGATGGGCCGGGGTGATGTATATGCTGGGGTCATAGGTGGATGGCAGTATATGGATGAGATTGAGGTAGGCAGGAGATGTTTGGTCATTGGGGTCTGAAGGTGGAGCTATCGTCCGGTTGTCGATGAGATTTTGGACCTCATGACGAAGGCGGTAGCAACGGTCGGTGCCATGACCGCGCTGCTGATGGTACATACAGTACTTGGAGGGGTTATGTCTGGCTGGGAGTGGGTCAGGAAGAGGTTGAGGATCGAGGGGTTTGAGATGCCCTTTTTCCATCAGGAGTTTTAGTGTGCTAGTCAGGCTCATATATAATTTTGTGTCATTAGCTCTTTATCTCTATGTCCTTAGTGGGGTCAGAGAGAAGCTATGCTCAGGTTTATTTTGAGAGAGTTGTCACGTCCTGCCAAATTACCTAAACAGAATTGCCTACCAAGAGGAAGTCTCAAGGAAGGGAGGCTAATGGAATATTCTGGAAACTCCTGGAAGACTTGAGAAAATATGAGAATATAGTACATAATTCTATAATGTAAATGGAATGATCTAAGAAAAGGTTCTAGGGTATTCAAGTGAATATTACAGGGATGGAAGCAATGGAAGCTTCTAGAACCTTTTAAAGAAATGGAGGTGATAAAAGATCCTTATACCTACGTCTAGAATGAGGTAGATGTTTGTATAGATACTTTTAGGGAGAATTCTAGAAGCCCCTTGTAGGATAAGGAAAGCTTCCACGAGAAGCTTCTCCATAGTCCTTTTCTTGTATGCTCTGGAGTATTCTAGAGAAGGCCTAAGATGCTTCTAGGAGATAGGCTCATTTGCTCCATTAATAATCCAAGAGTTGTAAAGCTTTCTCAAAGTGAATACAAAAGGTATTCTCTCAAACTCTCATTGTCTTCTTACTTGTCTTTCTTGCAAGCTTGTGAGTTAGGCTGACTTAGCATCATCAAGTACGGCTTGAGATTGTCTATGTGCCACTTGAGTTCTTGGAAATTACCAAGGCCGTGACACGTGATATCAGAGCAGGTTAGTGACGAGAGAAGAAAAAGTAATATGTCTTCCGGTGCTGAAGAGACTATAGTGACTAAGCGAACCCGTGGGAGGGACAACACTGGCAGAGCAAGGAATAATAAGTCATGAGATGCACGTGATGTTGTGGCAGTTATGGAGACTCAGCTGGCTAAGGTAGAGCTTGTCGTGGGCGATTCGGGGAAACGCCTTGATGTGTTGAAACAAAGCTTGGAAGATGAGGTAGAAGATCTCAAGGGAGAGATCAAAGAACTCCACGATGGCATGTTTTCCACCATCAACTCCGTGGTGCATGATGGCCAAGTTGCCAATGATTCCTTCTAAGCTAAAGTGTTGAAGATGCTCGAGAGCTTTGAAGCA
The DNA here is from genome assembly GCF_004153795.1 of Camellia sinensis. Taxonomy (NCBI): domain Eukaryota; kingdom Viridiplantae; phylum Streptophyta; class Magnoliopsida; order Ericales; family Theaceae; genus Camellia; species Camellia sinensis. The sequence goes on from NW_021024827.1 coordinate 4,712,963, forward strand.
CGCTTGGAAAAGGTGCACTAAGATGTGGCAATGTGCAAGAAGGGCATAACTGGGAGAGCTATGACCATGCCCGAGACAACTAAGGTGGAGGTGCCAAGCCAAAACCTTTTGACAAAAAGAGGGATGCCAAAGAAATGGACAACTACCTGTGGCATATGGAAAGATACTTCGAAGCGATGACAGTGATCGAGGAAGATGCTAAGGTACGAACCGCAGTCCTTTACCTTGCTGATACAACATGTGATAACCATGTTCCGTATTATGCTAATTGATCTTAATTATGATTGTGATTATGTGTTTAATATGATTTTGAGTGCCATTTATATGATTATATGTGGTTTTGAATTTCTATCTGTTCACCGTAGGAAAATCTGTTCAACTTACTGTTATAAACTGAGAATTGAAGGTCATATCGGCCACAGAAATTGAAATTGACTGTATTACCGTGGTTGGCATAATTTTTAAAGCCTATGGTGAAAATTAATTAGAAATTGATTCGGATCAAAATAATTTGAGTAAACTGATTGAATTAAGCACTATTATTTAACCTTAATCAATTTGATTAAGATAGACTATAAAAGGGCCAATATACACTCATATTCATCTTCCTTAGAGCTCAAAATCTGAAACAAACACTCTAGAGAGAGAGTGAACCGAATGTAGAGGGAGAGGGAGCACAAAATTGGGGATTTGAGTTGAGAACTTGGGGATTTGGAAGCTAGGCTCAAGAGCTAGACAGATTTTGGGAGATTAGAGCTCCTAGGTAAGCATTTGAGCATAAATTCATGAGTATAAGTTTGTAAGTTTGTGTATTCAAGCTAGTTGGGTAATCAAGAACATAAATTGAGATGAATTTGATGAATTTGAAGCTTGTATGTACATGCATGTATAGGATTGCCGTGATTCTACACACTCAAGTATGAAGCATGTTGAATATGAAGAATTGAGCACCAAACTTTGCATGCATGAGTAATTTTGTGTAGCTTCATGATTTTAATCACCACTTGTACCATTTGAAATGGAATTAAGTTAACATCTTACATGCATGCAAGATCCATGTAAGTAAGGAGCTTGATTATTTTAGTTTTGAAACCAACAAGAAGAATTTGAAATGATTTGGGAAATGAACCATGATTTATGCAATTGGTTCCAAATTAATTATGTCCTTGTGTTATATGATGTCCTTCCATGCTTTTGCATAAATTCTTGTATGCTCTGGAGTATTCTAGAGAAGGCCTAAGATGCTTCTAGGAGATAGGCTCATTTGCTCCATTAATAATCCAAGAGTTGTAAAGCTTTCTCAAAGTGAATACAAAAGGTATTCTCTCAAACTCTCATTGTCTTCTTACTTGTCTTTCTTGCAAGCTTGTGAGTTAGGCTGACTTAGCATCATCAAGTACGGCTTGAGATTGTCTATGTGCCACTTGAGTTCTTGGAAATTACCAAGGCCGTGACACGTGATATCAGAGCAGGTTAGTGACAAGAGAAGAAAAAGCAATATGTCTTCCGGTGCTGAAGAGACTATAGTGACTAAGCGAACCCGTGGGAGGGACAACACTGGCAGAGCAGGGAATAATAAGTCATGAGATGCACGTGATGTTGTGGCAGTTATGGAGACTCAGCTGGCTAAGGTAGAGCTTGTCGTAGGCGATTCGGGGAAACGCCTTGATGTGTTGAAACAAAGCTTGGAAGATGAGGTAGAAGATCTCAAGGGAGAGATCAAAGAACTCCACGATGGCATGTTTTCCACCATCAACTCCGTGGTGCATGATGGCCAAGTTGCCAATGATTCCTTCTAAGCTAAAGTGTTGAAGATGCTCGAGAGCTTTGAAGCACGCTTGGAAAAGGTGCACTAAGATGTGGCAATGTGCAAGAAGGGCATAACTGGGAGAGCTATGACCATGCCCGAGACAACTAAGGTGGAGGTGCCAAGCCAAAACCTTTTGACAAAAAGAGGGATGCCAAAGAAATGGACAACTACCTGTGGCATATGGAAAGATACTTCGAAGCGATGACAGTGATCGAGGAAGATGCTAAGGTACGAACCGCAGTCCTTTACCTTGCTGATACAACATGTGATAACCATGTTCCGTATTATGCTAATTGATCTTAATTATGATTGTGATTATGTGTTTAATATGATTTTGAGTGCCATTTATATGATTATATGTGGTTTTGAATTTCTATCTGTTCACCGTAGGAAAATCTGTTCAACTTACTGTTATAAACTGAAAATTGAAGGTCATATCGGCCACAAAAATTGAAATTGACTGTATTACCGTGGTTGGCATAATTTTTAAAGCCTATGGTGAAAATTAATTAGAAATTGATTCGGATCAAAATAATTTGAGTAAACTGATTGAATTAAGCACTATTATTTAACCTTAATCAATTTGATTAAGAGAGACTATAAAAGGGCCAATATACACTCATATTCATCTTCCTTAGAGCTCAAAATCTGAAACAAACACTCTAGAGAGAGAGTGAACCGAATGTAGAGGGAGAGGGAGCACAAAATTGGAGATTTGAGTTGAGAACTTGGGGATTTGGAAGCTAGGCTCAAGAGCTAGATAGATTTTGGGAGATTAGAGCTCCTAGGTAAGCATTTGAGCATAAATTCATGAGTATAAGTTTGTAATTTTGTGTATTCAAGCTAGTTGGGTAATCAAGAACATAAATTGAGATGAATTTGATGAATTTGAAGCTTGTATGTACATGCATGTATAGCATTGCCATGATTCTACATACTCAAGCATGAAGCATGTTGAATATGAAGAATTGAGCACCAAACTTTGCATACATGAGCAATTTTGTGTAGCTTCATGATTTTAATCACCACTTGTACCATTTGAGATGGAATCAAGTTAACATTTTGCATGCATGCAAGATCCATTTTGAAATGGAATTAAGTTAACATCTTACATGCATGCAAGATCCATGTAAGTAAGGAGCTTGATTATTTGAGTTTTGAAACTAACAAGAAGAATTTGAAATGATTTGGGAAATGAACCATGATTTTAGTCAATTGGTTCCAAATTAATTATGTCCTTGTGTTATATGATGTCCTTCCATGCTTTTGCATAAAAAATATGAGTTTTGGAGCCTTTGGGGTTGAGTTTGAAGTTCAAACAGAGTTCTGAAAAACTCAGAATTTGACATGTCCGCTCGAACGGAGAAAGCGCCACTCGAGCGTGAAATATTAGCTCCCACATTTTTTGTAGACATTGATGTCCGCTCGAGCGAGGAGAGTCACGCTCGAGCGCCCTGTTACATGTTTTGACTCTCAGCTCGAGCATCCAAAGTCACGCTCAAGTGTAAATATGAGGCAACCAGTACTTTTGCAGACCAGAAGGGTCCGCTTGAGTGGCAGAAACCGCGCATGAGCGGGGAGTCCTGTTTTAGAAATTTGTAAAGTTAATTTAAGTTTTGTTTTCCGTTCTCTTTCATTTCTAAACACTCTTAGGCATGCATGGAACATTATAAATGAGTTAAAAAGGGTAAGAAAGAAGCCTAAGAGGGATGTATGAGTTAAGAACGAATTGAATCGTTTGTGACTCATATATGTGTTACGTATTATGTAAGGTCGAGCACAAGGACGAATCCACCAGCAGAACATTGTGAGTAATATCTTAATAAAGATATTTTGAAGTATGCTATTTGTCCAATTATTTACTCCTACTTGAGGTTCGTAAGCTTGCTAATCTGAAAGGTGGACAATATTTGTTATGCCATATAATTGGGCCAAAGGCCGTTGGATGTGAATGATTGGGCCAAAGGCCGTTTGACACGAATGATTGGGCCAAAGGCCGTCGGACATGAATGATTGGGCCAAAAGCCGTTTGATATGAATGAATGGGCCAAAGGCCGTTTGATACGAATGAATTGGGCCCGAGGCCGTTTGATACATCTGGATTTGTAGTCGTTTGATACACTAGATAGAAACATGAATTGGGCCCAAGGCCATCCGATGCAGCTATTTCAAATTTCGTTCATGTATCTTCTTTATTTGATATTATTCACTGGGCTTTTGCTCACTCTCATTCATGTGTCTGTAGGTGAGTCAAGAGATGTCCAAACCCAGCCCCAGTGAAGTATGTGAGAAACAGTCAAAGTTTTGAGGAGTCAGTCCGTACGTCTCACGCACGAGACTTGTTTTCGCCCTTTTGTTCTTTTGTTATATTTTTGCTATGTTGGCGAAAACTTTGGATCACCTTTGTATATAAGCTTTTGGTTTGGCTGACTATGGCTTGAATGATCCTGTTGTGTAAAGCTTATATGTTAACTTCCTTTGATGTGGGTTATTAATGAGTATATGTGAAATGTTATGATGTGTCATGTAAGCACAACTCTATGGACAAAAGTTTTAAGTTTGTTTCCGTTTTGGCCACTTAACTCTGTTGAAATATATCTAATCTGATTTGATGTCGTAGGTAATCTCTTGATTACTGGCCGGTTATGACCTTAATCCATGGGGGCGGGTTCGGGTCATGACACAACAACACTATGGTGGCTTCACCAACATGCTGACATTGAGAAAGGTACGTGCACCATAGACACTTCGGAAGACTTTAAGAAATAACTTAAAAAGCAATTTTATCCTGAGGATGTGGCCTATCAAGCAAGGAAGAGCATAAAAAATCTTAAACACACAAAGTCTATTCGGGACTATGTAAAGGAATTCTCTAATCTTATGCTTGAAGTCTTGAGTATGACTGATGAAGACCTACTCTTTAATTTCTTGGACAACCTACAACCAGGGGCGGAGCAAGAATTGCACCAATGTGGAGTGCAATATTTTGCCTCGGCCATGGCAGTGTGTAGACGTCCCTGAACGTCCCGGGAGGGAAATCCCCCCTCCCTGTTTTGTTCATTGGGCTTACTACAGTTCAGGACTCAATGTCATGGTCCTGTATCTAATCTCGCAGAGTGCAATGCAAGACTGATGAATCATCAAAGAGTCCAAATCCGACAAATCGTTTTTGAAAACAGATTTTTTTGAAAGAAGTGCCAAACATGGACTGCTTTGTCAGATACAGAGTTGCCACCTAAATGTTTTGTTTTGGGAAATTTAGGAAACCCTGACACGTTTGCTTAAGGCCACGTGTCCGTCATCACCAAAGTTGCCTCGGCTCGGGAACTTGGGTACGATTGGGGAAGCTCACTTCGTGAGCATGCCTGCTCGCCCGATCAAAGATCGGTCTCTACTAACCATGATATCTAGTTTTAAAAACGTTATGTGCTCTTATTCCGGTTATTATCTTAGATTTACTATGTGATGCGCACAGCATACAAGTATAGACTGGATCGCTTGATTTGGAACAAAACATTTCATGTTTGTTTCGAAAAACGGTTTGTTACTCGCAAGTAGACTAAAATGTGGATTTGCCACCCTCAGGTGGGCTTAGAAAACATGGTTTTGCCACTATCTAGTGGGCTTAAAACTCACAGTCAATGAATTGTTCCAATCCAAATAGCCCAACCTTCACCCACAGGCATTCAGGCAAGTATATCACATAAGCAAATAGCCTCATGGTAAGCATGCTATCATGGCAGTCACTCACACGCATGCAAGGATGCCAAAGCATAAAACTTACCGAGTACTCCAAGCCAAAACAGAAGCCATGTTAGAAATCCATGCATGATCCTAACTATACAGAAATGCCTAATGCAACACATGCAACAATGCAACTAAGTAGGCTCGGCTATTCTAAGGATGGCATGTGAAATGCTACAACTAACACGTATTCAATTTGGAATTGAAATACAAATGCAGTTGTATGATGCGCCGAGCCCGGTGCATGCAAGACAGATTGAATTAATGCAAACATAAGTATGCTAATTGAAACATGCCCTAATCTAACCATCATAAGCTGGTAAATAAAAGGGAGAAAGATGTGGGGTTGGAAAACATACATCACACACACGCACACTTACTACAATTGTGCCCTCGCTCGGAGGGTCCGAAAGAATAATACAGTCCGAATAAATAATTAAATATTACAAAACCCTAATTAATTAACAAATTAACTAGGAAAGCGGATAAACTAGCATGCAAGCTTATGGACCGCCTCAGCTCTTTTCCGAATGATGAAAGATGCATGCTTGAGTTGCCTAGTGCGGAAATCCATCGCGATGCCCTGATTCGCCTCTGTTTGCAATTAATACTGGAATGCTATGCAAGGCTTTAGAAAGCTGCTGATTTCAGATTTGCTGCAACAGAGAGCAAGAAAGGGGCACAACAAAGTATTTTCACATATGTATGCATGACTACTCTTCAGGGAGTGTAGTCCTCGATCCTCGTGCCACCAATCACGCATCTCGATGCATGATGGCTGAGGAGTCGAATTGCACGACTTGATGTGAAATGAATGCACATATAAACACAATGTAGACACCCCATTTTTGACCGACCTTAGGACTCAGACGTCATCGATTGAGCGCTTGGTGATGTTGCATATCGTGCTCGTTCAGAGGTTTCAGAGTCTCAGCTGCGAGCCTTGCCTCCGGACTTCCGAACTCTTTTATGCTTTGCCTCGGTTTACGAACCAGGCTCTATTTTCTCTATTTTCTCTTCTCAAAGGAAGGGAGAGATCTCGTAGATCATCTCTCAGTGGCCGTAGGCTACGTTTCGTGGTCGTAGGCCATTGTGTCCGTTTGGAGTCCGGTTTTCGGTCTTTCGGAACCGTTGGCCGTGTGCCTGGGTTCGGGACCGCTTAACCATCTCCGTTTTCTCCGGTTTTTGGCATACATCTTATTTTCTCCCCTTTGAGGGACACTGTCGTCCGAGAAACCAACTTCGTGGTCGAACACCACTCCCGGTGCCTAACAGTCAGTTTTCGGGGCCTCGGGTTGCGCGTTTCGGCCCCCGAACCTTCATTTTGCATTGGTTTTGGTTCGTTTTTGGCAGGGACCTCTGTTTCATTCGTAAGAAGGTCGTGGAAGGGTGGGAGGCCAACAATTTTTCAGACAACCAGTTTTATTTCTCCGTCGCCCTCCGTCGCCCGTTTTTCCTCACTTCAAAGCCAGTGTTGACCACCCTTGGGCCATTTTCTTGCACCCTAAACCCCATATTTGTGATGTGCACATCTGGGAGGCCACCAATATTTGGTGGCCGGCCAGTATTTGCTTTTGAACCTTTTGAACCCCTTTGAAAAGTGGGATGTTCTCTCTCCTGGTTCACTGTCTCCAGTTTTTTACTACATGATTGTGTTGAGCACACATGGGAGGCCACTAATATGTGGTGGCCGGCCATCAATTGTTCTTGGACCTTTTGAACCCTAGCCGGCCGGCCACCTGAAACCTGGATAACCAGCCGGCCTTGCTCCTTGCGGCAGGTACATTTCAAATATGCATCTTTTTTCCGTCCAGATTTTGTATCCCGGGGGCCAACTTTTTGGGGGGAAACTTGAATTCATTTCCCCCCGATTTTTTCCCCCCTTTTCTCCCCCTCTTTTTCCTATAAAACCAGCCTCCCAGCTCTGGTTTAGGGGTTAGAAAATTTTGGTTTGGAGCTCTCACATTAAATCTCTCTCTCTCTCTTTACTCTGAGCCTTAAAAACCCCCTTGGTTCTTCACCAACCCATAGCCCCACCCTTCCATCCTCCATTCCAGCAGCTTGAGGTTGTTCTTCAGAGCCTAGGAGTGCTGCATTTTGGTCCAAAAGGCTGTCAAAGACTAGTCTTCAAGGGTAAGTCCTCCTCTCTCCCTTTTGACCCTTTTCTTGGTTCATATTCTAGCTCCTTGTTCTTACTTTTTTGAGCTCCGACCCTAACTGAAAATAGAATTTTTTTTGAGCTCTATTTCATGTTTGTTTAAGGGTCTCTCACTTTTTGAGGCTTCCTTGTGGCACTTGCTTCTTTACCTTTCTTTTATGCCATTTCCTTGCATAGTATTTTAGGCCTATGTATGAACTGTTTTGAGGCATATTGTAAACTGTATAGTGGCTTATCTTGAGCCCTTCTTCAACATTGTTGAAGGACTCATCACTGTTTGAGGCTTCCATTTGCCACTTGCCTTTATATCTCTCTTTTGGCTCCGTTTTTGCATGATTTGTTAGCCTCTTGTGCTTCTGTTTTTGGGCTCTGGTCCGAACTATAAATGGCCTTATTTTGAACCCCTCTTCATGTTTCATTAAGGGTCTTTTACTGTTTGAGGCATCCTTTTGGTACTTTGTGTTATAGCTCTCTTTTTGGCCTTGTTTTGCATAGTATTTTGAGCATGCTTGTGCACTGTTTTGGGTTTGATCATAAACTGTAAAAGGTCATATTTTGGGCCCCTATTCAACATTGTTGAAGGGCCCTCATCTGTTTAGAGCCGGCAGCCATCACTTCCTTCTTTGTCTCCCTTTGGGCCCATTTTTTTGCATGCTAGCTTAGCCCCATTTGTGTTCGCTGTTTGGCCTTCCTTAAAACTGTAAATATGCTTGTTTTGGAACTTTCTTGAGTCTGTCTTTACATTTCATGTTTGAATAATGCATGCTTCGTATAGCTATAGGTCATTGCGTATGCCTAGTTTTGCCTTTCGGGTCTCATTCCATGCTTCGGGTGCCATGCTTTCATGTTTCGGGGCTGTTTTGCATCACTTTTTGCTGCTGAAATTTTCATGCTAGTATGCCATATTCCATGCCTTTCCATGTCTTGTTAGAGTGGCATTCGTGCCTTAGGTTCGGTCCTCGGTTTGCGTGCATGTGTGCACGCATTCCGAGTTGTCTCATTTTCATCGTATGGCCTCTTATGTGAGTGTGGCTAAGGTTCACTCATATTGGTGTAAGTCCATTGCGCATTGTGTATGCCATTTCATTTCATAGCATTGCGTATGCTAGGTTGTATGTTAGTACATTGTGTATGCCATGTTACCTCGTGCATCGTGTATGCCATTTCATAGCATTGTGCATGCTAGGTTGTATCTTAGTTGCATTTCATGCATATCATGCATATTGCAGTGCGTTCGGGATAGGAGTTAGCCCGAGCATGGGAAACGAGAGAGGTTTCGTACTTCGAGTGACGGAACGTGTCTCAATTCCCAGTCACCGACACTCCGGATTGTCCATGATGGAGTTTAGGTATTGTTGTGTTTATGTGTGCATTCATTTCATATTGAGTCGTACAATTCGACTCCTCGGCCATCATGCATCGAGATGCGTGATTGGTGGCACGAGGATCGAGGCATGCATACATTTGTGAAAATACATCGCCATGCCCTTTTCCTGCTCTCTGTTGCAGCAAATCAAGAATCAGCAGCCTTCCAAAGCTCAGCACGCATTCCAAGAATAAATTGCAAACAGAGGCTAATTGGGGCATCGTAGTGGATTTCCGCACAAGGCAACTCAAGCATGCATCATACACCATCCGGAGCGAAGTCAAGGCAGTCCCTAGCTTGCATGCTAGTATTACAGCTTTCTTAGATTAATTTGTTAATTAATTAGAATTTTGTACATATTTGGACTGTAATTATTTGGAACTGTATATTATTCTTTCGGACCCTCTGTGCGAGGGCATAATTGTAATAAGTGTGCGTGTGTGTGATGCATGTCTTCCAACCCCACGTCTTTCTCCCTTTTATTTACCCGCTTATGATGGTTTGATTAGGGCATGTTTCAATTAGCATACAATATGATAGCATGTTTGCATTCATTCATCTGTTTTGCATGCACCGGGCTCGGCGCATCATACTAACTGCACTTTATTTTCAATTTCAAGTTGAATACATGTTAGCTGTAGCATTTCATATGCCATGTTTAGGATAGCTGAGCCTGCTATAGTTGCACTTTTGCATGTGTTGCATTAGGCATTTCTGTAGAATTAAGATCATGCATGGATTTCTAATTAGCTTCTGTTTTGGCATGGAGTACTCGGTAAGTTTTACGCTTTAGCATCCTTGCATGCGTGTGAGTGACTGCCATGATAGCATGCTTACCATGAGGCTAATTGCTTATGTGATAAAACTGCCTGAATGCCTGTGGGTGAAGGTTGGGTTATTTGGATTGGAACAATTCATTAAATGTGTGTTTTAAGCCCACTAGATAGTGGCAAAATCATGTTTTTCTAAGCCCACCCGAGGGTGGCAAATCCACGTCTTAGCCTACTTGCGAGTAGCACCATCAAACCATTTTCAAACAAACAAACATGAAATGTTTTGTTCCAATTCAGGCGATCCAGTCTATACTTGTATGCTGTGCGCATCACATAGTAAATCTAGGCTAATAACCAGAATAAGAACGCATAATGTTTTCACAAATAGATATCATGGTTAGTAGAGGCCGATCTTTGATCGGGCGAGCAGGGGTGCTCACGAAGTGACCTTCCCCAATCGTACCCAAGTTCCCGAGTCGAGGCAACTTTGGTGATGACGGACACGTGGCCTTAGGCAACGAGTCAGGGTTTCCTAAATTTTCCAAAATAAAATATTTAGGTGGCGACTCTGTATCTGGCAAAGCAGTCCATGTTTGGCACTTCTTTCAAAAATTTGTTTTCTCAAAACGATTTGCCGGATTTGGACTCTTTGGTTCAGATTAAGAACCGTGACAATTTGAGAGTCCTGAACTGTAGTGAGCCCAATATCGAACGGAACGGGAGGGACTCGTTCCTCGCCGGGAGCGTTCGGGGGACGTCTGCACACAACAAGACCTAAACTCCATCATGAGTAATCTGGAGTGTCGGCGACCGGGAATTGAGACACGTTTCGTCACTCGGAGTACGAAACGTCCCTCGTTTCCCGTGCTTGGGCTAACTCCTATCCCAAACACAATGCAAATGAGATGGCATACACAATGCGACTAACAACCTAGCACACGCAATGCTATGAAATGGCATACACAATACTCGATGTAACATGGCATACGCAATGCTCTAACATGCAACTCAGCATACGCAATGCTATAGACCGAAATGGCATACACAATGCATGATGGACTTACACCAACATGAGTGGACCTCAACCACACTCGCATTCGTGGCCATCAGATGAAAATGAGACAACCGAAATGTGTGCACACATGCACGAATACCAAGGACCAAACCTAAGGCATGAAATGCCACTCTACCAAAGCATGGCAAGGGATGAAAGATGGCATGAAATAGCATAAATTACAGCTCTGAAACAGCATGAAATATGGTCCCGAAACATGCAAATATGGCACACAATGCAAGCTAGCGGCCCGGGTACCAAAACTAGTGAAGTGCATTACTCTACAGGTACCCAAAGCAATGCACCAATGGCAAAACCAACCCCAAATAGACCCTAGGCAGGTCTGAAACAGTGGGGAAATGGCCTAAAATGATGGCTCGGAATGCAACGGAATGGAGCTCATTCAATGGTCGGTAAATGAGGCATACAAGCCCGACTCTCAAACGCATTTAAAGAGATGAAAACATGGCAACATGACATTCAAACAAGCTCTGAAATGTGATGAATAATAGGCTCAAAACATGAACACACCTCAGTATATGCATGGAATGGATCTCAAAACTCAAAGCTAAGCATGGACCTTGAACTACAAGCATGCAAAACTAATATCATTCAACCACAAGACCCAAAAATAGAGCTAGGGCAGTCCAAAATAAGCACATTATCAGTTTAAGGCATGACCAAAATATGCTAGAATCAATGGCCTATAAAGCATGCAAAGAAAGCTAGTGAACCATGAGTTGTTCTACAACTATATGAAGCATATGAGGGCTCACCCAACCAGAAAAAAAAAAAAGAAGTATTTCATGCCAAAAGATGCCCAAATAATCACTGAAACTCAGTCAACACATGCAAGAATGATGAGCCCCTTTGGAAAGCCATGCAAGGGGTTGTTCTACACATACATGATAGACAAACAAAAGGGAAAAACCACCTCTGGAAATGAATTATGAAAGCCCTAAAACCCACCAAAAAGAGCTTGAAATTGGTCTAGGAAGCATACAATGAAAGGTCCCTTTGAAAGGCCTTGAATGGGATTGTTCTACACATGTATCATAGACATAAAATATGGCAAAATTGGCTCTGGAAAGAGCTAATGCAGACCATAAAACTCACAAAATAAGTCCTGGAATGTGACTTCACAACATGCAAAATGGAGCTCCTTTGGAAGGCCAACAAAGCTAGTAAAGAGAATGAGGGGTGAGAGGGTCAGCCCTCTATGATTTTGGAGCTCAAAGACACATCAAAGCCACTGAAAATCCATTGGATTTCAGTGGCTAAGAGGCCAAAACAAGGCCAATGCAAATGCTCAAATGCATGGCTCAAAGCATGAGGAAATGAAGCATGCAAGGAAGAAGATGACTCCAGACAGAAAAATGACCTCAATCAAACTTAAAGAGGAGGTCAAAACAAGACTTTCTTCAGTTTAGGTCGAAGTCCAAAAATTCGCACAAATAGGGCTAAGATTTGAAGCAAAATAAGCCTTAAAAGAGAGATGGAGCAAACAAGGAGATAGATGGCCTCAAACAGAAAAGTGTCCTTAAACAAAATTCAAGAGGGGATCAAAATAAGACACTTTTCAGTTCATGCCAAAGCTAAAAAATTCTTGCAAATAGAGCTAAAGTATAGAGCAAAATAGTGCAAAAAAGGGGTAAATGAAGACTTACCCTTGTAGCACAGCAATGCAGCAACTTCTGGACCAAGAATGTGAGCTCTCAACCTCTGCAAATGACCTCCAAGGTGCTGGAATGGATGGTGGAGGTGGTAGGCTATGAGGTAAAATGGCCAAGAATATTAGGGTTTGGAGGCTTGAAGTATAGAGATAGAGGGAGTTGTATGTATGCTCCAGCCAAAACTTTCTAACCTTGCAAA
>NW_021024827.1:4728935-4777393 GCF_004153795.1 Camellia sinensis
AAAAAAAAAGGAAAAGGAGGAGGATGGGCTTTGGGGAAGAGGAAGGAGGAAAAAAAAAAAAAGTGAAAAAAGGGGCCCTGGGGTTTTTCCCCCAAAGGGGAAAAAAAGGGGGTGGCCCCTTCCCAAAAACCATTACCCGCCACCGCCCTCCCCCTTTAAGCAAAAATGGGGAAAATAGGGGTTCCCCCCTTAACCAAAAAAAAATGGAAACCAAGACCCCGGAATTTGCCCCAAAAAACGAAGGTTCCGGGGCCCAAAAACGTTGCCAGTTCCTGGGGGCCCCCCGAAAAACCAGGCCCTTTAGACCAAACCGAAAAAGTGGGCGTTATGAACCCACCGAAAAGGTGGTCCCTGCCCGGGCCACAGTGGTCCCTCTAAAGGGAGGAAACAAGGTGTGTGCCAAAAACCTGGAGGCAAACGAAGGTAGTTAAGCGATCCAAAACCGGAGACACACCGGCCGGCGGCTGCGAAAACTGGTACTGGTCCCCCTCCAAACGGGAAAATGGCTATGACCACAAAACGTAGCCTACGGCCACTGAGAAGGATGGTCTACGAGACCCTCTGCTGCTTTCCTTTGGGAAGAGGAAACAGAGAAAAACAGGACCTGGTTCGCAAGCCGAAGGCAAAGCAGCAAAGAGCCCCCCGAAAGTCCGGAGGCAAGGCTCGCAAGCCGAGACTGCTGAAACAATCAGAACGAGCAACATATGCATCATCACTGAGCACTTAATCGGTGACTTGAGTCTTAAGGTCGGTCAAAAATGGGGTGTCCTACAGAGTGGTAGAACGCTTATTGAGTACAAACGTAGGATGGCATGAGACATCCAAGGGTGGACCCTAGCAGAATCTTCTAGTGAAAGTGAGGAGGATAAGAAATGAAGGCATCCGATGCATGAAAAGGCACGGCAGCCTCCACTGCAAGAGGGCAAAGGCAAGGTTAAGAGAGAACAAGGAGATATTCAAACCCAAGACTAAGTTTTTCTATGTGACTGGCCACATTGGGGCTAAGAAGAGTGTCGCAAGAGACAAGCGCCTCAATGCCATGAATTGAAGAACGGGAAAGGTGGAGACTCCGCAGATAGGATCTTCTATAGCTACTTAGTGCCAATTCGAATTGAAGCCTACTACATTGACCACCAATGGGATAAGGGTTTCAAATGTACATGGGATGGCAAAGATCAACAGAAGGGCGACACGAAGTCATGGTAAACACAAAGTGGCGTCGGCACAATTTCCATCAAGGCGGAGGAGGGCCAAAGAGGCTTGGTCTTAACTTGACAAGGGTTAAGGATTGATCAAGACAGTAAACACCAAAGGCAAAGCCGCGTAGATAGCTGGCCTCAAGGGATTGAAGTTTGCAGCCTGGGGGTGGCATGGGAAAGTCAATTTTTTCGAGTAGCATCACTTCATGACTATTGACATGGGTACTAGGAATGTGGAATTCTTACGGGGTTCAACAGTAGCAATGTTACCTCGTAACAAACACAATGTGCATTATGGAGGGTGAGCCTTGCATAGTCCCAATGGTGAGTAGACTAAAATACTAAACTCAAAAACTTTGTCAGGTAATGTATATTAAGTTAGGACAGACAAGAGAGGTAGTAGGCATTGCAAGAAGATGACGGCTCTATAGAGATAGTCTACTGCATGCATCAGTTGTTATATATCATCAAAGAGGCATGTAGACAAGCAAATCTAAAGGCCCAAGTCAAGGAGAAACTTGCGACTTCGAGGAGATAGGCGCGACGAGGGCGTCGCAGGGCATAGTAGGGAAGAATGTCACGTTCCCCCACCAAATTACCTAGAAGAATTGCCTACCAAGAGGAAGTCTCTCAAGGAAGGAGGCTAATGGAATATTCTGGAGCCCCTGTAAGACTTGAGAAAATATGGAATATAGTACATAATTCTATAATGTAATTGAAGGATCTAAGAAAAGGTTCTAGAGTATTCAAGTGAATATTAGAGGGATAGAACAATAGAAGCTTCTAGAATCTTTTAGAGAAATGCCTTGTACCTACTTCTGGAATGAGGTAGATGTTTGTATAGATACTTTAGGGAGAATTCTAGAAACATCTTGTAGAATAAGGAAAGCTTCCATGAAAAAGTTTCTCTCATCGTTTTTTTTCTTGTATACTCTGGAGTATTCTAGAGAAGGCCTAAAGATGCTAATAAATAGGAGAGGGGCTCATTGCTCCATCAATAATCCAAGAGTTGTAAAGCTTTCTCAAAGTAAATACAAGGCATTCTCTCAAACTCTCATTGTCTTCTTACTTTTCTTTCTTGCAAGTTTGTGAGTTAGGCTAACTTAGTATCATCAAGTATGCTGACTTGGAAAAAAATTGCAACTCTATTATGCTTAATAGTCATATATTTATTAGTGAAAAATAACAAAAAGTAAAAGGATCTCTTAACAATCAAGGGATTTTAAGCAAAATATTCGCATGTTTCATTCAAGCATCCAACCTATAATCAATCAGAAATATATCATTCAAGAACCAAAAAACTATGAAACTGTGTGTGCTATTTTCTGACCCACACTGCAAACAGGTACTCAACTGGAGAACCATTGGTAGAATAGATAACGCTTGATCGAACAACCTGTCACAGAAAGAAAAGACTCCAGCAGTGATTCGTCCACCCGGGGGCACTCTGGCGGTCAAGTCAGTAATTAATATCTCTCAAAGATAACCAATTGTGCTTAGCTCACAAGCTAGAATACAAAAGCGTACCTTAGACCCACGAGGGTGCCCTTCTTTTATAGCCAACACTAACCTGATCCCTGTAGAAGCCTAGCTCCTCTTGGACTCTGGCTCAATGTTTATCCTAGACTCTCCAGTAGATAAAGATAAACTCCCTAAGAGCTTTATCCTTATCCAGGTTGAGGTCCTCCCCCATTCTAGGACTCTTGTTCTCTATCCGTTCATCTCGGATTCTGATATCTTCGTAGGTAACCTCGGCCTAGTCGAGATTACCTCGGCATCAAGTCAAGGACATGTGGCACCTCGGCTGGCACTTCAGTGCCACCTTGGCCACATGTTGTTATCCAAAAAATATGTCCCCACAACTGCCCCCTAGGTTCTATTACCTCGGCATCCTGAGGTGATGGAACCTATATCATTTGACCATATAGCATGTCGGCTAAGCTTGCCCTATCATTTGTTACTGAGGTCATCATTCGTCAACTCCATATGACCAAGACTTGTAGTCTGTTTTTTCATCAATGCCTTAGAGCCAAGAGCCAAATTTTTTCAAGCTCTTTAACCGAGATCATTCCCATAGCCGAGGTATTTGCTTCATTAAATCAAGATCTCCAAGAGCTTCTACACGCGTATGAGCTATCATGGACAACAACTCAACCATTTTCGCTACGCGTCTCGTCTCTATTGAACCGTACCTGACACGCGCCATCAGATCGCATCATTTTTGTGTACGCCGCCTGACAGGCACATCGTCTTAGGCACACTCAATACCATTTTTCCACCCTTTCGTGTTTTGATCAAAAACACTTCTCTTTCTTCGTCTTTTCACTTTCACATCACCGTTTTCGTTCAAGCTCTCTCTCTCTCCAACTTTCTCTCCCAAATCCTCGATTGTTGCTTTCTCGAAGCTTTCTACAACTACTCTATTCACCTCCTCTGGTGAAGCCTTTGATGCTCTCCTTTGCTCACTGCCACTGTCTGACTCCGGCATACTTCATACCGGCTTCTTTTTCCTCGGTAAGTCACTGTTCCCCTCCTTTTAGTTTCGAATTTTATTGCTCTTGTACATTGCTTTCGTGAATGCATTCACGTTCTTGAATATACTTGTTTGTGTTTTGAATCCCATCAAAAAGCATGCTTTGTCTGGGGATTTCTATTCTTTCAATCTGCCTTTAACTCACTGTCCTTATGCATACATATGCACTGTTTTCACGTATCTTGATGCTCTTGATAGTTCATCACTATTCTTGATTCTAAATCACACTTTTTGCCATGTTTTCTTGTTGTATTTTCCAGATTTCTGGCTTCAATTCTTGTTTGCATAGTCTTAGGTTTTGGGATTTGTTTTAGAACTCCTATCCTTAGGAAAAATTGAAACGAATTCCTCCTAGATCTTGAAAACCCTTTCCCCAATTTCTGTTTTGAGTTTAAGCCGAGGTCCTTTAAACCAAACCACTCCCTTCTGAGATACAACACCTCTCCCACTTAGCCGACGTTATAGGTATGTTTAGGTAGAGGGTAGACACCCCAACCAAGCTAGAATACTTCAAGCAGGAGTTTGCCATTCCTGCCGATGTCCACCTTAGGTTGGCAGAGGAGGAAGACTCCATCATGCCTAATGGGGACTCCATGCCTTTCCCAGTAGTAGTCTTTATACAGTTTGTGGACTTAGGTTCCCTCTTGACATCCTCTTCTGTGAAGTCCTTCACTATTACAAACTGAACCCAATACAGCTTACCATTAACTCTTACCGAGTTATCAACAGTATAATTGCCCTAGCTAGCCGAGAAAATGCTAGGGTAACTCTAGCCGACATCTAATACTGCTACACCATGTGTGGTCTGAAGTTAGAAAAGGTCTACATATATTACCTTAAGCCGAGATCCACATAATACAATCTCGTCACCAACCTCCCAGACTCCAACAAGGGTGCTGGAGATGATTATTTCATCGTCTCAGGCAACTGAGAGCTCCCTCCAGAGGATGACCTTTACCTCTACCCTTTAAGCTGAACAGTGTTTAGAGAGGGAGATGGTAAGAGCCAAGTGTCACTTTTCTCGCTTTCAAGTCTTTAATTATTTTTGATTCTTTTTGTATGTTCTAACGCTTGTTTGTTTTTTACTTGCAGTCCTTCCTCAACCACCAAAGGACTTCCGCAAAACATTTTATTCCAGCAAGGATTTCAAGAAATTGTTGAGTTTGCCAGTTGACAAACGGAAAGCCCCTCTGTTGCTCAATTACATTCCTACATACAAATCCGCTCTACCCGACGTCCCAAAGAAGAGCAAGTCTCCACCCTCAGCAACAACTCCTCAAGCCGAATCATCATCAAGGCCAGACCAGGGATCAACCTCTGACCCAGCAGGGCAGCCGTCGACATCTGCTCCCTAACTTATTCCACTAGCCCAGCGTCAACACCAACGTCGTGCTTCTGCCAACACTCTTGTTGGTAGAACATGTAGCTGAAAACGCCGGAGTGCTGAGGCGTCGGCTTACGACCCAGTAAATCCACCAACAACTCTACCAACAATTCACTTTGGTACAAGGGTCACAATCCCCGCCACTACCGACGAGATGGACCGAAAACCTGCAGTAGTCGAAGATTTGCTAGCCAACCTTCCTGGCGTTGTCAACGTCCAGTCTTCATCCTCCCCTTAGTCAACCCCTAAGCCAAAACGAGTGAAGAAGGCCAAGGCAAAGGCCACAGTGACCCAAATTGATTCTGAGGACACTATGCCTATCTCAAAGTTAGCCAAAGCCGAGAAGAGCGCCCCCCGATGTCCACCTTAGGTTGGCAGAGGAGGAAGACTCCATCATGCCTAATGGGGACTCCATGCCTTTCCCAGTAGTAGTCTTTATACAGTGTGTGGACTTAGGTTCCCCCTTGACATCCTCTTCTGTGAAGTCCTTCACTATTACAAACTGAACCCAATACAGCTTACCATTAACTCTTACCGAGTTATCAACAGTATAATTGCCCTAGGTAGCCGAGAAAATGCTAGGGTAACTCTAGCCGACATCTAATACTACTACACCATGTGTGGTCTGAAGTTAGAAAAGGTCTACATATATTACCTTAAGCCGAGATCCACAGAATACAATCTCGTCGCCAACCTCCCAAACTCCAACAAGGGTGCTAGAGATGATTATTTCATCGTCTCAGGCAACTGAGAGCTCCCTCCAGAGGATGACCTTTACCTCTACCCTTTAAGCCGAACAGTGTTCAGAGAGGGAGATGGTAAGAGCCAAGTGTCACTTTTCTCGCTTTCAAGTCTTTAATTATTTTTTATTCTTTTTGTATGTTCTAACGCTTGTTTGTTTTTTACTTCCAGTCCTTCCTCAACCACCAAAGGACTTCCGCAAAACATTTTATCCCAGCAAGGATTTCAAGAAATTATTGAGTTTGCCAGTTGACAAACGGAAAGCCCCTCTGTTGCTCAATTACATTCCTACATACAAATTCACTCTACCTGACGTCCCAAAGAAGAGCAAGTCTCCACCCTCAGCAACAACTCCTCAAGCCGAATCATCATCAAGGCCAGACCAGGGATCAACCTCTGACCCAGCAGGGCAGCCGTCGACATCTGCTCCCTAACTTATTCCACTAGCCCAGCGTCAACACCAACGTCGTGCTTCTGCCAACACTCTTGTTGGTAGAACACGTAGTTGAAAACGCCGGAGTGCTGAGGCGTCGGCTTACGACCCAGTAAATCCATCCACAGCTCTTCCAACAATCCACTTTGGTACAAGGGTCACAGTTGCCGCCGCAGCCAACGAGATGGGACGAAAACCTGCAGTAGTTGAAGATTTTCTCACCAACCTTCCTAGCATTGTCACCGTCCAATCTTCATCCTCCCCTCAGCCTATCCCTAAGCCAAAACGAGTGAAGAAGGCCAAGGCAAAGGCCACAGTGACCCAAATTGATTCTGAGGACACTATGCCTATCTCAAAGTTAGCCAAAGCCGAGAAGAGCGCCCCCTCCGCCAAGAAGTGTCCTGTTGAGGACCCATCTTTTGAGGCCCCACCTGCTACATAGCCGAGGTCAGACCACCAAGAGGGTAGCAGCTTCCCCCGAGGCATGATCTAGGCCCCCGAGATTATGCTCAACGACAGACCTCTTACCGTCGGTGACAGTGCTGCCAATCTTGAGGTCGGTGCGGCCCTGTCCACAGCAGTTCTTCTGCCCGAGGACATGAATAGAATGGCCGAGTTATATGAATATGAAGACTTTGCCTTCATGATGCAGCACTCGGTCTTGGTAAGTATTCTTCCCTCCCCTTTGAGAATCTTTCCACACTTAGTGAAATTTCGCTAACTTATGTTACTTCTTTGCAGGCTATCCAGCATGCCCATTCTTATGCCATCAACACCGAGACGATGAGAAAGGATTTGGCAAAGAAAGAAAAAGAAGCAGCGAAACTCCTATCTTCACTTAATCAGGCCGAGGCCAACAACCGTTCTCTTATGGACTAGGCCAAGGATGCCAAAACAGCTCAGAGTCTGGCCGAGGAAAAGGCCAAGGCGGCAAACGACAAAGCCGAGGTAGTAAGAGCCGACCTCGAAGTTGCTAAAGCTAAAGTAGCCGATCTGGAGGCCAAGCTGCAGGAGGCCATCGCCAATAAAGAGGCCGAGGTTAAGGCAGCCGACGAAAAGGCCTTCGAAGAGGGGCAGGCTGCCGTTCACGACCAATACAGGGAGCAAGTCAACCTGGGTTGCAACTGAGGGTTACTACCTCGACTGGACGGCGGCCCTCAACAAGTTGGATGTTGCTATGGATTCCGACCTTTGTGACATCAGCAAGCTCCGAGTGCCATTCCCCCTAGAGAATAAAGAGGCCGACGTTGAAGACGAAGATGGTGCCGATGATGGCGATGCCGATGAAGAGGATGGAGAGGCTGCCACTGGTAACAAGTCTCCTGCCCTCAACGAGCAAATAGACTTAACTCAGGATGAGGAGGATGACTTGGCATCCAAGGGCGTCTCCCCCACCCCAACAATTTCTGAAGCCGAGATTCGTTATGCCGAAAAGAGTCTAGATAAAACCTTGCAAGAGATTGATGCTAAGCTTGAAACCGAGAGGACTACAACGCTTGCCTCTGATCAAGCCAAGTCTAGTACTTAGAATTTTTTCTTTTCTTGTTCTGTTCCTTCTTAGCTTGTAATATTTCGTTTGAACAATGTTAGTTCTACATTTGGCCGGGGTGCCCTTTTTTGTAACCAAACAAGTAATCCTTCTGCAGGCCGATGTGCCTTTTTTCCCTTTGAATGTAACTATAACTTCTTTTTTTTGTTTGAATGCTTTTTTCCCTCCTATGTATGTTTATTACGTCCATACTTAGAATAATTTTGCATGTCTTCATTTTATTCCTTTAGCTGTATATTCTCCTTGGATTAACATACCTTAGACATGCCTACTGACTGTTTTATTTCCGCCTTGCCTTAACACTTGAAAAACATTGTAAGAAAGTTTTCACAAGTGTTTATCTAAAACTTGCCATTTCACTTTCAATTATTAAGACTTTTGTCTTCACTTATCTCAAAGCTTGGTAATCTGGTCATCTCGGTAGCCAGAAATGCACTTCTTTGTAATATTTCCTCAGCGTATCTTTAACTTGTAAAATGTTTGACAAGACTTCCCAGGCTTTTAAACTTTCCTTATTAATCTCCAACTCTCTGCTCCCTAATGTGAACTTAAGTTTCACTTATGCTCACATTAAGCATATACCTATGATCTTGTCACCGAGATTAGATTCAAACAGAGACTAGTTGAGGTTATCAACCTCGGTCTCTCTGTTAATCTAACTGATATGTACTTAATATCATTCAAAGTTTTCATTCTGTCGACACAGCAAATCTAGGTTAATTCAACTTAGTTCAACTTTATTATATGCAAGCATAATTTCAACTCTGCCATATAATGAATATACCTATGATCTTGTCACCGAGATCAGATTCAAACAGAGACTAGTCGAGGTTATCAACCTCGGTCTCTCTGTTAATCTAACTGATATGTACTTAATATCATTCAAAGTTTTCATTCTGTCGACACAGCAAATCTAGGTTAATTCAACTTAGTTCAACTTTATTATATGCAAGCATAATTTCAACTCTGCCATATAATGAGTCTAAGTTATTCATCATGTTTCAATCAGAAACATCGCCAGCTTAGTTCAACTCTATTATATGCAAGTATAATTCAACTCTGCCATATAATAAGTCTAAATTATTTATCATGTTTCAATCTGAAACATCGCCAACTTAGTTCAACTCTATTATATGCAAGCGTAATTCAACTCTGCCATATAATAAGTCTAAGTTATTTATCATGTTTCAATCAGAAATATCGCCAACTTTGTTCAACTCTATTATATGCAAGTACAATTCAACTCTGCTATATAATAAGTCTAAGTTATTTATCATGTTTCAATCAGAAATATCGCCAACTTAGTTCAACTCTATTATATGCAAGTATAATTCAACTTTGCCATATAATAAGTCTAAGTTCTTTATCATGTTTCAATTAGAAACATCGCCAACTTAATTCAACTCTATTATATGCAAGTATAATTCAACTATGCCATATAATAAGTCTAAGTTATTTATCATGTTTCAATCAGAAACATCGCCAACTTAGTTCAACTCTATTATATGCAAGTATAATTCAACTCTGCCATATAATAAGTCTAAGTTATTCCTCATGTTTCAATTAGAAACATTGCCTAAGGACTGGTCAATCATTTTTCACAAGTTTGAAAAAATTGAGCTAAAATTTTATTATAACATCGGCTAATAACAAAAGATTTAAAAAAACAAAAGGAAATCTAATGATAGAAAAACTTTAGGTTACAAGTATTCCAGAGTCTTGGAAACTCTTTGCCTTCAATGTCTTCAAGCCGATAGGCCCCATTGCCCAGGACCGAGATGATTCTATAAGGTCCCTCCCAGTTTGGGCCAAGCTTGCCCTCTCTAGGATCTTTCTTGTTGCCGACGACCTTTCTCAGGACGAGGTCCCTAACTTGAAACTCTCGTGGGTTGACCTTCTTGTTTTAAGCCCTAGCAAGCTGCTGCTGGTATGCCCCTAGCTAAATTGCTGCTTTCTTCCTTCTTTCTTCTAACAGATCCAGATCTCGGGCCAGGAATGCCTCACGGTCCCATTCTCAACTTCCTGGGTCCTGATCCCTGGGATGCCGACCTTCAGTGGGACAACTGCTTCTGTGCCATAAGTCATGGCGAATGGGAACTCCCTAGTTGATCTTCTCAGTGTCGTCCGATATGCCTAGAGTCCATTGGGCAACTCATCCACCCATTTTCCCTTTGCTGCTTCCAGCCTCTTCTTGATCCCATCCAAGATAACCTTATTGGAGGCTTCTACTTGACCATTATTCTGAGGGAAGCTGGGGGTAGAGTAATATTTCTTGATTTTGTACTTTGCACAGAAGCACTTGATTAGCTTACTGTCAAATTGTGTACCATTGTCTGGTATTATTGCCCTTGGGATCCCAAACCTGGTGATGATGTTCTTCCATATGAAGTTCTTTACATCAATGTCCCGAATCTCCGCAAGGGGTTCAACTTCAACCCACTTGGTGAAGTAATCTGTTGCCACTAGCAGGAACTTCCTTTGTCTAGTCACTTTAGGCAGTTGTCCAAGAAGATCCATGCCCCATTGGGCAAATGGCCAAGGGCTGGACACTGGGTTCAAATCTGCTGCTGGTTGATGTATCAGATGTGCAAACCTCTGACACTTCTCACACCTTCTGACATAAGCTTCTGTATCTTTCTGCATGTAGGGCCACCAGTACCCCTAAGTAATGGCCCTATGAGCAAGTGACCTGCCCCAGTGTGGCTTCCACATACTCCTTTATGTATTTCATACAGGAAGTCTTCAACTTGTGAAGGATGCACACACCTCAAAAGGGGGCCAGTAAAAGATATTCTGTAGAGATGCCCTTCTACTGTCAAAGTGAATCTTGCCGACTTCAGTCTGATCTTGTGAGCTTCTTTATGATCATCTGGCAGTTCCCCATCTCTCAGGAATATCATTATTGCATCCATCCAGCTTGGTCCCATCTCCACATACATTGCCTCATGCTCTGTGTTCAGTGGTTCTACACTTGGACCTGACAAGTAGTCAACCATTATTGTCCTTGCTTCTCCTGGTTTCATTGCACTAGCCAGGTTGGCCAAGGCATCAGCATGGCTGTTGTCATCTCGGCTAACTTGCTGTAGTCGACAATTTTGGAATAATGCTATCAGTCTGCCCACCTCTTTTACATAGGCCATCATTCTTTCATCTTGGGCTACGTATTCGCCTGTTACCTGGTTGACGATAAGCTGGGAGTCACAGAAGACCATTACCTCGTCGGCTTCTATTGCTACTGTTAACTTTAATCCTGCAATCAGTGCTTCGTACTCTGCTTCGTTGTTTGAGGCTTTAAACCCCAAATGAATGGATTGTTCCAGCATCTGCCCATTCGGTGATACTGGCATTACTCTTGCCCCCATTCCTTGTCGGTTTGAACTTCCATCAACAAATAGGCGGAAGGAGTCACTGACGTAAATACTGCAGGGCTTGAGTTTGTCTTCTTTCCTTTGTTCTGCTATCCCCAGCTGGGTTTCTCCTTGTTCACCTGGACATCGTATACCTCGGCTCAACGGAGCCCGATGTATGATGGCACCTGGTGTGAACTTGGCCACAAAGTCGGCCAAAACTTGGCCTTTGATTGTTGTTCTGGGTCTGAATTCCAGGTCATATTGGCCCAACACGACTGCCCATCTAGCTATCCTGCCTGTCAAATCTCCTTGTTGCAACAAGGACTTCAAAGGATGCTCAGTTAACACCATAATCTTGTGGGCTTGAAAGTAATGATTCAGCTTCTTGGAGGCCATTACTAAAGCCAATGTCAGCTTCTCCATGGGTAGGTCTGGTCTCTGCATCCGCTAGGGTTTTACTCACGTAGTAAACTACCTTTTGTTCTCCATTTTCTTCTATGATTACCACTGCACTCACTTCATCCTCTGAAACCACCAAGTATAAGAACAACTCCTCTCCAAGTACTGGATTTGAGAGAACTGGAGTGGTGGTCAAGTATTTCTTCAAGTCGGCCAGGGCGACTTCGCACTTTTCTGTCCATAAGAAGTCTGTGGCCTTTTTCACTAAACTGAAGAAAGGTTTGCACTTGTCAGAGCTTTTGCTTATGAATCTATTTAGGGCTGCAGCCCTTCCAGTCAACATCTACACTTGTTTTGCCGACGTCGGGCTCTTTAACTCCAAGATGGCCTTGATTTGATCCTCATTGCCTCAATGCCCTTTCTGGTGACCAAGTATCCCAGGAACTTCCCTGACCCAACTCCAAATGGGCACTTCGATGCATTGAGTCAGAGCCAAAATGTCCTTAGGATATCAAAGACTGTCTTCAGGTCAAGACCATTACCTCGTCGGCTTCTATTGCTACTGTTAACTTTAATCCTGCAATCAGTGCTTCGTACTCTGCTTCGTTGTTTGAGGCTTTAAACCCCAAATGAATGGATTGTTCCAGCATCTGCCCATTCGGTGATACTGGCATTACTCTTGCCCCCATTCCTTGTCGGTTTGAACTTCCATCAACAAATAGGCGGAAGGAGTCACTGACGTAAATACTGCAGGGCCTGAGTTTGTCTTCTTTCCTTTGTTCTGCTATCCCCAGCTGGGTTTCTCCTTGTTCACTTGGACATCGTATACCTCGGCTCAACGGAGCCCGATGTATAATGGCGCCTGGTGTGAACTTGGCCACAAAGTCGGCCAAAACTTGGCCTTTGATTGTTGTTCTAGGTCTGAATTCCAGGTCATATTGGCCCAACACCACTACCCATCTGGCTATCCTGCCTGTCAAATCTCCTTGTTGCAACAAGGACTTCAAAGGATGCTCAGTTAACACCACAATCTTGTGGGCTTGAAAGTAATGATTCAGCTTCTTGGAGGCCATTACTAAAGCCAATGTCAGCTTCTCCATGGGTAGGTCTGGTCTCTGCATTCGCTAGGGTTTTACTCACGTAGTAAACTGCCTTTTGTTCTCCATTTTCTTCTCTGATTACCACTGCACTCACTGCATCCTCTGAAACCACCAAGTATAAGAACAGCTCCTCTCTAGGTACTGGATTTGAGAGAACTGGAGTGGTGGTCAAGTATTTCTTCAAGTCGGCCAGGGTGACTTCGCACTTTTCTGTCCATAAGAACTTTGTGGCCTTCTTCACTAAACTGAAGAAAGGTTTGCACTTGTCAGAGCTTTTGCTTATGAATCTATTTAGGGCTGCAGCCCTTCCAGTCAATATCTACACTTGTTTTGCCGACGTCGGGCTCTTTAACTCCAAGATGGCCTTGATTTGATCCGGGCTTGCCTCAATGCCCTTTCTGGTGACCATGTATCCCAGGAACTTCCCTGACCCAACTCCAAATGGGCACTTCGATGCATTGAGTCAGAGCCAAAATGTCCTTAGGATATCAAAGACTGTCTTCAGGTCGGCCAGATGATCCTCAGGTTCTTTGGTCTTCACGACCATGTCATCAATGTATACCTCTACTGTTTTGCCTGTTAGATGTCTGAACATCTTTGTCACCAATCTCTGGTAGGTTGCTCTTGCATTTTTTAACCCGAAAGGCATTACTCTATAGCAATGCAACCTTTTTGGGGTGATAAATGCAGTCTTCTTCTTATCGGGGGGGGGGGAGGGGGTATAACTACCTGATGGTACCCTCTGTAAGCGTCCAGGAAGCTCATCATTCCATGCCCTGAAGTGGCATCCACCAATTGGTTAATCTTGGGTAGTGGGAAAATGTCTTTGGGATAAGCCTTGTTTAAGCTGGTGAAGTTCACACAGACCCTCCACTTCCCATTCTTTTTCTTCACAACAACCGTGTTTAATAACTATGTCGGGTAGTTTATCTCTCGAATGGCTCTGGCCTCTAGAAGTTTACCCACTTCCTCTTCTACTACCTCAACATGCATCAACGTAGGCCTCCTTGCTCGCTGGATGATAGGTTTGGTCGACCTGTCCACATTCAGTTTGTGGCAAGTGACCTCGGGGTCAATGCCAGGCATCTCGTACGGTGTCCAGGCAAACACCTCAAGGTTTGCTCTCAAGAACGCCTCTAATTCCTTTTCCTCCTCCTCTGCCAAGCCTGAGTCAAGGAGGACAAAGCGCTCTTCATCCCCTCGCTGGACCAGGATCTTCTTCAGTGCTTCCTCACTTTTCTCGGTTGGTTCTTTGCCGACGTCCTCAAGGACCTCCATGTCCTCATCTTCAATCTCCGCTGCTTTTGCTTCTCGTATGTTGTAGGTGGATTTCATTGCTGCCATGGAGCAATTCTTTGCTTGCATCTGATCTCCTCTGACCTCCTCAATTCCATGTTCTGCTGGGAACCGCAACAACTGGTGCAATGTTGAGGGAACAACCCCCATTGCATGCAGCCATGGCCTTTCCAGGATAGCATTGTGAGGGAAGGGGGTGTCAATTATTGTGAACTCAGTTTTCACCTTCTTGGTGCCAGCCTGCACCTCCAAGCTTACCGTTCCCAGTCGGCATTCCATTGAACTCAACCATTAGACCATTGGATTGTTCCAGATCATCTTAGTGAAGGCCCAGCTCTTTGTAACACCTGACATACATGATGTCACAAGAGCTGCCCTGATCGATCAGAATTCGCTTTACCTGACACTTTCCAATCTGGAGGGATATTACCAAGGCATCGTTGTGTGGATGCTGTACCATCTCTAGGTCGCCTTCAGTAAAGGACACCATTGGTCCCTGGCACTTGTCTGCCCTAGGTCTTTTCTGCCAAACCTAATACACATGTTGTAAGTGTTTTACCTTTTGAGTTTCTCCACATATCTCGTTCTCATTGACCTTCGAGTGAATCACATTGATCACTCGAGGTCCGCCTGCTTGCGGTTATAGTGCTAGAGGAGGTGGTGCTGTCGGTGCCTGAGGCAGTCTCGCTTGCATTTTCCTTGTCCTAGTCTCATCTGCCAGGTCCCTTAGATGACCTTGTCTTACCAGGTCTTCCAGATGTGCCTTTAGGGCTCTGTACCCTTGAGTTAGATGCACATCCTCATTGTGGTAGGCACAGTGTTTCCCCAGACTTCTTTCCATAAATTCACCAGGAATCTTCTCTGCTGCTCTATAATAGGGCTGATTTCGTATTTTTTCCAAGACTTTGTAAACCGAAATTCAGAATATGGTTGTGACTGCCTGTGCAACCCTTAGTCTTGTCTCCTGCTTATTGTATCCACTATTACCTCGACCTTGCTTCGGCTAGCCGTTTCTCTTCTCTTGCTTTGACGTCTTTGTCCCTAGTGTATCCTCCTCGGCTCTAGCATACTTCTCTATTCTGGCCATTAATTCCTCCATACTTTTTGACAGTGTTTTTTCCAGTGACTTCCGAAGCAAACAATCATCGTTCAGGCCGTTCTTAAAAGACATGACCGGCACCTCTTGGTTGCATCCTGGTATTCGGTTGAACACCTCATAATACCTTTAGGGAGTCCACCCTTAACGACTGTAGTTTGGTTGTCACAAATCTAGCCACGAACATCTTGGCTAGGCCTTCCCAACTTTTCACAGTTCCTTTCGGCAACTTGTGAAACCAGTCTGACGTAATTTTCCCAAAAGATAAGGGGAACACTTTGCAGAGCAACGGCTCTTTCCCGGTGTGCAATGCCATTAAGTTTAGGCACAAGCCCATGTGAAAGTTAGGGTCAGACTTACCGTCGTATATCTCGAATCTTGGCATGTGGAACCTCTTTGGGACCTCAAACTTGTCCAATTCTACCGAGAACGACGTTCTCGGCTTGACCGGTGAGGTTACCTCGGCATCTTGTCGCTTCCTCTGGAGGTAATCCCTCAAATCCTCCTTGGTTCGTCTAAGAGCTCAGCTATCAACGGATTTCAGCCTTTTTGGTGCGCTACTCCCAGTATCATTATGAGTCCTCTTGGATCTCCCTCCATTAGTTGTGTCGAAGCAAAGCTTCTTCCCTTGAACATGCCAATGTTCTTTAGTGTGGGCTTCTTTCGTATGACGTGTCTTCTGAGACTCACCTTTCATTGACTCTTTTCGCTCGACCTCCCGTGAAGGCCGGTGAGAGTGTTCCTTGGTGTTGGTGTGTTGGGGGACTGTAGGAACTATTTTATAACCTCGTTTCTGGGCATCTTTCTTGGTTGCTGGAATCGGCGTATCTTGTAATGGAAACGGTGGTTGTATGACATTGTTCTGCATCATGAAATTGATGACCGATTACAGGTCCGCCAATTTGTTCGACATTCCCTTCATCTCGCCGTCCCTCCGCAAGCATTTGTCTTTCCATACCTGGAGGTTGTCCTCGTTATAATACCCGCCTCGGTCTGCCTTATTTGGCACGTCGCCCTCCTAGCCGACGTGTTTCTCTCTAGGATTTTGATCCCGAGTTTCTTTGTTGCAGTTATCCTCCTTTACGTTAGGGTCAAAGTGTTTACCACTTCCAGTAGGGATGTCGTCCCCAATCTTCTCTTTCTGTCCATTGTTGGCCATCTATTCTCCTTTCTTTCCCACAGACGGTGCCAAATTGTGTGTGCTGTTTTTCTAACCACACTGCCAAACAGGTACTGTGGGGAAGTGGTTTGGAAATACTCTTCTGATCCTGGGGGACGCTCATGATCTTCAGCTAGCCACTTGAAAAGGAATAAACACTTCGGTCAGGGGTGCTGGAATTAGCACTCCGATGGGCAAGTCAGTCTCTACTCTCTGAATTACTTGTATTTTAAGTTAAGCGTAATAGTTCTCACATACCTTTCTCTGACTGAAGATCTTGTATTTATAGTATTATCTTTGGGTCTTAGGGCCCGGCCCACCCCTGATCCTTTACTTGTACTTCTACTCGGCCTTTGTTCTACTGGTTGGAATGCCGGCCATTTTATTCGGCTCTTCAATTGACTAGGATCAATGCCGAATAGAGGTTATGTTCTGGACCGGACTGGTCCATTCGTCTCTATTGATCCAAGTAAATTCGGCTCCCACAATTGCCCCCAAACACCTAACTAGCATCAGTTAGTCGACGCGTTTGGCTTCTAGCCTAGGAAGTCAAAAATTCGGCATTTAATCCTCTTCCCAATGTGTGTCAGAACGTGTACATGCTTTTTGGTCATTGTAACGATTTTTCGCCCCTTCATACACTGCCTCTATTTAATGTGATTTGAAATTGTCTCTTCGAATGTATGTATATATGTTCTGAATACACAAAGATACTTGGCTCGCCTTCTAGTGCAACTCCTTCAGTTCGCGGCCTCTACAACTCCTTTTTTCTCATTTTTCTCTTCGTCTCCTGTAAGTTTTCTTCTCCTTCATTTTTGATCCTGCTTCCTTGTTTGCTTTTAGTTTTCCATAATCCTTGGGTTGGCCAAAATGGCAAAACATCTAAAGGAGCTCCTTTCAGCGGATCGAATCTCCGGCTTTTGACACCATTTTTCCATCCCCGATGACGTCCATTTGTCACTTTTGGTAGACAGCACCACTGATATGGAGAGGGATGATGAGAGCACAATTGTCTTTCCTCTTCTATCAATTGCTAAGGGCGGAGTCCGCTTTCCCCTTCACCCATTTTTGAGGGTCGTTCTTCAATACTGGGGTCTAATTCCTTCCTAGCCCAACGTGAATTTCTTTCGCATCATAATGGGAATTGTAGAGCTAAATCGGTGTCTTAGGATTAATTTAGGAATACCCGCCATTCGGCACTGTTATGTCCTAGCCAAATCTACTGGCCGATTAGGACGCTACTTTCTTAGAGCCAAGGATACTGATCATCACTTAGTGACTATGCTTGCCAGCTCTGGCAAGTGTGTCGATGACGTGATGGTCGTTGTCCGCGGCAATTGGGAATTCGGCGAGGGTGAAGATCGCCTAGACCTTGTGCCAAGGCGAAAAGGCAAACCAGGTGGCCGATTAGATCACTTTTGTTTCGGTTATTTCCATATCTGTATTCGGCACTATATACATCTAATCATTTTGTTTATGCAGGCAGCGACTTGAAGAGAGTGTTAATTTCAGACGATGACATTGTGCTTGAAGAAATTAAAACCACGCTATAGTTCGTCGGCCGTCCAAACCTTCAAAAACAAAGGAGGGCGGCCCATATCCTCCTGCGGTACAAGCCGACTTACACGACATGCTCGGTGGCAGATAATATTCCGATCGCGCGAGGCGATAACCATTTTACAGCCCTCATCTTCCCTAGCTTCAAAAACTTCAGATAGATTGGTTTAGAAACATCCGATTCTAAACACGTAGAAGAACAAGTGGCCGAACCAATCGCCGAGGACCCAAACCAGTTGGCAGCGAAAGTTGACGAAACTATTAACTCGGCCTTTGAGGAAGCCAGACTGAACTCGTCTAACCCTCCGTCCACATCAGGCCGAGGGGACGCCTTCGAAGATATTTTTACAAATTTGGGAGACTTTCTCGGCGCTTATTCTGAGGGTATCGCTGTGGAAAGTCTTACACAGTTGGCGCGAAAGAAAAATACCAAACGCATGGCCGCCCGACGGAAAGCCGAGGCCACTCGTTCTGGACCTGCCCCGAGTGAATCTTTCGAACCCATTATTGTAGAAAAAATGGCCCAAGTTCATGCGGCTGAGGCAGAGAAGGATGCCGAGCGTCTGATTACCTAAGAACAGCCGATTCCAGAATATCGGGGAGAAAAACATACCGCCGAGAGCGAGGTCAGCTCCGAGGAGGGCCCCGTTGATAAACGGCCATGCTTAGAGGAGTCGGGTGTGGTTGCTCCTTTTGTTGTTGAACCAAAGATAAAGAACATGCTGATCTCCTCTGAAACGTCGGCTTTGAAAGATCCAGCTATGGCGTTGAGCTTGGCTGCATCGGTCTCCTTGCCGACTGACAAGGCAACCTTTCGTGCCGAGCCGGATTTGGTAGCAATAGCGTTAGCTGCCCAGTCGACCCTTCTGGTATGTGACTTGATCTTAACTCCTTATTTGGTTTGGTTTGTATACGGTATTTCTTGGTATGTGACGAACCCAACTTGTTTTTCAGACGGTTGGAAGGATAGCTAAACTAGGTCGCCGCTAGCATGATGCCATTGAAAGAATTGGCCGCTTGAAGTCGGAAGTCGAAGGTGAAAGGAGCATGGCTGAGTTCGAGGCGGCGAGAGCTACAATGGAAAGTGCACGGCCAAAGCTGAAAAGGAGAGGGCTCGGACTGCTGACCAGCTCAGATCTGACACCGAGGAGAGGGCAAACGCGAGCGAGGAATCGCACAAGTTAACCAAGGAGGCGCTTGCCAAGCTGGACGCCGAATTGGAAGAGTTGAAGAAGGCTAAAGAAAAAGCTGAGTCCGAGGTTTCCACGACATTCGAGGCTTGGAAGAGCGCCGCCCTTGAAGACTATGTAGAAGAAGTCCCCAAATTTGAGAATCGGGGATTCAAACACAGCTGGCTCAAAGCCCTTGCTGCCGCTAGAGTTACATTGGCCATGCCAATTCCATACGAGCAAATGGACGTTGAGCCGCTCAAGTCTGATCTCGAGGCTTGATTTGGGAGACATTTTAGTTTTGTTAGGTATTTTCAATTTCAATGTATGTTTTTGCAAACATGTGTTGTTTTCTTAGTTTCTTAGTAGACAACTATTTGCTTGGGGTAATCTTCATGTATAAAATGATGACTACGCTGTTTTCAATTTATGAATGAATATTTCCCTTACCTGGTATTATTTCCTGTATTTAATTGTGGTTATCAATGAAGATTACTATTTTGTTTGCATATTCACTTGCCGATTAGATAACTAAGGGTAAATAAATGTGATCAGATTAATAAATGTGATCTTGCCGAATATCATTAGTTCGTGGGGCTTAGGTATTTGGCTGATCAAATTAATAAATCTGCCTTTGCCCCAGCCAAAGTTTGAACTCCAAAAGCTGAATATCGTTAGTTCATGGGGTGGCTGCGGCATAAATCGGTCGGCATTAGGCTTACGTATTTGGCCGATCAGATTAATAAATCTGCCCTTGCCCTAGCCAATGTATGAACTCCAAAAGCCGAATATCATTATTTCATGGAGTGACTGCGGCACAAATCGGTCGGCATTAGGCTTAGGTATTTGGCCGATCAGATTAATAAATCTTCCCTTGCCCTAGCCGATGTATGAACTCCAAAAGCCGAATATCGTTAGTTTATGGAGTGGCTGCGGCATAAATCGGTCGGCATTAGGCTTAGGTATTTGGCCGATCAGATTAATAAATCTACCCTTGCCCCAGCCAATGTATGAACTCTGAAAGCCGAATAGCACTTCTAGATCGGAATGAATCAATAATGCTGAATATTGGTGGTCGCCTCGGGAGTGGGGTGCACTCCTGAGTGATTAAAAAGGGGTTGAGAGATTCCATCTAGGTTTCATAAAGTGACTCGATTCTGCTCGTCTTTCATGGCCGAAAAAGTGTGAATGTTAACCAGACTTTTCTTTAATAGTAAGGGAGAAGGTAGGACTTTGGCAGAGTTGGACTCATCAATGAATCGAGGTGGTGAGTCTCCCCATACGGGCGGTAGGGCATCTGCAGAGCACAAGAGCCACCACTCTCTGCGTCGACAAAGCGGGTCACCAAGGAAGGAGAAGCGCCAGTGGGAGAGCTCCCCTCGTTCGCGAAGTGAGGCCAGTGGGCCACCACGCCCATTGAGCTTTTCTGTTTTTGTTGGGAACAGACCGATGACAGAGGCAGATTCCATCATTTGGGACCCAAACGCGGCGGTTGAATTTGCACGACAGATTTTGCCGGAAGTACAGCAGTCGATGGTTGGTCGACCTGACTTCGAGGTGTTTCGAGAGGGCGTTCATGGGGTGGTGTACATCGCTTATGAAATCGGCATGCGCCTTTGTGTTGCACATCGAGAAATAGAGAAGAAGGATGAACGCATTCGAAGCTTGGAAGCTCGCGCGAAAGCGACTGAGCGCGAGCTAAGGAAGGTCAAGGCCACTCAGACACAACCAACCGAACAGACTAACCTAATCGTGAAAGAAATGGTGACCCAGTGGCTTATCAATACTGCACTTGCCGATCGGGATACGGCGAGCATGTTTGCAATAGAGTCTGCGAAAGGGAGGGCCTATGAAAAAGGCTTCCATGAAGGCCGAAAGTAGGGATACAGAAGACCAGGGAAAAGCTTGCCGAGGAAGTTTGCCAATGTGAAAATCGTGGATTTAAGCACGGTTGGATCAAGGCACTTCAAGCTGAGGAAGCTCTCCGAGCAACGGACGTTGATTCGGCGTTGCCACTATACCAACGTGATCACTTCCCCTTTTCCGCCTTCGAAGTCGAGAAGAGTGATGACGAGGGAGATGCCGGACAAAAATAGACATTGTAATGCTCAAATGCAGATTGCGTGCAAGATTATGTAATTATTGTCTAATTGAATAAAATGTTTTATTTTAAATGTTTGTAATTCATTCTAAATTTTTACATGCTTAATTAGACATCTTATTTCGAATGTTGGCATGTTTTGTTTTGCTCATGCGGTTGGACTGACCCAAATTAACTAAGCATTTCATTTCGAATGTTTATATGCTTTGATGTGTAAATGGTTTTTGCCGGCTTAACTTAATGGAGCATCCCACTTTGATGTGTAAATGTTTTGTTTTGTATGCTTTAACCTTCGTCGTGAAGGGCGCTCTGAATTCAGAATATTATTCGGCCCATGAGCGTCATGCACCGATGGGGCTCCGAATACGGAGACTTTACTTAGCCAGCCGAAACCGAAGGCTTAATCGGCCGAAAGGCATCATGCGCCAATGGCGCTCCGAATTCGGAGTCTTATTCGGCTCAAAGGCGTCATGCGCCAATCGTGAGTCTTATTCGGCTCTGAATTCAGAGTCTTATTCGGCCCAAAGGCATTATGCGCCGATGGGGCTTCGAATCCGGAGACTTCATTTGGCCAATCATGATATCCACGAAGGGCACTCCGAATTTGGAGGCTTTAATCAGCTCAAAGGCGTCATGCGCCGATGGGGCTCCGAATTCGGAGACTTCATTTGGCCAATCGTGATATCCACGAAGGGCGTTCCGAATCCGGAGGGTTTGTCGGCCCAAAGGCGTCATGCGCCGATGGGGCTTCGAATCTGGAGACTTCATTCGGCCAACTGTGATACGAAGGGCGTTCCAAATTCGGAGGCTTTAATCGGCCCAAAGGCGTCATGCGCGGATGGGGCGCTGAATCCGGAGACTTCATTGGCCAATCGTGATATCCACGAAAGGTGCTCCGAATCTGGAGGCTTTAATCGGAACATTTTTGAACTGGATTTCACAGTAAGTAAACAGAAATCTTTGCATTACAAAACTACAATGTGTACATGGTGAGCCATTCAAAACTAGTATCATTCCCACAGGTCGAGTTTAATGATAGAATTTACGCAAGTGCGTTGAATTTCAAGGCCGTGGCAGACTCCTTCCAGACATGTCTTTGAGCCAATATGCCCCTACTCCCGCGATCGAATCGACCTGATAGGGGCCGTCCCAGTTAGGACCCTATTTTCTATCAGCCGGTTTCCTGGCAGCTGGGAGTACTTTCTTCAGAACCAACTCTCCTGGCGTGTAGTGGCACAGTTGAACACGTTGATTATACGACTTAGCAAGCTGCTGCTGATACCGCGCCATGGATGCAAGGGCACGGTCTCTTCATTCTTCAATAAGAATCAAATCCAAGGCCAGCATCATGTCGTTTTGGCCCATATCAAAAACTTTCGATTTCAAGGTTGGGAGGCCAATCTCCAAGGGTATGATTGCCTGGGTTCCAAAGCATAGAGCAAACGGCGTTTCCCCAGTAGATCGCCTCGTCGTAGTTCGATGAGCCCACAACACACTCGGCAATTCTTCGACCCATTTGCCTTTAGCTTTCTCCAGCCTTTTCTTCATGCCGTCTAAGATGGATTTGTTAGAGGCTTCAGTTGACCATTGCTTTGTGTATAAGCCGGCGTGAAAAAGTAAGGCCGAATACCATACTTGTGGCACAACTCTCGGCAGACGCCACAATCAAACTGGGTGCCATTGTCTGAAATGAGTGCTCTCAGAATGCCGAATCGTGTTATGATAGCTCTCCAAATGAAACGCTTTACGTCGGTATCTCGGTTGTGCGCTAGTGCTTCCGCTTTTACCCATTTTGTAAAATAATTTGTCACGACAATCAAAAATCGCTTGTTACCCAGGGCACGAGGTAGTGGTCCGACGATGTCAAGTCCCCATTGGGCGAATGGCCAATGACTGGTTATGGAGCTTAACTTTTCAGCAGGCAAGTGGGTCAAAGGAGAGAACTTTTGGCACTATTCACACTTTTTCACGTAACATTCGGCATCGGCTCTCATTGTCGGCTAGTAATACCCCTGTGTCTCAGCTCGATGAGCCAAAGAGCGCCCGCTAGAATGGGCACCACAACTGCCTTCATGTATTTCAATCAGAAGCTCTTAGACTTTGTCCAGATGCACGCATTCCAAGTATGGACCAGAAAATGATTTTTTGTAAAGCTTTCCTTGCGGATCCAAGTAGTATCGCGGGGCTTTGTTTCATAGCTTGTGCGCTTCTTTCCTGTCCTCTGGGAGCTGTTCGAAAGATAGGAATGCAGCAATGGGATCCATCAAACTTGGTCCAAATTATATAACATTGACCTGGACTTCCTCCGAAGGGCCAATGCTCGGCTCCAGATGAAACCTACTTCGATGGTCCGTTTAATTTCTGAGTTAATGGCGGATGCTAGGCAAGCCAAGGCATGTGCATGTGTGTTCTAATCATGTGTTATCTGATTCAATTCATGATGGTCAAATTTTGCCAGCAAGGAATTAGCCGTTTTCATGTAAGCCGCCATACGATCATTTCTTGCTGCGTACTCCCTCTTTAGCTGATTGATCACCAGTTTTGAATCGCAAAATACAAGCAAACGCAGAGCACCCAGAAGATGTGCATTATGCAAGCCGGTTAGAAGGGCTTCGTATTCGGATTTGTTATTTGATGCTTCGAAGCCGAGCTTGACGGCCTTCTCAATTTTTGCGCCATCGGGAGCCATGATTATACTCCGACTCCACTGCCTCGTTGATTGGATGATCCATCACTGTACAACTGCCAAATGTCCCCAACATAAATTCTCCAGTTCGGCTTAGGTCGAATTTCATCAGACTTGAAGTTAGTAAGACCCCCTGTGAATTCGGCAACAAAGTCGGCAAGCACTTGTCCCTCGATTGAGGTTCTAGGTAGAAACTGAATATTGTACTAGCCGAGTTCAAGAGCCCACTTTGAAACACGTCTTGATGCTTCTGCACTTCGTAGTACTGATCGGAGGGGGTAATCTGTTAGCACCCCGATGCTATGCCCCTAGAAGTAATGCATCAGTTTTCTTGCTGTCATGACAAGGGCCAGAATGAGTTTTTCCAATGGAAGGTAGCGTGTTTCGGCGTCAACCATTGCCTTGCTTACATAATACACTGGCCGCTACTTCCCTAGTTCTTCCTTTATCAGTACGGCGCTGATAGCCCGGTCGAAAACTTCCATATACAAAATGAGCGGATCACCGGCCGAAGGTGTTGTCCAGAGTGGAACTGATCGGAGGTAGGTCTTGAGGCCGTTGAAAGCAGCTTCGCACTCGGCAGACCATTCAAAAGCCTTGCCTTGCCGTAGTGTATGAAAGAATTATCGACAGCGGTCCGTGGAACGACTGATGAACCTGTTGAGTGCGGCGGCCATCCCCATTAACTTCTGAACTTCCTTGACGGATCGAGGGGAGCCGAGTTCTAGGATTGCTGTGATTTGCCTTGGGTTGGCTTCGATTCCTCGGTGGCTGACAATGTAACCCAAGAATTTGCCAAAGCCGATCCCAAACGCGCATTTGGAAGCCTTCAGCTTTATTCTCTATTTACGTAGAATGCCGAATGTGCTATGCCCCTAGAAGTAATGCATCAGTTTTCTTGCTGTCATGACAAGGGCCAGAATGAGTTTTTCCAACGGAAGTTAGCGTGTTTCGGCGTCAACCATTGCCTTGCTTACATAATACACTGGCCGCTACTTCCCCAGTTCTTCCTTTATCAGTACGGCGCCGACAGTCCGGTCGGAAACTGCCATATACAAAATGAGCGGATCACCGGCCGAAGGTGTTGTCAAGAGTGGAACTGATCGGAGGTAGGTCTTGAGGCCGTTGAAAGCAACTTCACACTCGGTAGACCATTCAAAAGCCTTGCCTTGCCATAGTGTATGAAAGAATTATCGGCAGCGGTCCGTGGAACGACTGATGAACCTGTTAAGTGCGGCGGCCATCCCCATTAACTTCTGAACTTCCTTGACCGATTGAGGGGAGTCGAGTTCTAGGATTACTGTGATTTGCCTTGGGTTGGCTTCGATTCCTCGGTGGTTGACAATGTAACCCAAGAATTTGCTAGAGCCAATCCCAAATGCACATTTGGAAGCGTTCAACTTCATTCTATATTTACGTAGAATGCCGAATGTCTCTTTCAGATCGGCTATATGATTCTGCTCTTCCTTAGACTTGACCACCATGTCATCAATGTATACTTCCATAGTGTGGCCAAGTTGCTCCTTGAACATGGAAGTAACCAGTCTTTGGTAAGTTGCCCCTGCATTCTTTAGCCCAAAAGGCATAACCTTATAGCAGTAGGTTCCTCTTGGGGTGAGGAATGTAGTTTTGTCTTGGTCCTCCGGATACATGGCGATTTGATGGTAGCCTCTGTAAGCATCTAGGAAGCTCATACGCTGATGGCGTGCCGTCGCATCTACAAGTTGGTCAATTCTGGGTAGGGGAAAACAATCCTTGGGGTAGGCTTTGTTTAGGTCCGTGAAATCAACGCACACGCGTCAGGTCCCATTTTTCTTCTTCATAACCACAGTATTAGAGAGCCATGTAGGGTAGGTCACTTCCCTGATTGCCCTGGTGTCAAGCAACCTGTCACCCTCTTCAACAACGGCAGCAGTGGGCTCTGTTGCCGACCGCCGGCTTTTCTGAATGATCGGCTTGCATTTATGGTCAACATTCAAACGGTGCTGCGAAACTGACGGATCTATACCCGGCATCTCATATGGTGTCCACGCAAATACATCAAGGTTGCCGAGCAGGAAGGAAATTAGCTGCTGCCTGTCGGCTTGATTCAGGGAGGTGCCGACCATGAAGAACCTGTCTGGGTTGCCGTCAATCTCACTTCGACCTAGGGCTTCCGTGGCCTTTTCACTAGGGAGCCACCCAACATCGTTGAGGCTCTCAAGATCGGTCACCTCAATTGAATTCACTTGC
Organism: Camellia sinensis; assembly: GCF_004153795.1. Classification (NCBI taxonomy): domain Eukaryota; kingdom Viridiplantae; phylum Streptophyta; class Magnoliopsida; order Ericales; family Theaceae; genus Camellia; species Camellia sinensis. Next base: position 4,754,920 of record NW_021024827.1, read on the forward strand.
AACTCTTTTGGCGTCTTTTCAGCAAGGAGATAACATGCTTGTGCTGATTTTTGGGAGCCACGGATTTGCTCAATGCTGTGCCCTATCGGGAAGGGTAGCAGCTGATGATAGGTGCTTGGCACGACCTGCATAGTATGCAACCAAGTTCGCCCCATGATAAGATTATACGGCGATGGTAGCATGACGACCAAGAATTTCACATCCATTGTTCGGGAACCCGCTTGAACGGGTAGTGTGATTTTCCCTAACGGGTATTCTAGATTGGCGTTGAAGTCGAATAGTAAATAAGGAGCTGGAGAGAGATCCGATTCAAAGAAGCCGAGTTTGGTGAATGTCTTATAATACATAACTTCCGATGTGCTCCCCGGATCAATGAGTATGTGCTCAACGGTGAATCGATTTACGCGTAACTCGATCACCAAGGGATCGCTGTGGGGAAGTGTCACTCCGACCAAATCTGAATCATCAAAAGTAATGCTCGCAGCTTCATGCGGTCATTTAGCCAGAGAGTTGATTTTGAGGGTCAGGATTCGACTGAATCGTATACACTGCGGATGACATTGGCAGGTTGTATATCATGTGGATCACGCCAAGTTGAGGGAAATCTTGTCTTAAGGCTATTGCTTTGGTTGAGTTGCCTTTTTGGATGTATTGTTGTAGCCGACCATCTTGTACCAATTCCTCCAGGTGATCCTTCAATGCATAACAACTCTCAGTATCATGGTCGTGATCCTTGTGATACTCGCACCGCCTATCCCGTTTTCTCGTTTCAAAAGGTCCCACCATTTTGGACGGCCATTTGAAGAATGGAAGGTGTTGGACTTTGGACATAACCACGCTGATCGATTTTGACAGCTCTGTGTATTTCTTGTCAGCGCGCCTTATGCGCCTACCATCGACTTGCAGTTGTTCATTTACTCGGTGGGGGCATTGGTCGCTCGATCGGCGAGAATCCCGTCTTTTGTCCCGTTTAGCTCGATGTCGCGGTTCGAGGCTCTGAGGTGGTACAGAACTTATCGGCTGAGCAATTTCAGAAGGGGCCGTCTTGTTGGCCACGTTTCCGGCTTTAACCCGCAAGGTGTCATCCTTCACTTTGCAGTATTCCTCAACTTTCTTCATCAACGACCAGACTGTTTTGGGGGGTCTTCTAGTCAAGGAGCTGCGAAGAGCACTGTCAGGGTAAAAACCCATTTTGAAGGCAGTGATGGCCATGGAGTCGTTGGAAGTGTGATCAACAAGATTAAAGCACTCCCAGTAGCATGCCGAATACGCTCTTAGTGTTTCACCTGGCTGGATCTGCATTGCCTAGAGAGAGTCGACCTATTTCGGTTGGACCTCGTTGGTGATAAATCTGGCCCCGAAGAATTTCTGTAATTAATGGAAGCTCTTGATCAAAGCCAGCTCCAGTTTATAATACCACCTGACAGCCAATGGTCCCATACTACTGGGAAATATTCGGCACATGAGGGCCTCGTCGTCTGCATAAAATGTCATGGCTTGCTTGTAGTGACGGATGTGATTGGTGGGGTCTGATTTTCCATCATAGAGAGTGAACAACGGAGCTTTGAACTTTTTGGGCAGGATCGCCCTTACGATCCGTCGTACAAAGGGATTATGCTGGTCTTCTTCGTCTGAATTGTTTCTTCTTCGCTTATGCCTTATATGTACACTCTCTTCAGAAGAACTGGTAGCTTCGAGTCGACCCTTCTTTTTAGGCTCCGGGGATAATGAGTCAGAGTCATTGTCAGTGTCCTGTTGTCGGGCTCGAGGTCGTAGACCACCTGCCCTCAGAGGTTGTTTCGGATCTTGGCGTATAGCTTGTTTGGACTTCGCTACTTCCATGGCCAAATCCCGACGGAGACGTTTGTTCTCAGCGATCATGTTCTCCAACCTCTATTCGTTTTGCTTTGCTTGCTCCATAATCGCTTGCATTGCCTCTTGTGCAGATGTCGAGGGTGAACCGAAGTTCAAGGCCCTTCTTGCGGTAATATTCTCTAGCCCAAGCATATTGCTTGAAGTGGTTTCATCTTGTGGTGTAGGGTCGATAGTGACTACCGGAGGATCTTTCGTCACGCCCGCCATGTATGTGCTTGAGTATTCCCACAGACGGCGTCAATTGTGGGGAAGTGGTTTGGAAATACTCTTCTGAACCTGGGGGACGCTCGTGATCTTCAGCTAGCCACCTGAAAAAGAATAAATACTCCGGTCGGGAGTGCCGGAATTAGCACTCCGATGGGCAAGTCAGTCTCTACTCTCTAAATTACTTGTATTTTAAGTTAAGCGTAATGGTTCTCACATACCATTCTCTGATTGAAGATCCTGTATTTATAGTATTATCTTTGGGCCTTAGGGCCTGGTCCACCCCTGATCCTTTACATGTACTTCTACTCGGCCTTTGTTCTACTGGTTGGAATGCCATCCATTTTATTCGGCTCTTCAATTGACTAGGATCAATGCCGAATAGAGGTTATGTTCTGGACCGGACTGGTCCATTCGTCTCTATTGATCCAAGTAAATTCGGCTCCCACAGGTACTCAGCTGGAGAACACCGGCAGAATAGATCACGCCCGAACAACCTGTCACAGAAAGAAAAGACTCCGGCGGTGGTTCGTCCACTCGGGAGCACTTCGACGGTCAAGTTAGTAATCAATATCTCTCAAAGATAACCAATTGTGCTTAACTCACAAGCCAGAATAGAAAAGCATACCTTAGACCCACGAGGGTGTCCTTCTTTTATACCCAGCACTAACCTGATCCTTGTAGAAGCCTAGCTCCTCTTGGACTCTGGCTCAATGTTTATCCTGGACTCTCCAATAGATAAAGATAAACTCCCTAAGAGCTTTATCCTTATCCAAGCTAAGGTCCTCCCCCATTCTAGGACTCTTGTTCCCTATCCATTCATCTCAGATTCTGATATCTTCGTAGGTAACCTCGGCCTAGGCGAGATTACCTCGGCGTTAAGTCAAGGACAGGTGGCACCTCGTCTGGCACTTCGGTGCCACCTTGGCCACATGTTGCTATCCAAAAAATATGTCCCCACAGAAACCATAAAATACTATTAACACCAGCTAATGCATTTGCAATCATCTACTTGAAAAATGAGTTCATAATTCACGAAAGAATTGTCAACTGTCAAATCATAATAATTCCATTTTGTTCCAACAGTGATAAATGTATCCCAAAAACCATGCTATACTGTTATTTGTTTCTACTTCCAACCATATACTGGAAAAGGAGTTAGTGTTTACTAAAGTATTGTCAACTATCAGATTATTCAACTTCATTGTTGTCATTGTGTGTTGCGTTCCAAAAATCTTTGTCTTCAAGCACTGCTTCTATTGCCTCATTAATAATTTGTTATGTGTCTGTCAGTTGGTCAATCAACAGAGCATCTATGATATTTGCTCTGATTTGCTGTCAATGGTCCTTTGTTAGATTGGGGAAAATGTCTTTGTTACAGACATATTCTCTCATGAGATAACAAACTATGACACCACAATCAAGTCTGCAACAACATTGGAAAAACAAAGTTAGTAGTCATAAATGATAATTTTATCACTGTAATGTGATTTGGTTTTCAGACACTTACGAAAGATCAACTTGTTGGGGGACAATTCATTGCAATTTCTGTTTCTTCATGAAACTTGTTACCTTCAATGAGTTTGGGATTGTGATGTTGAAGGTATTTCTCAATAACCTTTCTCTGCAAAATAAATGCATAATTAATTGGTGTTTGACAAATAAATGCATAATAAAATTTGTTACTTAAAAATTTCTTACCACTTTGTTTGCCTCATTTAAGTGGTTATCTGTTTCTATGCTTGGTCTCAATGAATTGAAGAACTTCTATGAGCCATTTTCAATATCGAGTACCAACAACGTCCAATGCTTTTTGTTGAAAATTGGGAAAATAAGATATTTTTTCCTGACAACTTCTAACATTATTTTGTTCAACAATTGATTTGTTTCTGCCTCATCCTTTGTGGTGAACAAATACTGTTTTTTTTTTGCAAATATATCAGTTTTGACTACAATGCAATTTAGTAATGATAATTTTAGCAGTATAACACTGGATGAATGAGAACTTATGCACTTGATACAGTGAAGGGGAATGGATGACATTGTAAAGATATATATATATATATATATTTTACTTACATGTCATGATGTAGTAAATATATATTTTGTTCCTGCTTGTGAGCTCAGACTGACCTTTGGTTTCGGTTGTTCTTTTCTCATTAAGATTTCCTTGTAGGCATTTATTGCCTGTTTTAAAAAAAAACACATTAGAAAATTTTGATTACAAAATTTTAATTAATAATTTTATATCACAAAAATCAAGAAAAACTAATTTTAAATAAAAATAAAAATATAATATAATTAATATTTAAATAGCAAAAGACCTCACTAAAAAAAAATTACCTTGGACCCTCAATAGGTTTGGGAAGCCTAGTGGCTCTACCATTAGGTAAGTTAGGTACTCGCCTAAGACCCCACATAAATGAAGGTCTCATTTTTATATATCTGTTGATATGCTATGTATATGTGGGGAAGTGGTTTGGAAATACTCTTCAGATCCTAGGGGACGCTCGTGATCCTTAAATAGACACCTGAAAAGAAATAAACACTCCGGTCAGGGGTGCCGGAATTAGCACTTTGACGGACAAGTTAGTCTCTATTCTCTCTGGATTACTTGTATTTTAAGTTAAGCACACTAGTTCTCACGTACCTTTCTTCGATTGTTGTTTCTCTATTTATACTTGTTTCCTGGGCTTCGGGGCCTGGCCCACTTTTTGCCCATTATCCTCTTATTTATTCAGCTCCATAATTCAATAGCTATTTGGCCTATTTATTGTATTTGGCCTCCTGATCGTGCAGGATGGGGCCGAATAATGTCTGTCTCCTAGGCCTTCAAGTGTACACTTATCTGATTCCGCTATTTATTCGGCTCCTACAATTGCCCCCCAAACTCCCTATTAACGTGTTCCTCTATTTATACTTGTTTCCTGGGCTTCGGGGCCTGGCCCACTTTTTGCCCATTATCCTCTTATTTATTCGGCTCCATAATTCAATAGCTATTTGGCCTATTTATTGTATTTGGCCTCCTGATCGTGCAGGATGGGGCCGAATAATGTCTGTCTCCTAGGCCTTCAAGTGTACGCTTATCTGATTCCTCTATTTATTTGGCTCCTACAATTGCCCCCCAAACTCCCTATTAACGGCAGTTAATTGGCGTGTTTGGTTTCGAATTTGAAAAGTCAAAAGAAACATAAATTAGGCGGCTTCACCTATCCCAATGTGAATGTCAGAACGCACACGCCTTTCGGTCATCATTATACGTTCCCGCCTCATTCGTGCATTTCTTGCATTTATTACGATTTGGAACTCCGGCCTCTTCGAATGCATGCTTTTTGAATATTTGAGCCTCCTGGACTGCCAGCCGGTATTCATCCTCTGTCTTGCGTCCTCTGCAACTTCTTTCCGTCTCTTCTTGTCTCCTTTGCCTCTTGTAAGTTTTCTTCTCTTCTTTTTGTAATCCTATTTTCCATGTTTATTTTCGATTTAGCATACCCTTGAGTCCTTACTAGAATGACTAAGCATTTGAAAGACCTCCTTTCTGATGGTCGTATTTTTGGGTTCCGACGACATTTCTCTATCCCTGATGATGTCCATCTATCTCTCGTGATGAACAATACTCTTGATATGGAGAGGGATGATGAAAATACAACCGTCTTTCCTCTTCTATCCATTGCGGAGGGAGGAGTCCGTTTTCCTCTGCACCCATTTCTTAGGGCCGTCCTCCGCCATTGGGGTCTGATTCCTTCCCAGCCCAATGTGAATTTTTTTCGAATCATAATGGAAGTCGTAGAGTTGACCCGGCGCCTTAGGATCAACCTTGGCATTCTTGCCATTCGGCACTGCTATGCTTTAGCCAAATCCTCCGGTTGGCATAGGCGCTACTTTCTCAGGGCCAAGGACACTAACCATCACTTGGTAACCATGCTTGCCAGCTCTGGCAAGTGAGTTGATGATGTGATGGTCCATGTCTGAGGCAACTGGGAATTCGATGAAGGCAAAGATCGCCTAGACCCTACACCCAGACGGAGGGGCGAACCAGGTTGCCGTGTAGCTCATTGCGTTTATTGATCCTTCTTTTACTTGGCTTTTTCTCTAAGTCTAATCCTTTGTTCATGCAGGCAACAATTTGAAGAAAATCCTGATCTCGGCCGACGATGCAGTCCTTGCAGAGATCAAGATTGCACTCACGTTTTTTGGTCGTCCAAACGTACAGAAGCAAGGGAGAGCCGCCCATATACTCCTGCGGTACGAGCCAACTTACACTACATTCTCGATCACGGACAACATTCTGATCCCATCTGGGAAACAACATCTTGCGGCTCTTGTCTTCTCCAGCTTCAAAAACCTTACGCAAATTGGTTTTGAAGCTTCTGATTCGGAGCACGATGTAGAGCCGGCGGTCGAGGTGATTGCCGAACCAACGAGAGAGTTCGCTGCGGAAGCTAGAGAGGTTGACGAGGCTCTAAACTCAGCGTTTGAGGCAGCCGGTCTTAACCAGTCTAACTCTCCGTCCATTTCAGGTTGGGGGAAATTTTCCTTTGGAGATATTTTTACTGGTTTGGAAGATCTTTCCGGCTCCTATTCCGAGAATATGGCGAAGGAATCTCTTTCCCAACTGGCTCATAAAAAGAACGCCGAACGTTTGGCCGCCCGTCAGAAGGCCGAGGCCATTAGTTCCAAACTAGCCCTCTCTGAATCCTCCGTGCCGATTGTCGTGGTTGAAACGGTTCAAACTTTTTTCGTCGAGGCGGAATGGTCGGTCGAACGGTTGACTCCAAAGGCCGATAAGGGGAGGGAGAAACATCCTGCCAATTTCGAGGATGTCTCCGAAGAAAACCCAGTGGAAAAACGGTGCACTTAGAGGAGTTGGATGTGGTTGTTCCTTTTGTGGTTCAGCCGAAGATAAAAAAACATGCCGATCTCCTCTGACGCATCAGCTATGAAAGACCCAGCCATAGCGTTGAGCTTGGCTTCGTCGGTCACATTGCCGGCTGACAAGGCGGCTTTCCACTCGGAGCCGAATGTGTTGGCAATTGCATTAGCCGCTCAGACAGCTCTTCTGGTATATAGCTTGATCTTGTCTTTTGCGTTTTTACGTATATTGTCTTGGTTTTAATTTTCTGTTTTACAGATAGTCGGAAGGATAGCCGAGATAGGGCGGCACCATCGAAGAAATTGGCCGTTTAAGATCGGAGGTTGAGAGAGAAAGGAGTAGGGCCGACTTTGAAGCGACGAGGACGACGATGGAGAGTGCAAGGGCGGAGGCCAAGATGGAAAGAGCGAAAAATGCTGAACAGTAGAGATTGGTCGCCGAGCAGAGGGAAAACGCGAGCGATGAAGTGCTCAAGTCAGCCCAACAGGTGATTGCTCGGCTGGAGACCGGATTAGAAAAATCGAAGAAGGCAAAAGAAAAAGCCAACTTTGAGACTTCTAAGGCGTACAAGGTCAGGCAAGGTGCCGCCCTTGCAAACTATGTGGAAGAAGTTCCCAAATTTGAGAACCGGAGATTTAAGCATGGCTGGCTCAAAGCCCTTCCTGCTGTAAATGTAACATTGGCTATGCCGATTCTATACGAGCAAGTGGACATCAAGCCGCTGGAGTCTGACCCCGAGGACCCCAAGGATTGATTAGGACGACATACTGGTTGTTTTTGCCAAGGATTTTAAATGTGTTTTATTTTATTTTATTTTATTTTTACTCAGAGTGATCTTCATGTATAAAGTGATACCTTATTTGTATTCGGTTTATCAATGAAATTTTCCCTTGCTTTGCATTATGTCTGTACTTAATTGCCGTTATCAATTCTTGAATGTAGCTCCTTGCTTTTCTTTAGACAATCGTTCTATTAAAAAGATGGATAATTCAAGAATTGGGAAATATTCATGATTCAGACTTTGGATTAATCGAATAGGTTTAAGAACATGCCCTTGCATTTGAACCGATCGGTGCCAGGCCTTGCATTATGTGTAAATGGTGAAGGCATAAGATCCTTTCGGCTTCGTGAAATGGCTGAGGCACGATCCTTTCGGCTTATGGCCAAGGGATTTAGCCAATTCGAGTAGAGAGCCATTGGCCGTTAGGATTAAGGAATCTGCCCTTGCCTCAGATATGCATTGGACTAGGGGTGCAACTCGGGCGGGCTCAACCCGAGCAACCCGAGCCCAGCCCGAGTTTTTTTAGGGCTTGGGCAACTATATCTTGTAATCTGGACGGGCTTGGGCAGATTTTTGATGCCCGAATTGCAATTCGGGCCGGGCTTGGGCAGAACCAATGGCCAACCCGAGCGTAGCTCCATGCTTTTCTTTAAACAATCGTTCTATTAAAAAGATGGATAATTCAAGAATTGGGAAATATTCATGATTTAGACTTTGGATTAATCGAATAGGTTTAAGAACATGCCCTTGCATTTGAACCAATCTGTGCCAGGCCTTGCATTATGTGTAAATGGTGAAGGCATAACATCCTTTCGGCTTCGTGAAATGGCTGAGGCACGATCCTTTTGGCTCATGGCCAAGGGATTTAGCCGATTCGAGTAGAGAGCCATTGGCCGTTAGGATTAAGGAATCTGCCCTTGCCTCAGATATGCATTGGACCACCGAATGAGTCCAGTTAGGATTAAGGAATCTACCCTTGCCTCAGCTATGAATTGGACCACCGAATAGGTCCGGTTCGTGAAATGGCTGAGGTACGATCCTTTCGGCTGAAGGCCAAGGGATTTAGCCGATTCGAGTAGAAAGCCATTGGCCGTTAGGATTAAGGAATCTACCCTTGCCTTAGATATGAACTGGACCGCCGAATGAGTCCGATTCATGCAATGGCTGAGGCACGATCCTTTTGGCTGAAGGCCAAGGGATTTAGCCGATTCGAGTAGAGAGCCATTGGCCGTTAGGATTAAGGAATCTGCCCTTGCCTCAGATATGAATTGGACCACCGAATGAGTCCGGTTCATGAAATGGCTGAGGCACGATCCTTTCGACTCAAGGCCAAGGGATTTAGCCGATTTGAGTAGAAAGCCATTGGTCGTTAGGATTAAGGAATCTGCCTTTGCCTCAGCCTAGATATTAAGGTTAAGGAATTGCCCCGGTTTGGTGTGAATCTAGAAAGTCGAAAACCGGCAACTTATGGAGTGCGTTCATTAATGAGGTTGCCTCGGGAACGCGGTGTGCCCATGAATTATTTAGAGAGGGGCTTGTGTCCAAACAAAACTCGACCCTGTATGTCGAACGTGGGCAGCGAAGAGTGAATGTCTAGTAGACTATTCTTCAACAGTAAAGGGAAAGGCAGGACACTAGCGGAGCTGGACTCAATGAATCGAGGTGGTGAACCTCCCCGAATGGGAGTTAGAGCATCTGCTGAGCATGAGAGGCGTCATTCTCCTCGTCGACGAAGCAGGTCATCCAGAAGGGAGAAACGCCAACGAGGAAGTTCTCCTCATCCGCGCAGTGAAGCCAGTGGGCCACCATGCCCATTGAGCTTTGTAGTTTTTGTCGATAACAAACTGATAACGGAGGCAGATTCAATCATCCGAGATCAAAACGTGGCAGTCGAATTTGCACGACAGATTTTCTGTCAGAAGTTCAGCAGTCGATGGTTGGTCGACGAGACTTCGAAGTGTTTCGAGAGGGCATCCATGGGGCGGTGAAGGGGCTATATACTGCCTACAAAATCAGTATACGCCTTCGTGCTGCTCGGCAAGAGATAGAGCAGAGGGACGAACGTATTCGAAGCCTAGAAGCTTGTGCAGAGAAAGCCGAGCGTGAGCTGAGAAAGGTCAAGACTGGTGGGGAACAGTCGGCCGGAAAGTCTAACCCGATCGTGGAGGAAAGGGTGACCCAACGGCTAATAAGTCATGCAATTGCCGACCGAGATACGGCTAGCATGTTTGCGATTGAGTCCGCCAAGACAAGAGCTTACGAAAAAGGCTTCCACGAAGGCCGGAAGGTCGGAATAGAAAAGACTAGGGAAAGACTCGCCGATGAGGTTTGCCGATGCGAGAATCAGGGATTTTGGCACAGGTGGATCGAGGCGCTTAAGGCCGCGGATGCCCTCCGTACAACAGGTGTTCAATCGGCTTCACCGTTATATTATCGCCGCAATCTTTCTTTCGAGGTGTACGAGATAGAGGAGAGCGACGATGAAGGTGGCGCCGAATAAAATCTTATGTAAAAATAAATACATTTTGTATTTATTTATCAAATTTTTGTTTAATTAATAATGTGTTCGAGGCCAATGTAATGTATTCAAAATTAGTGTAATGAGAACATATATTTTTCAAAATGTTTTTCCTGTTGTACCAACTAATTCATGAGTGGATTTAACTATGATAGTATGATCATATACTTGTTCCTAAAGTGACCATGACTAGGACTTCAATGGCTTGCACGAATTGCTCCAAATTCTGAGGATTTAATTGGTCGAAATGTCAATTCCGTAAAGTGTCGCGAATTCGGCCCAAACATATGGATACGGCGCTCGGAATCCGGAGTGTCATTCGGCCCAGGCGCGACTTGCATGGATGGGGCTCTGAATTCAAAGTTTTAATCGGCCCAAAAGTGTCATGCACTGATGAGGCTCCAAATCCGGAGACTTATTTTGGCCAATCATGATATCCACGAAGGGTGCTCCGAATCTGGAGGCTTAGTCGGCCCAAAGGTGTCATGCACCAATGGGGCTCCGAATCCGGAGGCTTAATCGGCCCAAATGTGTCATGCACCATTGGGGCTCCGAATCAGGAGACTTATTTTGGCCAATCGTGATATCCACGAAGGGCGCTCCGAATCTGGAGGCTTAATCGGCCCAAAGGTGTCATGCACCAATGGGGCTCCGAATCCGGAGACTTATTTTGGCCAATCATGATATCCACAAAGGGCACTCCGAATCCGGAGGCTTAATCGGGCCAAAGGTGTCATGCACTAATGGGGCTTCGAATCCGGAGGCTTAATTAGCCCAAAGGTGTCATGCACCAATGGGGCTTCGAATCCGGAGACTTACTTTGGCCAATTGTGATATCTACGAAGGGCGCTCCGAATTCGGAGGCTTAATCGGCCCAAATGTGTCATGCACCAATGGAGCTCTGAATCCGGAGACTTATTTTGGCCAATCGTGATATCCACGAAGGGTGCTCCGAATCCGAAGGCTTAATCGGCCCAAAGGTGTCATGCACCAATGGGGCTCCGAATCCGGAGACTTATTTTGGCCAATCGTGATATCCACAAAGGGCGTTCCGAATCCGGAGGCTTAATCGGCCCAAACGTGTCATGCACCAATGGGGCTCTGAATTCGAAGACTTATTTTGGCAAATTGTGATATCCACGAAGGGCGCTCCGAATCCGGAGACTTATTTTGGCCAATTGTGATATCCACGAAGAGCGCTCTGAATCTGGAGGCTTAATCAGCCCAAAGGTGTCATGCACCAATGGGGCTCCGAATCCGGAGGCTTAATCGGCCCAAAGGTGTCATGCACCAATGGCGCTCCGAATTCGGAGACTTATTTTGGCCAATCGTGATATCCACGAAGGGCGCTCCGAATCCGAAGGCTTAATCGGCCCAAAGGTGTCATGCACCAATGGGGCTCCGAATCCGGAGACTTATTTTGGCCAATCGTGATATCTACAAAGGGTGCTCCGAATCCGAAGACTTATTTTGGCCAATCGTGATATCCACGAAGGGCGCTCCAAATCTGGAGGCTTAATCGGCCCAAAGGTGTCATGCACCAATGGGGCTTTTGAACTGAATTTCGTAATGAGAAAACAGGAAACTTTGCATTGCAAAAGTGAAATATCTACATGGTGAACCATTCAAAACATGCATCATGCCCCACAGGTCGGGTTTGATGATAGAATTTATGCAAGTGCGTTGAACTCCAAGGCCGTGGCAGACTCCTCCCAGACATGTCTTTGAGCTGATATGCCCTTAGTCCCGTGATTGAGTCGATCTGATAGGGGCCGTTCTAGTTAGGACCCAATTTTTCCTCAGCCGGATTCTTGGCAGCTCGAAGCACTTTCTTCAGGGCCTACTCTCCTGGTGTATAGCGGTGTAGTTGAACATGTGGATTATACGACTTAGCAAGTTGTTGCTGCTACTGTGCCATGGATGCAAGGGCACGGTCTCTTCGTTCTTCAATCAGAATCAATTCCAAGGCCAGCATCATGTCGTTTTGGCCCATATAAAAAACTTTCGACTTCAAGGTTGGGAGGCTGATCTCCAGGGGTACGATTGCCTAGGTTCCAAAGCATAGAGCAAACGGTGTTTCCCTAGTAGATCACCTCGGCGTAGTTCGATGAACCCACAACACACTCGGCAATTCTTCAACCCATTTGCCTTTAGCTTCCTCCAGCCTCTTCTTGATGCCGTCTAAGATGGATTTGTTAGAGGCTTCAGCTTGACCATTGCTTTGTGGATAAGCCAGCATGGAAAAGTAAGGCCGGATACCGTACTTGCTGCACAACTCTCGATAGACGCCACAATCAAACTGGGTGCCGTTGTCTGAAATGAGTGCCCTTGGAATGCTGAATCGTTTTATGACATTTCTCCAAACAAAATGCTTCACATCGGTATCTTGGATGTGCGTTAGTGCCTTCGCTTCTACCCATTTTGTAAAATAATCTATCGCGACAATCAAAAATCGCTTGTTACCCGGGGCACGAGGCAGTGGTCCAACGATGTCAAATCCTATTGGGCGAACGACCAAGGACTAGTTATGGAGCTTAACTCTTCAGCAGGCAGGTGGGTCAAAGGAGAGAACTTATGGCATTGTTCACACTTTTTCACGTAACATTCGGCATCGGCTCTCATTGTTCGTCAGTAATACCCCTGTGTCACAGCTCGATGAGCCAAAGAGTGCCCGCCAGAATGGGTGCCGCAACTGCCTTCATGTATTTCAGTCAGAAGCTCTTCGACTTTGTCCGGATGCACGCATTCCAAGTATGGACCAGAAATGGATTTTTTGTAAAGCTTTCCTTGCGGATCCAAGTAGTATTGCTGGGCTTTGTTTCGCAGCTTGTGCGTTTCTTTCTTGTCTTCTAGGAGTTGTTCGGAAGACAGGAATACAGCAATGGGATCCATCCAACTCGATCCAGATTCTATGACATTGATCTGGACTTCCTCCGAAGGGCCAATGCTCGGCTCCGGGATGAAACCTACATCGATGGTCCATTTAATTTCTAAGTTTAAGGCGGAGGCTAGGCAAGCTAGGGAATCTGCATGTGTGTTCTGATCACGTGTTATCTTATTCAATTCATGATGGTCAAATTTTGCCAGCAAAGACTTAGCCGTTTTCATGTAAGCTGCCATATGGTCATTTCTTGCCGCGTGCTCCCCTTTTAGCTGATTGATCACCAGTTTTGAATCGCAAAATACAAACAAACATCGAGCCCCCAGAAGATGTGCATTCCGCAAACCGGTTAGAAGGGCTTCGTATTCGGCTTCGTTATTTGATGCTTCGAAACCAAGCTTGACGGCCTATTCAATTGTTGCGCCATCAGGAGCCATGATTACTACTCCGGCTCCACTGCCCCGTTGATTGGATGATCCATCACAGTACAACTGCCAAATGTCCCCAACATAAATTCTCCAATTCGGCTTAGGTTGAATTTCATCAGACTTGAAGTCGGTAAGACCCCTAGTGAATTCGGCAACAAAGTCGGCAAGCACCTGTCCCTTGATTGAGGTTCTAGGTAGAAACTGAATATCGTACTGGCCGAGTTCAAGAGCCCACTTTGAAACCCGCCCTGATGCTTCTGCACCGCAAAGTACTGCCCGGAGGGGGTAGTCCGTTAGTACCCCGATGGTATGCCCCTGAAAGTAATGCATCAATTTTCTTGCTACCATGATGAGGGCTAGGATGAGTTTTTCCAACGGAAGGTAACGTGTTTTGGCGTCAACCATTGCCTTGCTCACATAATACATTGGTCGTTGCTCCCTAAGCTCTTCTTTTAATAGTACGGTGCTGACGGCCTCTCAGAGACTGCCAGATATAAAACGAGTGGGTCTCCTGCCAAAAGTGTTATCAAGAGTGGAACGGATTAGAGGTAGGTCTTCAAACTGTTGAAAGCGACTTCGCATTCAGAGGTCCATTCAAAAGCCTTACCCTATCGTAGGGTATGAAAGAATTGTCGGCAGTGATCTGTAGAACGACTGATGAACCTATTGAGTGCGGCGGCCATCCCCATCAACTTTTGTGAACCTCTTTCACTGATACGAGGGAAGGCTGTAGACGTCCCCAAATGTCCCGGGGAGGAAAATTTCGCCGTTTTGTTCATTGGGCTCACTACAGTTTAGGACTCAATGTCACGGTCCTCTGTTCTAATTCTCGCAGAGTGCAATGCAAGACCGATGAAATCATCAAAAGAGTCCAATACCGGCAATCGTTTTGAAAAAAACAGATTTTTGAAAGAAGGCCAAACATGGACTGCTTTGCCAGATACAGAGTCGCCAGCCTAAATATTTTATTTTTGGAAAATTTGAAACCACTGACTCGTTGCCTTAAGGCCACGTGTCCATCATCACTAAAGTTGCCTCGGCTCAGGAAAACTTGGGTATGAATGGGAAAGGTCACTTGCGTGAGCACCCCCGCTCCGCGCCGATCAAAGATCGGCCTCTACAAACCATGATATCTAGTTTTAAAAACATTATGAGCTTTCTTATTCCGGCTTATTCGCCTAGATTACTATTGTGATGCGCACCAGCATTAACAAGTATGACTAGTCGCCTGAATTGGAACAAAAACATTTCATTGTTGCGTTTTTAAAAAGCGGTCTGTTACTCGCAAGTAGGCTGGGAAATGCAGATTTTTGCCACCCTCAGGTGGGCTAGAAAAACAAGATGATTTGCCACTCTCAAGTGGGCTTAAAACTCCACAATTTGATGAATTGTTCCAATTCAAAAATACCCAACCTTCACCCACAGGGCATCAAAGGCAATTTATATCACATAAGCAATTTATGCCTTTCATGGGGTAAAGTATATTTTTGTTATCATGCAGTCACTCACACACATGCAAGGATGCTAAGCATAAAACACTTTTACCGCAGTACTTCCAAGCCAAAACAAAAGCTATGTTAGAAATCTATGCATGATCCTAAACTATACAGAAATGCCTAATGCAACTCATGCAAAATGCAACTAAGATAGGCTCGGCTATTCTAAAGATGGCATAGAAATTGCCTTACAACTAACAAGTATTCAATTTTGGAATTGAAAATACAAATGCAGTTAGTATGATGATCGGAGCCCGTTGCGTGAAGACAGATGAATGAATTGCAAACATGCTATTCAATACTGTATGCTAATTGAACATTGGCCCTTAATCCTAAACCACATAAGTTGGTAAATAAAAGGAGAGGAAAGACGGTGGGGTTGGAAAGACATACATCACACTCACGCACACTTAATTTACAATTGTGCCCTCGCTCGGGGGGTACCGAAAGAATAATACAGTCCGATATTGAATAATACAGTCCGAATTAAATAATTAAATATTACAAAAACCCCTAATTAATAACCCAATTAATTCTTAGGAAAGCGATAAATCAGCCTTGCAAAGCCTATGGACCGCCTCAGCTCTGTTCCGAATGGTGGAATTGATGCGTGTTTGAGTTGCCCTGTGCGGAAAATCCATATGCAATTTGCCCCGATTCGCCTCGTTTTGCCAATTTTTTCTCGGAATATTGTGCAAAGCTCCAGAAGGCCGCTGCATATTATGATTTTATCATGCAACAGAGAGCAACAAAGGGGCATGGCAAAATATTGTTTCACAGTATGTAGCATGACTACTCTTTAGGGAGTGTAGTCCTCGATCCTCGTGCCACCAATCACGCAATAATCGATGCATGGATGGCCGAGGAAGTCGATTGCACGACTCGAATGTGAAATGAATGCCCACATGAAAACAAACAAACAAGACCTAAACTCCATCATGGCGTAATCCGAAGGTCAGTGTCGGCGACGAGAAATTGCAGACACGTTCCGTCACTCGGGTACGAAACGTCCCCTCGGTTTTCCCGTGCTTGGGCTAACTCCTATCCCAACCACAATGCAAATGAAATGGCATACACAACTGCGACTAACATTACAAACCTAGCATACGCAATGCTTATTGAAATGGCATACACAATGCTCGAATGTAACATGGCA
The DNA here is from genome assembly GCF_004153795.1 of Camellia sinensis. Taxonomy (NCBI): domain Eukaryota; kingdom Viridiplantae; phylum Streptophyta; class Magnoliopsida; order Ericales; family Theaceae; genus Camellia; species Camellia sinensis. The sequence continues at coordinate 4,771,132 of NW_021024827.1, forward strand.
TACGCAATTTCTCTGCTAACATGCAACCTAGCATACCGCGAATGCTATGAATTGAAATGGGAACATATCACAATCGCAGTAATGCGACTTACACCAATCATGAGTGCGACCTCAGCCACACTCACATATCAGTGGCCATAAGATGAAAATGAGACCACCGAAATGCGTGCACACATGCACGCAAACCGAGGACCGAACCTAAGGCATTAAATGCCACTCTACCAAAACATGGCAAGGATGAAGCATGGCATTCAAACATGTAAATTTTCAGCACTCAAACATAATGCTAAATGGTCCCGAATCATGCAAACATGGCACTCGATGCATGGAGTAAGCCCCGAAACTCAAAACTAGGCACATGTATTGACTTGTAGCTATACAAAGCATGCATTATTTGACCATGAAGCACAAAGATAGAGCCAAGGTAGTCCCAAAACATGAACATTTCTAGTTCAAATCATGACCAAAAGATGCTAGCATGATGGACTAAAATAGTATGCAACTTTGACTAGCAAACATGGTTTACATGGCATGCATATGAAGCATATGAAATCTCACCAAACCAACAAAAATCAGTTAATAAAACATGCCAAAATACATCCAAATAATCATTGAAATGCAGCCAACATGTGCAAAAATGAGGGGCTTCTTTGGAAGGGCATACCAGGGGTAATTAAGCACATGCATCAAGGACATTTAGCATGGCACAACCAGCTCTGGAAATCAAATATGACAGCCCTAAAACTCACCAAATTGACCCTGAAATTGGTCTAGGGAACATGCAAAGAAAGGCCTCTTTGAAGGGCCTTGAATGAGATTGTTCTACACATGCATTGTAGGTATGAAATATGATCAAAAGGGCCTTGGATAGACCTAAGGCAGACCCTAAAACTCACAGAATGAGGTCTGAAAAGTGACTTCGATGCATGCAAAATAGGCTCCCTTTGGAAGGCCCAAAAGATCCCCAAACAAAACAAGGAGAGAGGGGGTCACCCCCCTCTAATTTTGGCCCTAAAAAATGCATCAAAGCCATTGAAAATCCACTGGATTTTAGTGGCTAAGAGGCCAAACCATGGCCAATACAAGTGGTCTAATGCATGGCCCTAATCATGAAGGAATGAAGCATGCATAGGGGAAGATGACCCCAAACAGAAAATAGACCTTAATCAAACATAAAGATGATATCAAAACAAGATTTTTTTTAGTTTAGGTTGAGGTCTGAAATGGCTCACAAATAAGGCTAATGTATCATGCAAAAACATCCCTAAAAGAGGGATAGAACAAACAAGGTAGAAAAAGGGCTCAAACCACAAAGGGCCCTTCAACAAAGTTGAAGAGAGGCTCAAAAAAAGATACTTTACAGTTTATTGAAAATCTCGAATATGCTCACAAGTAAGCCTAAAATATGATGCAAAAATAGCCCTAAAAGGGAGATAAAGGGAAAGGGGTAGTAGATGGCCTCAAACAGTGAAGAGACCTTCAACAACGTTGAAGAGAGGCTCAAAATAAGGTACTTCACAGTTTGAATCGAAGCCCAAAAATGCCCAAAAACAGGTCTAATATATCATGCAAAATAAGCCCCAAAAGAGGGATAAAGCACAAAGGGGGAGTAGAAGACTCCAAAAAGAGAAAAGTTCTTAATAAAACATGAATATGAGCTCAAGATAAGACTTTTTTTAGTTCAGTCCGAAGCCCAAAAATGTAAGAAAAAATGGCTAAGCTATTGAACAAAATAGTGCAAAAATGGGGAGAATAGGAGCTTACCCTTGTAGCCTAACTTTCCAGCAGCCTTTGGTCCAAGGAAATGAGCTTTCAACCTCTACAAATGACTTCCAAGGGGCTGGAATGGATGATGGTGGTGTGGTTCTATGGGTTGTAGTGTAAATGGACCAAGGAAGTTAGGGTGTGGAGCTTAAAATGGTAGCAATGGAGGGAGAAGTGTATAAGCCTTGGTCAAAAAATGTCTAACCCCTATGAACAAAGAGGAGGGCCTCTCTTATAGAGAAGAGAGGCCAAAGCTTCTCTTGGAAGCTTGAAAGATCCTCCATACACGTGTATGTAGGATGCCCTAAGTGATCTCCAGCTGGCGCAGCTGGATTACACTCAAAGAGAGGAAAAGCAATAAGCAGGCAGGCCAGTTCAAGTGGCCGGCCGGCCACTCCCCCTGGTCGGCCGACCAGGGGTCAAAAGGTTCATGAACAATTGCTGGTCGGCCTACCCAGAAAGTTGGCCTCCCAGATGAGTAGATCACAACCCTGTGGAGAAAAACCAGAAAAAGTGACCCAGGAGAGAGAAAAGCTAGTTTTTAAACAAGGTTCAAAAGGGTCAAGGTGAACTACTGGTCGGCCTACCCATATTGGTGGCCTCCCAGATGAGTAGATCACAATGGTGGTATGAAAAGCCAGAAAATGTGGCTTAAAAGTGGGAAAAGCCAGCTTTCTGTCAGAAAAATCGGCTTTTGGAGAGAGAAAAAGAGGAACCTGGCTTTTCAGGGAAATAGGTGGCCGGCCACCATCCTACCACTTCCCTAACAGTGAAAATAAGGCCCCTACCAAAAATGGACCAAAACGGATGCAAAACGAAGGTTCGGGGGCCAAAACGCGCGGCTCGGGGCCCCGAAAACAGGTTGTTAGGCACCGGAAGTGGCGTATGACCACGAAGGTGGTCTATAGGGCCACAGTGTTCCTCTAAAGGGAGGAAATAAGATGCGTGCCAAAAATCGGAGCAAACGGAGGTAGTTAAGTGGTCCCGAACTAAGGCACACGACCGATGGCTCCGAAAATCGAAAACTGGGCTCCAAACGGGAAAAATAGCCTACGACCACGAAACGTAGCCTACGGCCACTGAGAGATGATCTACGAAACCTCTCTCTCCCTTCGGGAAGAGAAAACAGAGAAAACAGAACATGGTTCGCAAACCGAGACAAAGCACAAAAGAGCTCCGAAGTCTGGAGGCAAGGCTCGCAGCCGAGACTCTAAAACCTCAGAACGAGCACAAAATGCAACATTACCGAGCGCTCAACTGGTGACGTCTGAGTCTTAAGGTCGGTCAAAAATGGGGTGTCTACAGTTGCCCCTCTTTGACAGAACTTGGAAGTCATACGTGACGGGAGTGAATGTCAAAGCCTAGAGACGACCCATTTTTTACAAGGCCGAAGACTTAGACAAACATATAAGATAACAAAGATGTGCCCGCAGGCAGGGGCAAAATGCAAAAGACATGCACAAAGCCGAACATGACTCATGATCATGCAAAGCAAGCTGTAATGAAGCAAACATACGCAATAAATGCAACAGTTTTAAGCAAGAATACAAAGCAAACTACATTACATGTAGAAATGATATAAGAAGATTATGTAATCTTAGCGAGCATGTGCGATAGATACACAAAAGTGGACGAGGTGTGATAGATACACAGAGTGAGTAAGCATGTGTGATAGACATACAAAGCGAGTGTACTGATAGATACACTAAAGTGAACATGTGATGGATACACAGAGCGTGCGTGTTATGGATACACGAAGTGAACGTGTGATAGATACACAAAGTGAGCATGTGTGATGGATACACGAAGTGAACGTGTGACAGATACACAAAGTGTGATAGATGCGCTGAGTGAACAAGTATGATAGATATACTGAAGGTGAACACAAAGTGTGATAGATGCACTGAGTGAACAAGTGTGATAGATACACTAAAGGTGAACACAAAGTGTGATAGATGCACTATGTGAATAAGTGTGATGGATACACTAAAGGTGAACACAAAGTGTGATAGATGCACTATGTGAACAAATGTGATGGATACACAAAAGGTAATGAAATGTGATGGATACACCAAAGTAAATGAAGTGAATATGTGCATGATAGATACACAAAATGAGGATGTGTGTGATAGATACAAAAAACGAGAATGTGTGTGATAGATACAGAAAAATGAGAATATGTGTGATAGATACACTAAGTAAATGATAGTGTGATTGATACACTAAGTGAGGAGAGTGTGATTGATACACTAAATAAATAAAGTGTGATTGAAGAAAGTGTGATAGATACACTAAGGGTGAATGAGGTGTGATTGATACACTAAAATAAATGAAGTGTGATTGATACACTAACTGAATGAAGTGTGATTGATACACTAAATAAATGATCTCAAACAGAACTTCTTTGAATGAACCGTACATACAATATCGTGCATGAATGAGAAAGAAACTTGATAGGTATAATGCAATACAATGCATGATGTTTAAGGAATGCAATAAACAAGCGTAGCGGCGCTTTAGAAAGCACCTCATGGGATGAGTGGCGATGAACCACTCTATTGTGACGGGGATCTCCCTTCGTGCTCTTCGAACACTTACCTTCAACTCACAGTACAAAGGCTCTGAAATACTGACAAGGGTTCTTCACGTAGAACACTTTGGATGCTGCCTTTGTTCCTGATCATATTCACAACTTTCCCTATTCTCCAACGGGGTGACAGACTAGGTTGGTTCAGTAGCCAGAATTGAGGTGCATACACGTTATCTCAACCTATGGGGCTTCCATACAGATTTCAAGCCGAGGACACGCCTCTAGGTACTTAAACCAGACTTTAGTCTCGGAAATCCCGAACCTTTGCGTTCTAGGCAACAGCCATTCAAACTCTAGTTTCCACCGTTGCAGTTGGTCTCCTAGGAACTCATTGCGAACACAGCCAAGATGCCTTTGGTAGGGAATGGTACTCAGGGAGAGCACTTTTGGTTGCCATTCTGGCTTGAAGCAGACTTTGATCTTGAGCTTGAGGTAGAGGCACACTCGTACTTCGGAGCATTGGCAAGACCTGAAGAGGTACACACGGAATGCAATCTCGGAACTTACTGAAGTTGAAACAAACTCAGATACCCGACATTTTTTCTTTTTTCTTGCGTTGCAGTCTAGAACCCATATAGCTTCAGATAGGTCCTAGCTTTACTGTTCTGACATGACCTAGGTTGAACCCTGCAGTTTTATGAAAGAACGAATCTTGTTTTGCACAAATACGGAGAACAGCACGGCACTCTGAGCACAAAACGATTTTTTTTTTTTTTTGAAAGTGAGAGGAGTTCTCAATTTGGTATCGAGCCTATAACTGACCACAGTCAAAACGACTCAACAACGAAAAACAAAAGGCAAACAACATAAACACAAACACAGATACTTGAAACGACTCAAAATAAGAATCGAAACAAACAAAAAACAAGAGACACGACACACAGACATGTTACAAAGATGAGAGACCTCTCAGTTCGCGAGGAGCTAGTTTCTCCGGGTATTGCTTCCCACTCTTTCTCATTTGTGATTCTTGCATCACTCTGGCACTCAATCTCTATTTTTCTGAAAAAGCCCTTTTCTCAATTTTTCTCTCATCGCACATCTCTCTATTCTTCAATCTCTCATTTTTCATCCCTCCCCTGGGTGGTTGATGGATGAACAGGAAGTTACGGGCTCATGCCCCTAGCATTCTGCTAGATCCTCTTTCTTCTTCTCACAACAGTGAGTTTCTCCCATAGAGGGGTTGTGCTACAACAGGATGTGTAGCAAATCTGCAGCTAACATCGGTTGATGATGCTCTGTTGGGGAGTTTGGATGTGGTTAGACCTGTCCAGATGAGGGAGTGGGATATCTTGATCCATTCCAATTCGTGCTTCGCACTTGGCTTGATACCTCGTTGCTTAGAGGATGTGAGAGCTTTCTGCCCTTTTGTGGTCAGCTTCAGTGGTTCCCCTTTCTGGCAGGTAGAATGCCCTTTCTGGAAGATAGAGTGCCCTTTCCAGCAAGTGTGTTGACAATGGGGAAAAAACAGAACACCTGACTCAACTGTGCCCCTAGTTCATCATTTTGACCATTTTTTGTTTTGATTTTCTATTAAAACAATTTTGACCAATATGAGAGTTAGATTAACATACTTGTTCAATTTTCTGATTTAACATCATGCAAGTCTGGCTATGAGCACTGAAAATTTTCCTTTTTTTGGATCCAAGAAATGGTCCAGTTTTGAAAAATGGAATACTTTTCGAGAAAATCAGTTAACCTTTGTAAAAATTCTCAAAAACTATTTTTGAAAACGGCCAATGCTCAACAAGCACGGGACCTACTCTTGAGATGCACAACCTCAGATCCGAAGGAAAATTGCCCCTTGCTTGAAGAGAGCTGCACGGCAACGGAAAGTTGCCCCTTGTTTGAATAGCACCGCAGCGCATTGAATGGCAACGGAAAGTTGCCCCTTGTTTGAATAACGCC
>NW_021024827.1:4782300-4800484 GCF_004153795.1 Camellia sinensis
CACAGCTAGTCACCTGAAAAGGAATGAACACTCCGGTCGGGGGTGCCGAAATTAGCACTCCGATGGATAAGTCAGTGTATACTCTTTTGGTTGCTTATATCTCAAGTTAAACTTATTTGTTCTCACATACCTTCTCTTATCTGATACTCTTCTTATTTATAGTCGTCCTTGATGTTGATGGTTGGGCCCACCTTTCATCCAATGAATAATCCCTCATTCGGCTAACTGTTCGTACTCGGCCCGGACTACACTTGATTCTTCGGCCGATGGAGAAAGACGTGGGGTTGGAAGACATACATCACACTCACGCACACTTATTACAATTGTGCCCTCGCTCAGAGGGTCTGAATAAATAATATACAGTTCGAAATGAATAATTAAATATTACAAAACCCTAATTAATTAACAAATTAATCTAGGAAAGCGATAAATCAGCCTGCAAGCCTATGGACCGCCTCAGCTCTGTTCCGAATGGTGGAATGATGCGTGCTTGAGTTGCCCGGCGCGAAAATCCATTGCGATGCCCCGATTCGCCTCTGTTTGCAATTTTTCTCGGAATATTGTGCAAAGCTCCAGAAGGTCGCTGATTTATGATTAACTGCAACAGAGAGCAACAAAGGGGCATGGCAAAGTATTTTCACATATGTATGCATGACTACTCTTCAGGGAGTGTAGTCCTCGATCCTCGTGCCACCAATTACGCATACCGATGCATGATCGCCGAGGAGTCGAATTGCACGACTCAATGTGAAATGAATGCACATGAAAACACAACAAGACCTAAACTCCATCATGGGTAATCCGAAGTGTCGGCGATCGAGGAATTGAGACACGTTCCGTCACTCGGAGTACGAAACGTCCCTTGTTTCCCGTGCTTGGGCTAACTCCTATCCCAAACACAATGCAAATGAAATGGCATACACAATGCGACTAACATACAACCTAGCATACGCAATGCTATGAAATGGCATACACAATGCTCGATATAACATGGCATACACAATGCTCTAACATGCAACCTAGCATACGCAATGCTATGAATTGAAATGGCATACACAATGCATAATGGACTTACACCAATCATGAGTGGACCTCAGCCACACTCACATCAGTGGCCATAAGATGAAAATGAGACAACCGAAATGCGTGCACACATGCACGCAAACCGAGGACCGAACCTAAGGCATTAAATGCCACTCTACCAAAACATTGCAAGGATGAGGCATGGCATTCAAACATGTAAATTTTCAGCACTCAAACATAATGCTAAATGGTCCCGAATCATGCAAACATGGCACCCGATACATGGAGTAAGCCCCGAAACTCAAAACTAGGCACATGTATTGACTTGTAGCTATACAAAGCATGCATTATTTGACCATAAAGCACAAAGACAGAGCCAAGGCAGTCCCAAAACATGATCATTTCTAGTTCAAAGCATGACCAAAAGATGCTAGCATGATGGACTAAAATAGCATGCAACTTTGACTAGCAAACATGGTTTACATGGCATGCATATGAAGCATATGAAATCTCACCAAACCAGAAAAAATCAGTGAATAAAACATGCCAAAATATGTCCAAATAATCACTGAAATGCAGCCAACATGTGCAAAAATGAGGGGCTTCTTTGGAAGGGCATACAAGGGGTAATTAAGCACATGCATCAAGGACAAGAAAGGCCTCTTTGAAGGGCCTTGAATGGGATTGTTCTACACATGCATTGTAGGTATGAAATATGATCAAAAGGGCCTTGGAAAGACCTAAGGAAGACCCTAAAACTCACAGAATGAGGCCTGAAAAGTGACTTCGATGCATGCAAAATAGGGTCCCTTTGGAAGGCCCAAAAGATCACCAAACAAAACAAGGAGAGAGGGGGTCACTCCCCTCTAATTTCGGCCCTCAAAAATGCATCAAAGCCACTGAAAATCCACTGGATTTCAGTGGCTAAGAGGCCAAACCATGGCCAATGCAAGTGCTCTAATGCATGGCCCTAATCATGAAGGAATGAAGCATGCATAGGGGAAGATGACCCCAAACAGAGAATAAACCTTAATCAAACATAAATATGATATCAAAAAAATATTTTTTTTAGTTTAGGTCGAGGTCTAAAATGGCTCACAAATAAGGCTAATGTATCATGCAAAAACAGCCCTAAAAGAGGGATAGAACAAACAGGGAAGCAAAATGGCTCAAATCGCAAAGGACCCTTCAACAAAGTTGAATAGGGGCTCAAAACAAGATACTTTATAGTTTATGGAAAATCTCGAATATGCTCACAAGTAAGCCTAAAATATGATGCAAAAATAGCCCTAAAAGGGAGATAAAGGGAAAGGGGCTGTAGATGGGCTCAAACAGTGAAGAGTCCTGAAACAAAGTTGAAGAGGGGCTCAAAATAAGGTACTTAACAGTTTGGTTCGAAGCCCAAAAATGCTCAAAAATAGGGCTAATATATCATGCAAAATAAGCCCCAAAAGAGGGATAAAGCACAAAGGGGGAGTAAAAGACTCCAAACAGAGAAAATTCCTTAATCAAACATGAAGATGAGCTCAAGATAAAACTTTTTTTAGTTCAAGAAAAAGCCCAAAAATGTAAGCAAAAAGGGCTAAGATATTGAACAAAATAGTGCAAAAATGGGGAGAATAGGAGCTTACCCTTGTAGCCTAACTTTCTAGCAGCCTTTGGTCCAAGGAAATGAGCTTTCAACCTCTGCAAATGACTTCCAAGGGGCTGGAATGGATGATGGTGGTGTGGTGCTATGGGTTGTAGTGTAAATGGACCAAGGAAGTTAGGGTTTGGAGCTTAAAATGGTAGCAATGGAGGGAGAGGTGTATAAGCCTTGGTCAAAAAATGTCTAACCCCTATGAAAAAAGAGGAGGGCCTCTCTTATAGAGAAGAGAGGCCAAAGCTTCTCTTGGAAGCTTGAAAGATCCTCCATACACGTGTATGGAGGATGCTCCAAGTGATCTCTAGCTGGCACAGCTAGATTACACTCAAAGAGAGGAAAAGCAATAAGCAGGCCGGCCAGTTCAAGTGGCCGGCCGGCCACTCCCCCTGGTCGGCCGACTAGGGGTCAAAAGGTTCAAGAACAATTGCTGGTCGGCCTACCCAGAAAGGTGGCCTCCCAGATGAGTAGATCACAACCCTGTGGAGAAAAACCAGAAAAAGTGACCCAGGAAAGAGAAAAGCTAGTTTTTAAACAAGGTTCAAAAGGGTCAAGGTGAACTACTAGTCGGCCTACCCATATTGGTGGCCTCCCAAATGAGTAGATCACAATGGTGGTATGAAAAGCCAGAAAATGTGGCTCAAAAGTGGGAAAAGCCAGCTTTCTGTCAAAAAAATCGGCTTTTGGAGAGAGAAAAAGAGGAACCTGGCTTTTCTGGGGAATAGGTGGCCGGCCACCATCCTACCACTTCCCTAACAGTGAAAATAAGGCCCCTACCAAAAATGGACCAAAACGGATGCAAAACGAAGGTTCGGGGGCCAAAACGCGCGGCTTAGGGCCCCGAAAACAGGTTGTTAGGCACCGAAAGTGGCGTATGACCACGAAGGAGGTCTCTAGGGCCACAGTGTTCCTCTAAAGGGAGGAAATAAGATGTGTGCCAAAAATTGGAGCAAGCGGAGGTAGTTAAGCGGTCCCAAACCGAGGCACACGGCCGACGGCTCCTAAACCTAGAAACCGGGCTCCAAACTAGAAAAATGACCTACAACCACGAAACGTAGCCTACGACCATTGAGAGATGATCTACAAGACCTCTCCCTCCCTTTGGAAAGAGAAAAAAGAGAAAACAGGACCTGGTTTGCAAACCGAGGCAAAGCACAAAAGAGCTCCGAAGTCCGGAGGCAAGGCTCGCAGCCGAGACTCTGAAACCTCAAAACGAGCACAAAATGCAACATCACCAAGCGCTCAACTGGTGACGTCTGAGTCTTAAGGTCGGTAAAAAATGGGGTGTCTACAGAAGCCAAGCTCCAAGATTGTTGTGATTTGCCTCGGGTTGGCTTCGATTCCTCAGTGGTTGACAATGTAACCCAAGAATTTGCCAGAGCCGATCCCAAACACACATTTGGAAGTGTTCAGCCTCATTTTGTATTTGCGTAAAATGCCGAATGTCTCTTCTAGATTGGCTAGATGAGTTTGCTGTTTTTTGGATTTGACCACCATGTCATCAATGTACCCTTCCATAGTGTGGCCAAGTTGTCCCTTGAACATGGCAGTGACCAATCTTTGGTAAGTTGCCCCCACATTCTTCAGCCCAAAAGGCATAACCTTATAGTAGTAGGTTCCTCTTGGGGTGAGGAATGTAATTTTGTCTTGGTCCTCTGGATGCATGGCGATTTGATGGTAGCCTCTGTAAGCATCGAGGAAGCTCATGTGCTGATGGCGTGCCGTCGCATCCACAAGCTGGTCAATTCTGGGTAGGGAAAAACAATCCTTGGGGCAGGCTTCATTTAGGTTCGTGAAATCAACGCACACTCGCCAAGTCCCATTTTTATTCTTCACAACCACAGTATTAGAGAGCCATGTAGGGTAGGTCACTTCCCTGATTGCCTTGGCGTCAAGCAACCTGTCAACCTCTTCAACAACGGCGGCAGTATGCTTTGCTGCTTACCGCCGGCTTTTCTGAATGATCGGCTTGCATTTATGGTCAATATTCAAACAGTGCTGCGAAATAGACGGATCTATACCCGGTATCTCGTATGGAGTCCATGCAAAGACATCAAGGATGCTGAGCAGGAAGGAAATTAGCTGTTGTCTGTCGGTTTGATTCAGGGAGGCGCCGACCATGAAGAACCTGTCTGGGTTTCCGTCGATTTCAACTCGATCTAGGGCTTCCGTGGCCTTTTCACTTGGGAGCCGCCCAACATCGTCGAGAGGCTCTCCCAATCCGGTACCTCAATAGAATTCACTTGCAACTCCTTTGGTGTCTTTCCGGCAAGGAGATAACATGCTTGTGCCGACTTCTGGGAGCCACGGATTTGCTCAATGTCGCGTTCTGTAGGGAAGCGTAGCAGCTAATGATAGGTGCTTGGCACGGCCTACATAGTATGCAACCAAGTTCGCCCCATGATGAGATTATACGACGATGGCAGTTTGATGACCAAGAACTCCACATCCACTGTTTGGGAGCCCGCTCAAACGGGTAGTGTGATTTTTCCCAACGGGTATTCTGGATTGGCGTTGAAACCAAATAGTAGATAAAGAGCCGGAGAGAGATCCGATTCGGAGAAGCCAAGTTTGGTGAATGTCTTATAATACATAACTTCCGATGTGCTCCTTGGGTCAATGAGTACGCGCTCAACAGTGAATTGGTTTACTCATAACTCGATTACCAAGGGATCAATGTGGGGAAGTGTCACTCCGGCCAAATCTAAATCACCAAAAACAATACTCGCAGCTTCATGGGGCCATTTAGTTGGAGTGAGTTGATTTTGAGGGTCGGGATTCGATTGAATCGTATGCACTGCGGATGACATTGGCAGGCTGTAGATCATGTGGATCACGCTGAGTGGAGGTGAATCTTGTCTCAAAGCTATTGCTTTGGTTGAGTTGCCTTTTCGAACATACTATTGTAGCCGACCGTCTTGTACCAATTCCTCTAGGTGATCCTTCAACGCATAACAACTCTCAGTGTCATGGCCATGATCCTTGTGATACTCGCACCGCCTATCTCGTCTTCGCGTGTCGGGAGGTCCCACCATTTTCAACATCCATTTGAAGAATGGAAGGTGTTGGACTTTGGACATAACCGCACTAATCGACTCTGACAACTTCGTATATTTCTTGTCGGCACGCCTTGTGTGCCTGCTATTGACTTGCAGTTGTTCATTTGTTCGGTGGGGGCATTGGTTGCTTGATCGGCGAGAATCCCGTCTTTTGTCTCGCTTAGGCCGATGCTGTGGTTTAGGGCTCTATGGTGGTATAGAATTTAACGGCTGAGCAATTTCAGAAGGAGCCGTCTTGTTGGTCACATTTCCGGCTTTAACCCACAAGGCATCATCTTTCACTTTACAATATTCTTCATCTTTCTTCATCAGTGACCAAACTGTTTTGGAGGGCCGTCTGGTCAAAAAGCTGCGGAGGGCACTGTCGGGATGCAGCCCCATCTTGAAGGCGGTAATGGCCATGGAGTCATTGCAAGCATCATCTACCAGGTTAAAACACTCCCAATACTGTGCCGAATTCACATGAAGGGTTTTCCCCTGTTGAATCTACATTGCCCAAAGGGAATCGGCTTGCTTTGGCTGGACCTCATTAGTGATAAAACCTTGCCCTAAAGGATTTCTGGAGTTGGTGGAAGCTCTTGATCGAAGCCGGCTCTAGTTTATAATACCACCTGACAGCCAGTGGTCCCAGGCTGCTCGGGAATGTTCTACACGTGAGAGCCTCGTCGTCTGCATGTAGCGTCGTGGCTTGCTTGTAATGGCGGATGTGATCGGTGGGGTCTGATTTTCCGTCGTACAAGGTGAATGACGGTGCTTTGAATTTCTTAGGTAGCACTGCCCTTGCAATCCGTCATACAAAGGGATCGTGCTGATCTTCGTCGTCTGAACTGTTTCTTCTTCGCTTATGCCTTATACGTGGACTTTCTCAGCGATCATGTTATCTAACCTCTGTTCGTTTTGCTTTGCTTGTTCCATGATCGCTTGCATTGTCTCAGGCACTGAAGTCGATCTGGTCCAAGCATGCTTGTTGGAGTGAGATCGTCTCTCTGTGTGGTTTCGACAGTGACTATTGGAGAGTCTTCCTTTACGCCCGCCATGGATGAATTTGAGTATTCCCACATATGGCGCCAATTGTGGGCAAGTGGTTTGGAAATACTCTTCAGATCCTGGGGGACGCTCGTGATCCTCAAATAGACACCTGAAAAGAAATGAACACTCCAGTCGGGGGTGCCGGAATTAGCACTTCAACGGACAAGTCAGTCTCTATTCTCTCTGGATTACTTGTATTTTAAGTTAAGCACACTAGTTCTCACGTACCTTTCTTCGATTGTTGTTCCTCTATTTATACTCGTTTCCTGGGCCTCGGGGCCTGGCCCACTTTTCACCCATTATCCTCTTATTTATTCAGCTCCATAATTCAATAGCTATTCGGCCTATTTATTGTATTCGGCCTCCTGATTGTGCAGAATGGGGCCGAATAATGTCTATCTACTAGGCCTCCAAGTGTATGCTTATCTGATTCCGGTATTTATTCGGCTCCCACAGTATATATCACATAAAAATAAAAATGACGGCCAAAATGAAATTGAAAAAAAAAAAGTATCCAAAAGAATCTCTTATTAAATTATATTTCATACACATCAAATAAAGTATTCTATCTATTGGTATTCTTTCAAAATAATACTAGAAAAATATATAAAATTAAATTAAATAGAAATGATAATACAAATTTATTTTTTAATTAAAGAATGAAATACAGAATAAACTACAAAATAAAAAATTATAGAAATGAACTAGATTACATCATGAAACATATTGTAAGACGGATTCACATGGACATATAAAATAATAGGGATGCAAGTTGGGCGAGTTGGCTCGGGTTGGAGGGTTGCCCAGGCCTCGCTCAAATTGTGTTTGTAAGTGCCCAAGCCTAATCATCAACTAGAGTTTGGTTGCCCAAGCTCAGACCGAGGTACATAATCTAAACTTGGGTTAGCCGAATTGCCCGAATTTCCCAATTGAATAGATAAATAAATAATAAAAAAAATTAGATCAGGAGTGATTCAATAACAATCATGTACCAAATAAAAAAGAAAAATAATTCATGTTCATCACATTCAAATAGAATTAGATCATAAAAGAAGGAAATTTCTAAACAATCCATTAAAAAATTAAATCATATCTACATTAAAATTTGCCCAAACTATCTGCAAGTAAATCATTACTTCTATAAAAATGATCTCTCTTTTTTTTCTTTTCTTTTTTTTCTACCTGGAAATTCAACAAAACGAACATAGAAGACAACTTTATCAAGAGTTTTAGAGAGAGAAGTTGAGGGATAAAGTATGGAACCCAACTCAACACTTTTTTCGAGGGAAAAAAAAAATACAAATTAAATCTACAAAAGGATACATCAGATGCCTTATGATCTTGTTCATAAATCTCAAGAGGAATGAGGGATCATGTGGGTGAAGCTCAAAGCTTGAACTTCAATGGAGATCAAAGAGAGAGAGAAATGGAAATGACAGCAATGAGGAAAAGGGGGTGGTCTCTCGGCCCAAGAGAAGACAAAGTGAAAGCAAAGAGGGGCAGCTAGGGGTGTGCGTGGTGTGTTTTGGGCGGTTTGAGAGCACAATTATAAACCGAATCGCGGATTAACAGATTGGTGAATTGACAAATTGCGGTTTGAGCAGTTTAGGGAGAATTGGAGGATTGAACAATATTCTAACAAATTATCAAGCCTTTGGATAATATGTAACATTAATTTGCATAATACTTTTCATATATATAACACAAATTAATTTTACATAATAGTTTTCATATATATAACTACTAATTTGTAATAAATTTCATATCTTAGATCTCTCTCACTCATTTTTACTTTGATATTTTATTGTAGGTTAAAAAATATATGTATTAATTATAGTGGAGCGGAGCGGTGCGGTTTCGAAGGCGGATTATAAATTTTAAAGTTTAAACTGCGATTAGTGGATAGGATGGTGCGGATTAATGCGATCGGTATGGTTTTAGCAAATTAGGCGATATTTCGCATAGCCTTAGAGGCAGCCCCACGTGGTTGCCTACTCCACAAAGCAAAATTCCATTTATAACCTCTGAAGCAAATGAGGTTGAAAGGCAAAATGAAGTAGACATGCCCACAATTATACATATATTATATAATTTTTATAATATATAAAATGCATTTTCGGTTCAGGTTGCTCGGGTTGCACACAACCTCTGTCTAGGCCTAGCCCAAATTGCAATTCGAGTATCAAAAATTTTCCTAGGCTCGTTAAGATTACAAAATATTGTTACCCAAGCCCTAAAAAAACTCGGGTTGGGCACAGGTTGCTCGGGTTGGGCCTGTCCGAGTTGCATCCCTATTAAATAATATACAATAAAAATTTTAAATTTAAAACTTTGAAGAACGAAATATAAGGGATGTAAATCGAAGCCTGTGCGATACCATAGTTCTCTTAAAACAAATTCACTGTTTTCGATAGGTGTTGGAGGTACGCTGGCGTCTGTCTCCCACGGTATGACGGTCAAAACTAGCTAATGCAGAAACACCTTCCGAATAGCTTTGATAAACTTGACTCGGAGGGACCAAATAAATAATACAAATTAATTAACTACGCAAGCTAATTAAATATTACAAATTGCCTAATTAATTAATAAACTAATTAAACTAGGAAAAGCAGTAAACCGCCTCGGGAGGAGGGCCAGATGCAACGCGTGTTCAGGTCTTGCTCGGAAGTGCACCGCCATGCATAGTCTGCCTCTGTTTTCCCTTCTCTGCCTCTCTGAAAACTGCCAAAGTCCCAGGGATGCCTCTCTAGATACTGGGAATCACCACCAGCTGAATAAAATTACCACCGGCAGTGGTATGTAGTCACCGGCACGGGATGAAACTATCGGCAGAAGAATAATTGCCGGTCGGCAATGTACACTGCCGGTCGGCAGAGAATGCCTACAGAACCTGCAACTCACAGCAGCAGAGGACAGAACTTGCATGGCAATACAATTTCAAGGCATATATGCACCAATCATGTCTCTTATCATGGTAATGACTCAAAGGGACATACTTCTCGGTTCTCGGACCACCAATCATGCATTTCCATGCATGATGGCCCAAGTGACCAAGTGTGCAACTTTCATGTCAAATGAAATGCAAACCAAACAAACAAATCAAGGCCCAATATGGCCCAAGGAGTCAAGTGTGCAACTTTCATGTCAAATGAAATGCAAACCATACAAACAAACCAAGGCCCAATTCCCATCACCAATTCAAGGAACAAGGCATGTATGCAAGATGCAATGCAACCTAGACATACAAGCTAAGGATGCAACATGGCATGGCAAGACATTTATGCAAGCATACAAGCAAACATGAGGCAATACCAACCAATGAAAAGGTGGTCTAAAACATGATTTGGGCAGCTCTAAATAGGCCCAAAACAGTAGCCAAAGTGACCAAAACAAGGGACCAAAATACACATACACGCATGCACATGTTAAGGCCCAAATGCTTAAGCATCAAAGGGCTATTTCTAAGCACATTTGAATGAGGCAATCATGGACAAATAGCATGCAAGGTAAGCATTGTAAATCATGTTAGGATGATGTCAAACCAAGCAACAAGATAGGCAAAACATTAGCATGCAAATGGTCCAAGTACTTGAAGCAAGTCAAAGGGGCTTGAACCATGGCCAAGCCAACCAAGCTTCACAAGGCAAAGGGGGCTTAAAATAAGTTCAAGGCAGACCTAGACCATGCAAAGGGGACCCCCTAGATAGCATCTAAGTAGCTCAAATTCAAAGGCATACGCAATGGCCAAAACATGGAGCATACTATACAAGCTTTCAAAGCATTAAAGATGCGTCCAAGGCAAACGTATAGGCATGCAAATGGGACTGAAATGACATGGTAGATGGTTCCAAATCATCAAATCAATACAAAAATGTCATGCTATACACTCATACACTTAAGGCCAACAAGCCAGAATGCAAAGGGGCTATACTAAGCATGCCAAATCCGACCCAAAAAACCATGGACAGACCTAAAACATGGAAAAATATGCACAAAACCTTCACAAGACTAAGCCTAAAACATGCTTGAACAAAGGCTAACAACCTAAGGCATATTAAGGCAATAACAAGGCATTACATGGTAGGTATGCTAAGCATGCATGGTGTATCAAAACCAAGTAAAAACAGAGGTATAATATGACATATTAAGCACAAAAAACAGCCAAGGCATGGTCAACATGAAGCTTAGCTAAGTGCTCCCTCAAGAGGCCAAAAATGGTCCTTTTCAAGGACAACAAGGAGAGGGGGTGGCCCTCTCCTTTTGAAGACTTCAAGGCACCATCTCCACCACTGAAATCCCTCAAGATTTCAATGGTGAAGAGGCCCAAACACCAAAGTCTCGGAACTTGCTCAAAATGGCTCAAAATGGGGCCCTTCAAGGCCTAAGAGGGGTCAAACACCCTCAAACCAAAAAGCACTCTTAATAAACAATCAAGAGGACTAAAAAACAGAACTTTTTTATGTTATACACTAAGCACAAAAACAGTTCAAAGATAGGCAAAAACAAGATGCAAAAATGGGGAATAAAAGGGAAGTTTCTCACCCTTGTAGACCACCTTCACAAATGATGCTCCAATGGCCCTCCTTGGCTTGAATCCAACACCAAAACACCAAAATCAGCCCCTTAGAACCCCAGGAGCCAAAGGAAGGTGAAACACTAGGTGTTTGTGTGCAATAGTATGAACTAAAACACCTAGAGCACAAAGAGAGAAAAGGAAAGAGAGATAGGATATGTATCAAACCCTAACCCTAAAACCAGAGCTCTCTTCTGTCTTTTCTATCTTTAAAATGTCTAAAGTCTCTAACCTTAAAGACAAGAGACAAGGCTCTCTCTTATGGAGCTTTTGTCTTGTAAAGCTTACAAGACAAGCTTCTAAAGAAGGAGATCCCTCCATACACGTGTATGGAGGGGAGCCAAAAGCAAGACAGCTGTCTTAAAATATCTGCAAAAGCAGATACACAGTAGTCGGCCGGCCAAAAATGTCATTTTGACAAAATTTAGTGCCGGCCGGCAACAAATAGTGCCGACCGGCAATATACATTGCCGATGGCAGCAAAAACCAGCCGGTGACCTCTAGCCACTGCCGGTGGTATGTGGGGATGCCTCACAAGGCATTCCCTACCCCTCCAAGGCAAAACACAAGTGTTTGGTGCAAAACCAGACACTAAACAGTCGAGTTCGGAGATCCTGAGGCAAGGCGCGTAGCCGAGACTTCCGGGAACTCCAAACGAACACAAACATGGATAATCACCAAGTGTTCCAATGGTGACGTCCAAGTCTTGAGGACGGTCAAAAATGGGGTGTCTACAGGTGGTCTCTCAGCCCAAGAGAAGACAAAGTGAAAGCAAAGAGGGGCAACTAGGGGTGTGCGTGGTGTGTTTTGGGCGGTTTGAGAGTACAATTATAAACCGAATCGCGGATTAACGGATTGGTGAATTGATAAATTGCGGTTTGAGTAGTTTAGGGCGAATTGGAGGATTGAACAATATTCTAACAAATTATCAAGCCTTTGGATAATATATAACATTAATTTGCATAATACTTTTCATATATATAACACAAATTAATTTTACATAATAGTTTTCATATATATAACTACTAATTTGTAATAAATTTCATATCTTAAATCTCTCTCACTCATTTTTACTTTGATATTTTATTGTAGGTTAAAAAATATATGTATTAATTATAGTGGAGCGGAACGGTGCGGTTTCGAAGGTGGATTATAAATTTTAAAGTTTAAACTGCGATTAGTGGATAGGGTGGTGCGGATTAATGCGAATCGGTATGGTTTTAGCAAATTAGGCGATATTTCGCATAGCCTTAAAGGCAGCCCCACGTGGTTGCCTACTCCACAAAGCAAAATTCCATTTATAACCTCTTAAGCAAATGAGGTTGAAAGGCAAAATGAAGTAGACGTGCCCACAATTATACATATATTATATAATTTTTATAATATATAAAATGCATTTTCGGTTCAGGTTGCTCGGGTTGCACACAACCTCTGTCTAGGCCTAGCCCAAATTGCAATTCGAGTATCAAAAATTTTCCTAGGCTCATTAAGATTACAAAATATTGTTACCCAAGCCCTAAAAAAACTCGGGTTGGGCACAGGTTGCTCGGGTTGGGCCTGTCCGAGTTGCATCCCTATTAAATAATATACAATAAAAATTTTAAATTTAAAACTTTGAAGAACGAAATATAAGGGATGTAAATCGAAGCCTGTGCGATACCATAGTTCTCTTAAAACAAATTCACTGTTTTCGATAGGTGTTGGAGGTACGCTGGCGTCTGTCTCCCACGGTATGACGGTCAAAACTAGCTAATGCAGAAACACCTTCCGAATAGCTTTGATAAACTTGACAATGGCATCACTCTCTCTCTAACAAGAATCAAAGAAGGAGCTAGCACAAAGAAGATAGGAAAATTTTTCTTTGGTATAAGAACCATCTCTAACTTTATTATGTGGGCGTTTGGGAAGTGGGTTTTTATGTAGGTTTTTTTAGTTGTAGGATATTATTGGAGAAAAAATTTTTAGTGTTTGGGAAGATAGTTGGGTTCTTTTTGTGGTTGGATGTGATGTTTGCTGAGAGAAAAAGTGAAATGATTATGGGATGATGTGATGATTTGTTTTGGATTTTTTTTTTTTTTTTTTTTGGCAAAAATTGTCCTTTAGTGGAAAAAAAATAAAAAAAAAAAAAAATCCAAACAAAATATCACATCAATCCCCATAATCATTTCACTTTTTCTCTCACAAACATCACATCCAACCACAAAAAAACCCAACTATCTTCCCAAAACACTAAATTTTTTTCTCCAATAATATCATACACAACTAAAAAAACCTATATAAAAACCCACTTCCCAAAACACCCACATAATAAAGTTAGAGATGGTTCTTATACCAAAGAAAAATTTCCTATCTTCTTTGTGCTAGCTCCTTCTTTGGTCTTGTTAGAGAGAGAGTGATGCCATTGTAAGTTTATCAAAGCTATTCGGAAGGTGTTTCTGCATTAGCTAGTTTGATCGTCATACCGTGGGAGACAGACGCCAGCGTACCTCTCAACACCTATCGAAAATAGTGAATTTGTTTTAAGAGAAACTATGGTGATTGCACAGGCTTCGATTTACATCCCTTATATTTCGTTCTTCAAAGTTTTAAATTTAAAATTTTATTGTATATTATTTAATAGGGATGCAACTCGGACGGGCCCAACCCGAGTTTTTTTAGGGCTGTGGTAACAATATTTTTGTAATCTTAACGAGCCTAGGAAAATTTTTGATACTATCGAATTGCAATTTGGGCTAGGCCTAGACAGAGGTTGTGTGCAACCCGAGCAACCTGAAACGAAAATGCATTTTATATATATATAAAAATTATATAATATATGTATAATTGTGGGCAGCGTCTACTTCATTTTGCCTTTCAACCTCATTTGCTTAAGAGGTTAAAAATGGAATTTGGCTTTGTGGAGTAGGCAACCACGGGGGCTGCCTTTAAGGCTATGCAGAATTATCGCCTAATTTGCTAAAACCATACCGATTCGCATTAATCCCCACCCACCCTATCCACATATCGCAGTTTAAACTTTAAAATTATAAATCCACCTTCGAAACCGCACCGTTCCGCTCCACCTATAATTAATACATATATTTTTTAACCTACAATAAAATATCAAAGTAAAAATGAGTGAGAGAGATTTAAGATATGAATTTATTACAAATTAGTAGTTATATATATGAAAACTATTATGTAAAATTAATTTGTGTTATATATGAAAAGTATTATGCAAATTAATGTTATATATTATCCAAAGGCTTGATAATTTGTTTTAGAATATTGTTTCAATCCTCCAATTCGCCCTAAAACTACTCAAACCGCAATTTATCAATTCACCAATCCGTTAATCCGCGATTCGTTTATAATTGTACTCTCAAACCGCCCAAAACACACCACGCACACCCCTAGTTGCCCCTCTTTGCTTTCACTTTGTCTTCTCTTTGGGCTGAGAGACCACCTGTAGACACCCCATTTTTTGACCGTCCTCAAGACTTGGACTCACCATTGGAACACTTGGTGATTAACCATGTTGTGTTCGTTGGGAGTTCCCGGAAGTCTCGGCTACGCGCTGCCTCAGGATCTCCGAACTCGATGTTTAGTGTCTGGTTTGCACCAAAACACTTGTGTTTTGCCTTGGAGGGGTAGGGAATTGCCTTGTGAGGCATCCCCACATACCACCGGCAGTGGCTAGAGGTCACCGGCTGGTTTTGCTGCCATCGGCAATGTATATTGCCGGTCGGCACTATTTGTTGCCGGCCGGCACTAAATTTTGTCAAAATGACATTTTTGGCCGGCCGACTACTGTGTATCTGCTTTTGCAGATATTTTAAGACAGCTGTCTGCTTTTGGCTCCCTCCATACACGTGTAGGAGGGATCTCCTTCTTAGAAGCTTGTCTTGTAAGCTTTACAAGACAAAAGCTCCATAAAGAGAAGCCTTGCCTCTTGTCTTTAAGGTTAGAGACTTTAGACATTTTTAAAGATAGAAAAAGACAAAGAGAGGCTCTGGTTTAGGGTTAGGGTTGATACATATCCTATCTCTCTTTCCCTCCTCTTAGTGTTCTAGGTGTTTTAGTCCATACTATTGCACACAAACACCTACATGTTTCACCTTCCTTTGGTTACTGAGGTTCTAAGGGACGGTTTTAGTGTTTTGGAGCTGGATTCAAGCCAAGGAGGGCCATTGGAGCATCATTTGTGAAGGTGGTCTACAAGGTGAGAAACTTTCCTTTATTCCCCATTTTTGCATCTTGTTTTTGCCTATCTTTGAACTGTTTTTGGCTTAGTGTATAACATAAAAAAGTCTTTTTTTAGTCCTCTTGAATTGTTTATTAAGAGTGCTTTTTGGTTGAGGGTGTTTGACCCCTCTAGGCTTGAAGGGCCCATTTTGAGCCATTTTGGCAAAGTTTTCCGAGACTTTGGTGTTTGTGCCTCTTCACCATTGAAATCTTGAGGCGATTTCAGTGGTGGAGATGGTGCCTTGAAGTCTTCAAAAGAGAGGGGCCACCCCTCTCCTTGTTGTCCTTGAAAAAGGACCATTTTTGGCCTCTTGAGGGAGCATTAGCTAAGCTTCATGTTGACCATGCCTTGGCTGGTTTTTTGTGCTTTAATATGTTCATTAATACCCTCTGTTTTTACTTGGTTTTGATACACCATGCATTGCTTAGCATACCTACCATGAATGCCTTGTTATTGCCTTAATATGCCTAGTTGTTAGCCTTTGTTCAAGCATGTTTTAGGCTTAGTCTTGTGAAGGTTTTGTGCATATTTTTCCATGTTTTAGGTCTGTCCATGGTTTTTGGGTCGGATTTGGCAATGCTTAGTATAGCCCCTTTGCATTCTGGCTTGTTGGCCTTAAGTGTATGAGTGTATAGCATGACATTTTTGTAATTGATTTGATGATTTGAACCATCTACCATGTCATTTCAGTCCCATTTGCATGCCTATACGTTTGCCTTGGACGCATCTTTAATGCTTGAAAGCTTGTATAGTATGCCCCAGTTTTGGCCATTGCGTTATGCCTTTGAATTTGAGCTACTTAGATGCTATCTAGGGGGTCCCCTTGCATGGTCTAGGTCTGCCTTGAACTTATTTTAAGCCCCCTTTGCCTTGTGAAGCTTGGTTGGCTTGGCCATGGTTCAAGCCCCTTTGACTTGTCTTCAAGTACTTGGACCATTGCATGCTAATGTTTTGCCTATCTTGTTGCTTTGGTTTGACATCATCCTAACATGATTTACAATGCTTACCTTGCATGCTATTTGTCCATGATTGCCTCATTCAAATGTGCTTAGAAATAGCCTCTTTGATGCTTAAGCATTTGGGCCTTAACATGTGCATGCGTGTATGGTGTATCTTGGTCCCTTGTTTTGTCACTTTGGCTACTGTTTTGGGCCTATTTAGAGCTGCCCAAATCATGTTTTAGACCACCTTTCATTGGTTGGTATTGCCCCAGTTTGCTTGTATGCTTGCATAAGTGCCTTTGCCATGCCAATGTTGCATCCTTAGCTTGCATGCCTAGTTGCATTGCATCTTGCATGCATGCCTATTTCCTTGATTTGATGATAGGAATTGGGCCTTGATTTGTTTGTTTGGTTGCATTTCATTGACATTGAAAGTTGCACAACTTGGTCACTTGGGCCATCATGCATGAAAATGGAGATTGGTGGTCCGAGAACCGAGAAGTATGTCCCTTTTGAGTCATTACCATGATAAGAGACATATTGAGTGCATATAATGCTTTGAATTGTTTGCCATGCACGTTCTGTCCTCTGTGCTGCTGTGAGTTGCAGGTTCTGGTAGCATTTCTTGCCCGACCGGCAGTGACATTGCGACCGGCAAATTTTCTATCTGCGGATGGTTTCATCCCGTGCCCGGTGACTACATTACCACTGCCGGTGGTAATTTTATTCAAGCTGGTGGTGATTCCAGTATCTTCCCAGAGAGCAATCCCTGGACTTTGGCAGTTTCAGAGAGGCAGAGAAAGGGAAAACAGAGGCAGGACTATGCATGCGGTTGCACTCCGAGCAAGGACCTGAACACGCGTGGCAGTCTGGCCCTCCTCCCGAGGCGGTTTACTGGCTTTTCCTAGTTTAATTAGTTTATTAATT
Source organism: Camellia sinensis (assembly GCF_004153795.1). Classification (NCBI taxonomy): domain Eukaryota; kingdom Viridiplantae; phylum Streptophyta; class Magnoliopsida; order Ericales; family Theaceae; genus Camellia; species Camellia sinensis. Next base: position 4,799,720 of record NW_021024827.1, read on the forward strand.
TAATTAGGCCAATATGTAATATTTAATTAGCTCTGCGTAGTTAATTAATTTGGTATATTTATTCGGTCCTCTCGAGCGAGGGCAAATCTGTAATAAGTGTGGGTGAGTGGCGTGCTATGTCTCCAATCCCCACTTCTTTCTTCCCTTTTTATTTACCTGCTTTGATGGTTAGTTATTAGGGCACCGTTTAAATTAGCATACCCTTATGCAATGCATGCGTGCATTCATACATTTGCTTTGCATGCACCAGGCTCAGGTACATCATGCTAACTGCATTTGTACTTCAAATTTCGAATTGAACTACATGTCTATTGTGCATCTTCACATGTCATTCACTAAGACTAGCCGAGCCTACTCTAATGACATTTGTACTGCCGATGCATTAGCCCATTTCTTAACATGAACATAGGACATGCCATGTTTGCTAAACTAGTTATTACTGTTTTGGCCACGGGAGTTACGATTGTAAGTATTTTAGCTTTAGCATCCCATGCGTACGTGAGTGTGCCATGACAGTATGGCTTGCCATGCGCTAATGCTATGTGATAAAATGGTTGAATGCTGTGGCGTGAAGGTTAGGATGTTTGGTTGGGAAGAAACTCATTGAAATCCGAGTTAGCCTACTTGCGAGTTAGCCAAATTCCAAAGTGTTTCTGAAACAAACGGATATGCAATGACTTTTTTCCAAATAGGCAATCTAGTCTGTACTGTTTGTTGCGTGCGATAACATAGAATCTAGGCTAATCAAATGGCAATAAGAACGAC
>NW_021024828.1:0-10255 GCF_004153795.1 Camellia sinensis
CGAAATGACATGATGTTGGCCTTGGACTTGACTCTGATTGAAGAACGCCAAGACCGTGCCCTTGCTTCCATGGCACAGTACCAGCAACAACTCGCTAAATCGTATAATCAATGTGTATAGCTACGTCGTTATACACCAGGAGAATTGGTCCTCAAGAAAGTGCTTCCCGCTGCTAGGAATCCCGCTGATAGAAAGTTGGGACCTAACTGGAATGGCCCCTATCAGATTGACTCAATCACAGGGATAGGAGCATATCAGCTCCAAGACATGGATGGAAGAAATTTGCCGCATCCCTGGAATTTCATACACTTGCGCAAATTTTATCATTAAGAAAACTTGTACGTCATGACAGCTTGTTTTGAATTTTCGCCATGTATATCTTTCATTTTTCCAATGTAATGCCTTTGCTCTCGTCTTGTGAGTTATGTTGTAACAATAAGCCTCCGAATTCGGAGCGCCTTTCGTGGATATCACGATTGGCCAAAAAAGAAAAGCCTTCGAATTCGGAGCCCCATGTGTAAATGACACGCTTGGGCCGTGTAAGGCCTCCGAATTCGGAGCACCCTTCGTGGATATCACGAAGCCTCCGAATTCGGAGCCCCATGTGTAAATGACAAGCATGGGCCAAGTAATCCTCCGAATTCGAAGCGCCGTTCGTGGATATCACGATTGGCCAACTCAAAAAGCCTCCGAATTCAGAACCCCATGCATGAATAACATGTTTGGATCGATTAGGCCTTTGAATTCAGAGCAACCTTCGTGGATATTGCGATTGACAAGCGCAAACGTAATTGACAGATAGTAGATGGTCATGACTTAATTTACAAACATTGATTGAAACAATATACAAACATTGAAAATAAAATGTTTCATTAAATAGATCGTGAGTACATGATTTACATAAGAGTGAAACAATGTACATAAAAATTATTCGGCTCTATCTTCGTCGTCAGTCTTCTGGGCATCGAAAGCCTCAAACGCCCGCGGCCTGGAGAGCCTTGATCCATCAATGCTTAAATCCACGATTTTTGCATCGACAGACTTCCTGGGCTAGTTTTTCCTTCGTCTTGTCTATTCCAATTTTTCGGCCGTCATGGAAGCCTTTTTCATAGGACTTGGTCTTCGTAGCTTCTATTGCGAACAAACTCGTCGTTTCTTGGTCGGCAATCGCGTGATCCAAAATTCGCCCGTTTATTCATTCCACAACAATCGGGTTCACTTGACTCGCCGACTGAGTTTCAGAGATGTTAGCTTTCCTCAGCTCATTTTCGACCTTCTCTGAGTGAGCTTCCAAGCTACGAATGCGACCTTCCTTTTGTTCTATCTCTCTTTGTGCGGCACGAAGACGTATGCCAATTTCATAAGAGGTATATAGCCCCTTTACTGCTCCATGGACTCCCTCCCAAAAAACTTCAAAATTAGGTCGGCTGACCATCGACTGCTAGACTTCTAGCGAAAAAATCTGTCGAGCAAACTCGACTGCCACGTTTGGATTGCGGATAATTGAATCCGCTTCTGTCATCGGTTTGTTCCCAACAAAGACTGCAAAACTCAACAGGGGTGGTGCCCCACTGGTTTCGCCTCGCAAGCGAAGGGAGTTACCTCGTTGCTGCTTCTCTTTCCTGGGTGACCTACTTTGACGACGTGGGGAGTGATGCTTCTCATTCTCCCCCGACGTCCTACTCCTCGTGCGCATAGGTTCGCCACCTCGATTCATCTCTGTGTCCAGCTCAGCAAGTGTCCTACCCTCCCCTCTGCTGTTAAAGAATAGTCTTCTCGACATCAAAGTTCGTCTAGCTTGGTTCGACACAATGTTTTTTTTCCCTCTCGCACTTTGTTGAATTTGAACACAACAATGGAGCCTATGCAAACGCAGCCCCACCCCACTTATTAATTACGGGTGCAGCATTCCCAAAACAATCCTTCAATATTTTCTGCCAATCCATGAACTACCGATATTCAGCGTTTCCGTTCATGAATCAACTGAGGCAAGGGCAGATTCATGAATTAACTAAGTGCAGATTCATTAATCTATTCGGCCAAATTCCAAAGCTTTGCGCCGCCAAGTGGATGTGCCCCAGCCAATCCATGAACTACCGATATTCGGCGTTTCCGTTCATGAATCCAACTGAGGCAAGGGCAGGCTCATTAATCTATTCAGCCAAATTCGAAAGCTTTGCGCCGCCAAGTAAATGTGCTCCAGCCAATCCATGAACTACCGATATTCGGCGTTTCCGCTCATGAATCATCTGGAGCAAGGGCAGATTCATTAATCTAGTCGGAATGGATATGCCCCAGCCAATCCATGAACTATTCATTAATCTAGTCGGCTAAATTCCAAAGCTTTACGCCGCCAAATGGATGTGCCCCAGCCAATCCATGAACTACTAATATTCAGCATTTCCGCTCATGAACTATAGGATCTGTCCAAGGCGGGCTGATTCGGCTGTTCGCGACTTCTTTGGCTACTTCTTCGTCCGACGGTTCTGAATCTGCAGCTTCGAGACCAATCTCCCTAAGATTTCTGAAGTTCGTGAAAATAAGCGCCATAAACTGCTGTTCACCGTTCAGAATCGGAATGTTGTCTGCGGCCGAGAATATGGCATAAGTCGGCTCATATCTCAAAAGTATGTGGGCCACCCTTCCTTGCTTTTGGAGGTTTGGACGACCAAAGAACTGGAGCGCGGTTTTGATTTGCGCAAGTATAACGTCCTCGGCCGAGACGAGAAATTTTTTTCAGATCGTTGCCTGCATAAATGAAACGATAAGTGCATAGAATGTAAGCCCGGTAAATATATAACAAATACACATAAGGAACTATATGGTCACTTGGTTCACCTTTTCGTCTAGGCACAGGATCTAGGCGACTTTTGTCCTCGTCGAATTCCCAGTTTCCTCGGACAATAACCATGACATCGTCAACACGCTTGCCATAGCTGGCAAGCATAGTCACCAAATGATGGTCGGTGTCCTTAGCCCTGAGAAAGTAGCGCCTCTATTGGCCAAACGATTTGGCCAAGGCATAACAATGCCGAATAGTAGGGATACCAAGATTGAGCCTAAGGCATCGGTTTAACTCTACAATTCCCATTATGATTCGGTAAAAATTTACATTAGGCTGAGAAGGGATTAGACCCCAGTGGTGAAGAACGGCCCTTAAAAATAGGCGAAGGGGGAAACAAACTCCGCCCTTAGCGATTGATAGGAGAGAAAAGATGATTATACTCTCATTAGTCCTCTCCATATCAACTACGCTCTTTGCTACAAGTGACAGATGGATGTCGTCAAGAATGGAAAAATGACGTCGAAAACCAAAAACTCGATCCGCAAAAAAAAGGGCTTTCAAATGTTTTGCCATCCTAGCTAGTTTAGGAAGTATGCTAAACTAAAAACAAACAAGGAAATAGGAGTCGAAATGGAGGAGAAGAGAACTTATAAGAAGTGGAGAAGACAATGAGAAATGGGAGGAAGTTGTAGAGGTCGTGAAATGAAGGAGGTATACTAAAAGACAAACAAAAAGCTTTGCGTATTCAAAAAACATACATTCGAAGGGGCAACATAGTTTCAAATCGCATTAAATGAATGAAGCGTACGAAGGGGCGAGAAATTGTAATGATGCCTAAAAAGAGTAGACATTCTGACACTTGTGTTGGAATGAGGTTAACCGCCATATTTTTGACTTTCCAAGTTCGAAACCAAACATGCCGAGTAACTGGCATTAGTAGGATGTTTAGGGGGCAATTGTGGGAGTCGAATATCGATTCATGCAGGAAAGCCAAATGAATTTGAAGAAAATCAGGATATATGCTATTCGGCTTCGCCTAGGAGGATCCTAAAGCCGAATAGATAAATCGGCCATAGAACTAGTTGAACAAGAAGCCAAGTGGGAATTAGTATACGACAGAAAGGCCAAATGAGCAATCATGCGATGGATTAAGGGTGGGTCCGATCCCAAGGCCCAGAAGTGAATATAAATAGAGAAACATCAACCAAAGAGAGGTATGTAAGAACAGACAAAAGAAACTTAAGACACAAGCAATCGAGAGATATATACTAACTTGTCTGTCAGAGTGCTAATTTCGGCACCCCCGACCAGAGTGTTAATCCCTTTTTCAGGCGGCAATTAGAAGATCAGGAACGTCCTTCAAGATCCAATAGTATTTCCAAACCACTTCTCCACATTAACAATAACAGAATTTAGTAGTAATCCTTTTCATATATTTGTATCTTAATTAGTTTAAAAGATATTTTTATATCTAAAATTTGATTCACCAAATCTTAATTCACATATTTGAGTTTTTTATTGATGTTTTTAACCTTAAACATTTTTATTGTAATATATATATATATATATATATAATAAAATAGGATGGTTTTTAAATTTGTCTTACACACATTTGTCCTACGAGAACATTTGAACGACTCAAATCTATTCAAATTATAAAAGAACGACTGAGATATATTTTTCAAAAAATATCCTACATGTACATTTTTTTATTTTCTCGCTTCTCTCTCTTACTTTTTCCTTTTCCCACACCATCCTTCTATGATCTCATGATTCCACCTTCCTTACTCTTTTCTTTTTATTTTTTCCCATTCTTATTTTTCTTTCTATTTGTTTTTTTTTTATTTTCTCCTTTTTGTTTGCATATTTTACATATATTTCCATAATGTATGTATACCCGTAATACATTAGGGCATTACGGGCATACAAACAATTTCCATATAATTATATAAGCAAAAGTAGTATTGCATGTATACCCGTGGGAATTGTATATATGCTAGGCACATCTATCAACCTAGCTATTTATTATATAAACAAAATCGAGTTTTCGTGAGGAATTTTGTGAAAATTCTAAAATTTTATAATAAATTTGTGATTTTATCAAATTAAAAAATAAATTTAAATAGTGTTGAGATTACAATTATATTTTAATCTTAATATTATTTACACCGTGCCTTTAGGTACGAGCATGCACTAGTATATATATAACAAGAAATATGATTAACTATTAGATATATTTCATTTATGACATATAAAATATTAATTATAGAATACGTAATATTTTAATCCATTTTTAATTTTTAAATATTTTTTTTTACTTTATAGATTCTCTTAATCTAGATACATTTGTCAAAAAAAAAAATTACATTTGTCAAGAATTTTTTTTTTAAATTCACAATATATAAAACAACAATGATGCATCCTACTAATTTGGGAGTACTAATGGACCACTAATGAGATGGAAATTCAAAAAGAAAAAAAGAAAAAAAAAACTTAAGGCCAAAATATCAAATCAGTCAGTGGGACCCACTCTCTAGAGCTCCTTTAGTGCTTCCAATTTAGAGCTCCCAAACATTTTTCTATATAAAAAAATACAAAAATTTAATACATTTTCATTTTTTTGCATTTATTGATCTTTTTAATTTTTTTTTTTTAGGTTTCTTTACAAAATTTTCATTTTTTAAGTACATTTAAATTAGGTGCATCTGAAAAATAAAAAATAAAATTTGATTAAAATATGAAAAGAAATTCACTAAAAATAAAGACAACAAAACACGAAAAATTTATAAAAAAAAATTAGAAAACTCAAAACATATTTTTAAAAACTCAAAACCAAACTTTTTCTAACCTTTATTGTTTTAAAAATGGTTCTCGAAAATTTGAATTTTAGTGTTCCACTATTTTTAGAAGATTTGTTTGGTTTGTTTTTTAGGGAGTAATTTTCAAAAAAAAAATTTAGGCAGAGAGTTTAGAAATTTTTTTGGTTTGTTTGGTTATATATTTTGAAAGTAATTTTGGAGTTTGGAAGTTTGAGATGATTTGATATTTTGTTATAATTGAGTAAATGTGTGTGAGAGAAAAAGTGATTGAGAATGAGAGAGGAGAGAAAAAAAATGATTGATTGATATGTAAGCGAGAGAAAGTGATTTTGAAAATTTTTTGAGAAAAATCACAAACCAAACAAAATTTTAAATTTTTTTTTTAAAAACAACTCTCCCAAAAACAAACCAAACAAACCCTTCATATTTGACTGTAGTTTTGTTTTTCCTTTTTCAAGCAAACACTTTCTGTTAGGGGTGAGCAGCGGATATACCGATCCGCCAAAACCGACCGAACCGAACCGATCCGCCACATTTTGGACGGATGCGTGATGACGAGCGGACGGTTGCGGATTGATTTTCTCAAATCCGCCAATTTGGCGGACGGATGGCGGATTTAAGATTTTTTGGCCGCAACCGAACCGCCAAACCGCAAGCACCCCTAGTAATTTATAAGACTTTGTATTTTCAATTTGTTTAAATATTATGTTTGTGTTTTCAATTGAAAAAGAGCTTAAATATTCTATTGAAAAAAAGTTTTCAACTTGAATATATTTTTTGAATTAAAAAAAATAAACGTATTATTCATTTATATTTTTTAGTTTTTAAATGTAACTCTAAAAATAATAAATAGAAAATATGATATATGCTGGTTGGTTTTTGTTTTCAAAAACATATGTAGATGTAACAATACAGAGACATTCAATCTCTACTACTGCTCTGTTCATGGTTTTGGTGGTTTGAATTGTTATTATATTTTAACAATTACAGATTGTAATACTTTATGGGGATGAATCATGCTATGATTATAATATGTGGATGAGGCATGCAGTGATCGTGATATTCTAAAGTTTCAAAATTTTGCAAAAATGGAAGAAATGATGGAGGGAGGAATATTTTACTGGGAGGAATGAAGGTTTTTCTTATGAGTTGACAAGTATAACAGCAACCATAACTTGCCATTAGAGTAATATTTTTGTAAATTGCTGTCAAATTATGATAATAACAGTTCTAATAACTTGCCAGGGGAGATGTTCTTACATTCATGATTGACAAGTCTTCCACTTTCGTTCTGTTTACTTATTTTGTGTCAATATTTACTTATAAAAATTATTGGTAAAATTTATTAAATCAATCTAGTGTTAACATGTAGAATGATAAAGTAATGATAAACTAATTGACCATCTTAATATTATTGAATATATAGACCTATTTTGACAACACAATTAAAAGTAAATATTTTGATATTTTGACTTTTTAACTTATATAATTTCTCTATTTTTTTTATATTTAAAAAAAAAATAAAAAATTAAATTTTAACCTACTAACTAGAATAGGCCATAATAGTAAAAGTGTCATGTGTGTCGTTGGGAAAATACACCAATGAGACTTGAATTACTATTATATTGAACATGTTAGACCATCTCCAACGGTGAATCAAACCTGGCATCAAATTTAAAATTTGGTGAAAAAGCCACTTTTTTAAGCTCCAACGTTTTCACCAAATCGATATCAAATCCAGAATTCAGCAAAAATGGTACCAAACTGAGTGCAGGCGAAGCATTTTACCAAAACACTGTTCCTAACCGTTGGGATGAAACGAACGGGTCGACCATCCGGTTGACCAACCGGTTAACCAACCGGTCGCCCCAGAGAAAGTTCAGACAGTTCACAAAAAGGTTGAAACCAGTCAAAAAAAAAAAAAAAAAAATTTTTTTTGCCTAGGTGGTCGACCACCCGGTCGACCGGCCGGTTGACCACCCGGTCGACCACCAAAAGTTGAAAAAGTTCAAAAAAAAAGGTTCAAACCGGTAAAAAAAAAAAAAAAAAAAAAAAAAATTTTGCCGTTACCGGTTGACCGGCAGGTCGACCGGCCGGTCAACCAACCGGTCGCCCAGCACAAATTTGATGAAACGGATTTGATGTTGAACCGTTGGAGCGCGAAGTATCAAAATAAAGAAATGACCCATTTTTGACTCAGATTTGGTGAAACATTTGGTACACCGTTGGAGATGCTCTTACATGTAGGTAGTATATCAAAAGTACCCTTACAATTTGTTTTTATATATAGGTCAAGTTTGGGAAAACTAAAAAAGTGTATTTTTTGTCTTTTTGGACTAAAAAATTGAGGTTGAAAATATGGATGTTTGGGTTAATCCATCTCTTTCTAGATGGACTTACAAAGTAACCAGCCTTGCCCATGGTCTAGATTCGGGTCTTCATAATATCTTGTTGAGATTAAGGCCAAGTTTGGAAAGACTAAAAAAATGTACTTTTTGTCTTTTTGGACTAAAAAATTGAGGTTGAAAATATAGATGTTTGGGTTAATTTTTTGACTTTTTATTAAAAAATGTGTAATAAAAAATTGTAAAAATTGATTTGTAGTGAAAAATTTGAATTGGGAGTTGTGCAGCCGTAATTGTTGACTTTTGGTGAATAGTGTTAACTTTTTAACTTTTTAAGTAACTTTTTGACTTTTTAGCTTTTTTGGAAGTACCCAAACTTGGCCTAAATATATTTTTTTTTAGCATTTGGAGCACACGGATAGACTAAGGCCAAGTTTGGCATCCTCAAAAAAATTTAAAAAGTCAAAAAGTTACTATTCTATTTAAGTCACATCATCTTATTTAAGTCACATCACTTCTCTAACACATCACTTCAAACCCAACCCAAATCCAACACATATTTTATAAAAAGTCAAAAAATATACTTATTTAGTCTTCCCAAACTTGACCTAAACTTAAGTTCCGACATAGGTGCCGTGACATTTTCTACAAATATACTATGAGTGTTAAAAGATAATATTTCTTGACAAATATGTAGAATAGTCTATTGATAAATTTATTTTACCGATAAAAAAGCACAGTATCAATTTGTTAATTAAAATAATTATTTTTCAAATGAGCTTTTATTTTTTTTTGAAAAAAGACATAAAATAATTATTTTTCAAATGAGTTTTAATTTTTTTTGGAAAAAGACATTTTTTGGGCTCATAATAAGGGGATGTTTGGGGTGTGTTAAATAAGTGTATTTTTTGTCTTTTTAGGCCAAGTTTGGCATACTTGAAAAAAAGATAAAAAGTCAAAAAGTCACTATTTTATTTAAGTCACATCATCTTATTTAAGTCACATCACCTCTCTAACACATCACTTCAAACCCAACCCAAACTCAACCCATATTTCATAAAAAGTCAAAAAGTGCACTTATTTAGATCATCCCAAACAACCCCTTAGACTAAAAAATTGACGAAAAAAATATGAATATTTGGGTTAACTTTTTGACTTTTTATGAAAAATTGTGTAATAAAAAATTGTAAAAATTGATTTGTAAGGAAAAATTAGGATTGAGAGTTGTGCAGCCGTAATTGTTCACTTTTGGTGAATAGTGTTAACTTTTTGACTTTTTGACTTATTCTGGACTTGCCAAACTTAGCCTTAGTCTTTTGACGTAAAATGACTAAATTATTCTGCTTGAGTTAACTTATCCCAAGTTAAGTTATCCAGCCTAATCCTATTCACAAGTAAATTTAAAATAGAATAATTCTCATTACTTTTCTCCTTCTTGTGTTTTTTTATGGTGATTTTCATTCTTTTTTTTTTTAAAGTACTTTTGTTTTTCTTAGAACATGCTCCGATTATTTGAGTTCATTACAAAGACTATGTGTGGGTATGTGCACAAAACATTGTTTGGTCCAACATATGGTAAAATGATTCACCAAATCTTTTTGAACTTGTTAAAATTATATGGGTGAATCTAAATTTCCATTTTTTTACAGTGAAATTAAACTAAGAGCATCTTTCCCAGTTGGCTTTGGAAGACCAAAACGAACCAATCCCATCTCTAGGAGTCATCAAAATATGCTTTCAATCACTATATATCATATCATATATGTACTTATAAATTCTTGAGGATGAATTTTCTCTCCCATAAGTGAAAAGCATCTCTCAAGTGCACACTCTATGCAATTATGTGACTCTAAAATAATAGTGACAGGGAACACACAAGCTATGTTTACTTTTTCTTTCTCTTTTTACTTTAATAATAAATAACTCTCTAAACATGATTAAAGTGATTTCTTTTTAAAAAAAGTGTAAAGAAAATAAGAAATAAATAAATAAAGAAAAGAGATGAACATCATTAATATTCAACAAGTGTGAATGTACCATATAATATGATAAATAAAATATAGTACAAAATCTAATATTATTGTTGAAAAAATAATATGTGTTTGGTTTGAGTTTTTTGGATTAAGTTTTTTGAAAATTGAGTTTTTTGATTTTCGTATTTTTTTTTTGTTTTTAGTGAATATTTTTAAAATTTCAAATATTTTTTTTTACTTTTTTAGATGCACCTTACTTAGATGTATTTAAAAAGTAAAAAATTTGTGAAAAAATATTTTAAAAAATTAATAAATATACAAAAATACAAAAAA
>NW_021024828.1:10606-21301 GCF_004153795.1 Camellia sinensis
CATTTCTTGCGCATTACGGTTCGAACACTCGAACACCTATACGGTGCAGGTGGCCGGCCGGCCACCCCCCCTAGCCAGCCGGCTAGGGGTCAAAAAGGTCAAGTTCATTTAGTGGCCGGCCACCACAAAAAGGTGGCCTCCCAGGTCCCCTCATCATAACCCTGTGGTTCGAATTTGAAAATTGTAAAACAGGAGAGAGAATAGGCCATTTTTAGAAGGGGTTCAAAAGGGTCAATCAACATTAGTGGCCGGTCATAAACTTTTAGGGTCCTCCCATGTGTGTACAACACAAATATGTGGTTCGGGGTTGAAGAAAGTGGCCCCAAGGTGTTCGACATTGGCTCGGAAGTGAGAAAAACGGGTGCCAGAGGGCGAAAATGGAATATAACTAGTTGCCAAGATAATTGCTGGCCTCCCACCCTCCAGTGACCTTCCTGGTGATGAAACAGAGGCACCTGCCAAAAATGAACGAAAACCGATGCAAAACGAATGCTCGGGGGCCAAAACACGCAGTTTGGGGTCCCGAAAATAGGCTGCCAAGCACCGAAAGTGGCGTTCGGCCACGAAGTGGGTTTCTCAGACCCCAGTGTCCCTTGAAAGGGAGTAAATAAGATGTATGCCAAAAATGTATGCCAAAATTTAAAGCAAACGGAGATGGTTAAGCGGTCCCGAATCGAGGCACACGGCCAACGGTCCTGAAAAACCGGAAGCTGGGCTCCGAAATGGGCAAAATGGCCTACGGCCACCAAATGTAGCCCACGGCCACTGAGAGATGGTCTACGGGACCTCTCCCTCCCCTCAGGAAAAGAAACAGAGAAAACCGAGTCTGGTTCGCAAACCGAGGCAAGGCACAGAAGAGGGTTCAGAAGTCCGGAGGCAGGGCTCACGGCCACGACTCTGAAACTTCTGAACGAGCATAATATGCAGTATCACCGAGCGCTCAACTGGTGACATCTGAGTCTTAAGGTCGGTCAAAAATGGGGTGTCTACAATGGCATGCAGCCATGTTCTGCCCAAGATGATGTTGTAAGTGGAGGGGACCTTCAATACCCAGAACTCCACTTGTTTCGTCACTCTTCCTGCTCTGACTGGAAGAATTATTTTGCCGACGGGCCATTCTGGCATGGAGTTGAATCCAATTAGGGGAGATACGGCTGGCGCCAGGTATTTGTCTTGTAGCTTCAATTGTTTAAATGTTTCGTAGTACATGATTTCACATGAACTACCCTGGTCAATCAGAATCCGCTTGACGTCAAAATCCTTGACTCGGAGAGTGACGACCAGGGCGTCATTGTGAGGACAATATATCCGTTCCAAGTCTTTATTCGAAAAAGACATGACGTTTGTGGCCTCTGTCTTCCCCTTCTTGATGGCAGGTTGGGCACTTAGCACCTCTCTTAAGTGTTCAGCCTTTTTGATTGATCCCCTAAGCTCGCATACACGCTCAGGTTCAAAGACTCCATGTATCACATTGATAATGCCTTGTGGCAGAGGGGCATTCTGTTGGGATGGTTATTATGATCTTGGGGGGCCGGTTGCGTCCCTCCTTCAATGTATTTGTCTAAGTGGCCTGCTGCCACCAATTCTTCCAAGTGCTGTCTCAGTGGCGTGCAATTCTCAGTTCGGTGCCCCTTTTCTTTGTGGAAGGTGCACCGTGATCTTTCGTCATAGTCCTTCTGAGCTTCCCCTAGCTTGGCTGGCCATCTGACGAAAGGCACATCTCTTATTTCACTTAGAATTCGATAGATCGGTTTCTTGAAGATCGTGGTTATGGCCGTGCGGACCCTCAACCATCTTTTATCCAGGTCCTCTCCATTGTCACGCCTGCCACGTCCGTTTCTGTTCTGACGATCTACTGCATTGACCTTTGCTGAGGTTTTCATTTCTGGTACTGTGGTCGTGCCAGATTTTATTTTGGCACGTGCACCATCTTCTTCTACCCTGCTGTGCTTTTTAGACAAAATTCGAAGACTCAAAGTGATGGAATTGTGAGTTCACATTTACCCTGTCATAGGTTTAGGGGTAGTCTCTTGATCTCGAGTTTACATGCCTATATGTGGGACCAAAAGATTTTGTTTTTAAAAAGAATAAAAAATAAAACTTCTAACCATCAGTTCATCACTTCAGATCCAAACTCATAAAATTTCAGATCCAAACTCATAAAATGATTAGCATTGCTATATCAATTGGGATGACCAATTTGGTTCAATATTATTCTGCAGATTCCAACGGTCTAGTGCTTAACCATACAGAAAGCAATGATCTTGTTTGGTAGGACTTATTTTTAGTTTATTTTAATTTTTAATTTAATTTAAGTTATTTTGATGTATTTGGTTCAGTTTAACAATACAGCTTATAACTTTTTGTAAGTCAAAAATCAACTTATTCTTTAAGTGGGGGATGAGAAATTTAATTTATAAGTAAAAAATCAGCTTATGTTTACAGTTATAAGGTATAAGCTGTTAGGCTATAAATTATAATCACTTTTCCACAACTCTACCAAACGGGGCCAATATAAACCCATATTACAGTTCCATTTGATTAGTTTCTTGTTTTATGTTTTTGTGATTTTGCATTTAAAATATTATTAAACACAAAACGAAAACATGTTTTAGTTTTTGTGTAACCTTTTTGTACTATTTTTTTTAATTATTAATTTTTCCTCTTTTGCTCTATTGGTTACTCTAGTAGAATTTCATGTTCTATAACAACCAAACTTCAATTAAAATAAAAAATAAAAAAGAAAAGAAAAGAAAGAAAGAAAGGAAGAAAGATATTTTCCTCGTTACAAAAGCAATGGTAAACACGTGGACGAATGTAAAATTCCCATTTCAAACTCTCTGAAAATCTAGTTCAAAAAAAAATCTCTGAAAAATATATATGGCTCTTATTTTCCTGTAATTCAACCAAAACGGCACACAGATTTTGTTGACGTTTTAGTAAAATAAATAAATAAATAAATAAGTCGCTACAAATAATCAAATTATTCTTTTTATTTTTTATATGTAAGTTTTTTTTTGTAAAAAATTAAAAATTATTAAAAAAAATCAATTCATAAACGAGCCCTTTGCGTAAGGGTATAACTTGGACAGGTTCAACATGAGCAACCTGGACTTAGTCCGAAATTTTTTAGGACTTGGATAAAATAATTTTAAATTTAGTGCGAGTTTGGATAAAAATTCAGAAGTCTGAATTAAATTTTGACAGATTTAGACAAAAATATCAAACAATCCGAAATACGAAATATATATATATATATATATATAAATATTGAATATACATATAAATTATTAGCCAATAGATGATATTAAAGTAATTTAGATTGTTAGATCATATTGAATATATATTATATGCATAATTAATACAATACAAATTTTACTTATTTATTTTTCTACTTGTACGGGCACGAAATATTCTTCCCGTATAATCCTGCTGATCAAGTTTGCGCTCCTCCGTACGTCATCGCTTTACTCCCTGAAAACACAAACGTAAGCTAGCCGGCAAGTGTATGTCGGATACCCCTCCGATGCCTAAGTCAACAAAATAGACAAATAGACAAAAAGCTCTGTATGTTCGGGAATCAAAGTTGTGTTACCTCTCCATAGGTAATGTTATGAGCTTTTATAGGTTCCGCGTAGCACAATCCAAGTAGGACTCTTACTCCTCCATATAGAGTCCTCCTAGGAATCACATTCCTGAAAGATAATGCTTATCCTTTAACACCCCCTCACTGCTTAAACCAAGCGAGATGGTTTTACCACGGTTAGATGTTAATACGACCGAGCTAACATGACCATGCTAAAGCCGTAGACTAGACCGAGCTCCAGCTAGCTTGGTTCTTCCCACTGCGTGTACCTCGGTTTGACATACTCCAACTGTGGTGTTTACTTACTACCGTGCTAACCATAGTAAACCCCCGACCAAGCTAACGATAGCTAGGTCCACCACAAGAAGCCCAAATACCTTGGTTCTGAATACCATGACCGAGATAATTACCTTTACTCCGTCTGGTGACTTTAATCACACTTGGACCGTAGTAACACTTGCCAATCCCTTTTCATACTTGGACCGAACTAACTATGGCGCGCTAAGACCGCGCTAACCAAAGCGAGGTCTACTATGAGAAGCCATCATACCTTGGCTCCAAATACTACGACCAAGCTAACTATGGCGCGCTACGATTGCGGTGACCGTCATTACACTTAGACCGAGCTAACTATCTCCACTCCGACTGTGGTGACCGTCATTACACTTGGACCGAGCTAACACTTGCGATCCACTTGCTAAGCTCTTTTTACCGCGGCTAACACCTTTACCTTGGCTGACACCTTTACCTCGGCTAACCCTTTACCTCGGCTGATATCTTTACCTCGGCTAACATTGCGGTCAACCAAGTTACTTCGACTCTTCTCTCCGTTTGACTACCTTGCTTGGTAGCTCGGCCATAGCGTTGACCGCTACTAGAAAGTAGCCAAGTCTCGTAGCTAGGTCATGTGGCTAGGTCTCATAGCTAGGCTGCGTAGCTAGGTCCAATAACTTGGTCCCGTAGCTAGGTCTCGTAGCTAGGTCCTGTAGCTAGGTCCAACAGCTTGGTTCTGTAGCTAGGTCCTATAGCTAGGTCCCGTAGATAGGTCCTATCACTACGTCAAAATTGGGCTTTAGCGGTGGTTTTTTACCGCCGTTAAAGGCTGTAAAACCGCCGCTAAAGCCTTTAACGGCGGTATTAACGACGGTTTTGTTACTTCCGTTTATGCGCGTGTCGGAAAAAGTACAACCGTCGTAAAAAGGTAAATTACCGTCGTTAAAAGTCGACCAAAAACGACGGTTTTTTACCGCCGTAAATAGGTTCAAATTTTTCAAAAAATAATTCTTTCTTCTTGCACTTCCCAAGTCTTGAACCCTCAACCTCTCATCCACCCACACTAACCACTCTACCATAGCCACTCTTCATGAAATATATTCCCTAAATAAATATTTAAACATTACTTTTACTTTATTGTAGATGGTTTCGCCGGAGTTTCGCCGGCAAAGACCGCCGTCATTAACGGCGGTAATGATTGGGCATTAGTGGCAGTTTTGTTACCGCCGTTAAAACTGGAACCGTCGTTAATAGTACCTTTAACGACGGTTTTCGTTACCGCCATTAAAAAAACCGCCGTTAATGCCTTGTTTTGGCGTAGTGTATAAATATCTTTGACCGCCACTCCAACCTAGCTCGGCCCAATTTGGCTACACAAATTACCCTCTCACTACTCATAAAATGTAAAGACCATCATAATGGCATCTTCTTATTTTATATAAATTATTTGTTTTGATATTATTAATAATTTTATTAAAAAAAAAAAGTGCAAGTAGTCTAATTTTAACAAATTAATTAACTTAGGTGCATTGAGAGTAAAATTATAAAAATAAAAATAAAAATAAAGTTTATATGAAATTCGGTTAACTCAGTCAATTCGAGTTTAACTCGGGTCGAATTTTAGCAGACAACCTTAAATTATAATTTAAACTTGGATGATCTTAGACAACTCTCAATATAACTTGAATTAAGTTTGAACCAGGTGTTAATCTGCTCCTTTGTGTATTAGTTACAACCTTTCAAAATGAAAACAATAGAACAGATAGTTGTAAAAGACAACTGTTTTCATGACATCCACATTTCTTATGCATTCATATTTTCTTTTAAGAATTCAAAAAATAGGTTTAAATTGCTTCTTTAAAAATAGGTGTTTTTCAGAAAATTTCTCAAAAACTATTCAGTGTGTTTGGTTTGAGTTTTTAAATTAAATTTTTTAAAAATTAAGTTTTTTGATTTTCGTGTTTTTTTGTTTTTAATGAATATTTTTTAAATTTTAAACATTTTTTTTTACTTTTTAAATGCACCTTACTTAGATATATTTAAAAAGTAAAAAATTTGTGAAAAAATATTTTAAAAAATTAATAAATACATAAAAATACAAAAAATGTACTGAATTCTCGTATTTTTTTTGTATTTTGGATATTTAGTGAATTTTTAAAAGATTTTCCTTATAAATTTTTTACTTTTTAGATACATCTAAGTTAGGTATGTCTAAAATTTTTAAAAATTACTTAAAATATTAAAAAATAAAAAAAATAAAATTTCCTAAAAAATATTTTTTGAAAAGTGAAACCAAGCATATGGATTCTTTCTAGGAAAAGTTTCAGTAACTATTTGCACAATCATTAGTTATTTCCAGCTGAGCATTTTTAAAGATAACTCGAAGGCGTTAGGATCCTCTAGAGTGTATTCTCTAGAGTGATCTCCTAGAGTAATCCATCCAAGGGCTGAGATTCAGCCTCACCAAAACGACGTCGTTTTGTAGAATAATTTGAACAAAAAAAAAAAAAAAAGAGAAAAAGAAAAAGAGAGAGAAAGAAACCAGGTTAGCCATGGTGAGAAAGAAATGGTGATGGTGTCTGTGAATCTGTGATGAGAGACAAGAAGAGAGAGAGAGAAAAGGATCCCCATTGACACAGATGTTGCTATCTCTTACATTGTAAGGCTTATTGTTGTTGAATTTTGAATTCACCTTGCCTTATATGAAACATGTAGAGTGACTGTAATCTTCTTCTCTCTCTCACTCTGTTTTTGCTCTTACTTCTGTGATTTTAATTTTTTTTTTTGTAAAATCGTTTGTATATTTGTTTGTTTTGATTTATAAATATATATATATATATATATATCTTATTAATTAATTAAATGGGAAATTATAAAAAAAAAATAGGATTTTTGTTATTATAGTAAAATAAAATTTGAATTTTATCAATTTAAATTCTAAAATTTAGATTTATTTTCAATTTACACTATTTATCTATTTATGTTAAACAAAACTGATGAAAAAAAATAGTATTTTAATTATTAAAGTCGATAAAAAAATAATATTTTAGACATTTTATGTATATGTAAGTCAAGTTTAATAATTAAAATACTATTTTTCATTGGTTTTTCTTAACAAATATAGGTTGATGGTTTAGGTTGAAGGTTTTACTTAACGGATATAGGCTGATAGTTTAGATTGAAAATATATCAAAGATTCAGCTTTAAATTGACAAAATTAAAATTTTAAGATTTTTTTTATTACAATGGTCAATTTTTTATTTATTTATTTATAATTTTCTCTTAATTAAATTAGACACAATTTATAAAATTACTCATTTAAACTCAATCAATAAAAAAAATGTTTAAGACCTATAAAAAAACTCTCACAGTGGCACCCATACTGTTGCAACATCATATGTATCAACTTTTGATTCGTTACACATTTAATGATGTAGGGCCAACTCTCTTGCCGCATCACCGTGGTTGGATTTATAGGCCTAAAAGTGCGGGTCTCTAGAATTACTCAATCAATTATAAGTGTGGGCGATTGTTGGGTATTTCCAGAATACGGTTACATGGTATTTTATAGTATTATGAATGGTGAAAAATGTAGAGTAATATGATTTTGTATTGAGTGATTGAGAAAAATAAAAAGACATGATAAATAATAATTGATAAAAAAATATAAATATGTAATACTCCGAGATTATGTGCTTCTTTTCTCCCATATTGGCACCATTAAACATGATCATTGTAATATCGTTAGTGTTGAATTTATCTGTTTTTTTTTTTTTAAAAGGGAAATTACCATCTTTTGTGAGAGATAAGTGGAAGAGTTTCTATTTTCACACGTTGTTATTCAATTAACATGTTTTGTAGCTTACATACATTTTAAAATTTTTAAACTTTTGATTCAAATATTATGAGTTATCAAACCAAAATTCATGATTTGAATATGAACTACCGAATAAAGGTATATCGTGTGTGCTAATATCTTTATTAGTTTTTTTGTTTGATTATTATTATTAATTTTTAACATGTTTGTATTTTTTCAATTCACTCAATTTAAAATTTCACATCCTCTTAGATATTTATTAATTACCGAATGAACCGATGATTCAGATATGAGTTATTAAAAAGGAAAAAGAAAGGAAATATATGAGTTATTGGATTAAAGGTGTGATGTGTGCGCTAATATTCGTATTAGTCATGTACGAAAGAAAAAGAAAATTTGCATTAGTCATTTCGGTAGATAGAATAATTATAATAATAATAAAAAAAATTGATTAATATATGAATAGAGCATAAAGGATGTGTGGAAATACATACTCTCATACGTATGTGGAATGTAGTTTAAACTTATCAATTTTCAAAGTTTAGAATTTATTTGCTACTGTTTTCGTTTTTGTTTTATTTGTTTTATTTAAAAAAAATTATAAAAAAACGGAAACAAAAATATTTTGTTAAGTTTCTAGTTTTCATTAACAAAGAATGAAAGACCAAAAAAAAAAAAAATTTTTTTTTTAATTTGTTAAAATAAAAATGTATTTTTATTTACTTAAAAAAATAAATTTAAATTCCATTTCTTAGAGCATTTACAATGGACGTGTTAGTGAGTGTGTTAGTGTTAGTGGCCAAAATTTAGGAGAGACACAATAATTTTTAGATTCACAGTGGAAGTGTTAAGAAATGTGTTAGTGGAGTGTGTTAGTGTCAGCTGTTAACTTTTTTGTTAACGATGGCTAGCATTTTAGCCAACGAAAGAGAGAGGAAGAATGTAGGAAAGAGAGAGAGTTATGTGCCTGGAAAAGTCCTCCCGAACGTCTGGCCAGAAGTCTCCCCGGACGTTCCATCGGAATTCCACCCCAGACGTCTGGACCCTTCAAGAAAAGGGGAAAAAAAAAAAATTGGTACTAACCGATTGACTGGCCGGTCAACTGGCAGTCAACTGATTTTTTTTTTTTTTTTCTTGGGATTTTTTTTGCACTTGAAATTTTTTATCAAATTAAATTACTTGTTTATTTTATTTATTATACATACACATATATACATTCTTAACACACACTTTAACACATTTCTTAACACGTCCATTGCACCAGCACTCACTCTCTAAATTAACAAACTCTTAACACATCCTAACATACATTTTTTTATTATACTTTTATCACTTTTTATCATATAACACACTTTAACACACTTTTTAACCATTCTACATTTTTGGGAGGTTTTTGTTGAAGTGACCCCATTTGTATAAAAAAATAAAAAAATAAAACTCTTTATATTCCACATGTTGGGGTTTCTTTGACGTAAGCTTCCCACGTGGTTCTTAATTGACAACCCCCCAAAGGATAAGAATAGAAAGGTTCATTTAGAATTTTTTTTTTTAAAAAAAAGGTTAAAAATTTATTTTTTAATTTCTTTTAAAAAAGTGTGTAAATAAATAAATAAAAATAAATGTAACTCAAAAAAGTTAATTTTTAGTCAAGTTTTCAAGACAGGCCTAAAGTTAAAATCTTGAAGGTCCACTAAGATTAAAATTTATTTTATTTTATGTTTTTTAAATCGGATGGTTAGGTCAACTTGCGTGTATTTTGATTAATTCTAAAATCATGAAGTTAATGATCAAGTAAATATCAAATGGTCCCAACAAGTGACTCGAAATCAAAATTTTAAATTTTATTCTCAAGCTTTTACAGCTCGACGAACCCATTGAAATTTTGCAAAATTTGCATGTAATTTTAATTTTGTAAATGCATGAAAAAATCTAAAACTATCGAAATATTGATTCGTGATTATGTTTCTATTTTAAATAGAGAATATCAATCACAATCAACCAATCAACAACAAATCGGTACAACGATTTACATGAATAAAATCACAATTGGAACACCTCCAATTATGATAAAAAAATCATGGGCCAAAGTCATAAAAATAATTCAATAAGAAGACAAAAAATGAATAACACATGAATACACTCAATTACCTAACAAATTCATGTCCGAATTGAACTAAACCAGATGTGCCTCTTTTACCATCGTCTTCACCTCGGAATTGCTTTGCCCAACACTGAATTCAGAATGCTGATGTCGAATCCACGACGATGAGCCACTTCGGAATCCACCAAAACTTTAGGCCCAAGTTCTATTAGAAAAAAATGATTTTATGTTGACTTTAATGTGAAATTAAAGTAGGTCTCAATCATCGATTAAGGTGGTGTTAATTATGATTTATTATAATGTTAGTCGTGATACTATTTTGATTATTATCCAAGAACTCTTTAATAAGTGTTTAGTTGTGATTTTTTTTTTTTTTTTTATTTTTAAGTTATGGCTCTCTTTGATGGGTGTTAAGCTTCAATTTAATTTATCTCTTATCTTGCCTTGTACATTGGAAGAAAATAATGTCATGATCTCTAAATTTAATAGGGTTACTGTAACTAAATGAGTAATTTTAATAAGCTTGTTCCTAGAGCAGCTTTTCCCAGTTGCATGCCTTTTTTGAATAATAGTTGTCTTCTCTAGGGAGACCAAGTGCAGCATGCTTTGAGTTTCTACTATGAGGGTCTCCTTCTCTAGCCGAGTTAGTTTGTGTCTTCTGAGGTATTATTTACAAGTTCTCGAGTTAGATTATTTGTTAAATTATTTTTATTACCATTAATATGTTCTATTTCAGAAAATTTATCCAGAACTTCCATCGCAAGAGTCTCCGTTGCACTTGCATTGTAACACCCAAAAAAAATATAGAAACCCGAACTATCTATTCCACACCTCAAGTATATACAATATTCATTCAACAAGCGGTAGTTTAATTAAATCCCAAAACATTCTATATATATAACAACATTGTTAATATTA
>NW_021024828.1:26205-37524 GCF_004153795.1 Camellia sinensis
CGGTCAAAAATGGGGTGTCTACAGTTGCCCCTCTTTGATAGAACTTGAAAGTCATAACAATGACGAGAGTGAATGTCAAAGCCCAGAGACGACCCCTTTATTCCGCTATGGTTAATGCATATATATTTTTTAACCTCTAACGAAATATCATTGTAAAAATAAGTGACGACGAGACAAGAAGAAGAATGAAGATCGAACAAAAAGAAGAATAAAGATCGAAGAAGAGCAGCGTGTACCTTAATGAGGGACGACGAGACAAGTGTGACGAGTGACGATCGACGAGGAACGACGACCGACGAGAAGCGAAGACGAACGACGAATGACAAATCGACCCGGTCCTCTCTTTCTCACTCTTTCTCTTCTGTTTCTGTTCTAATCGAAGTAGATTAGGGCAGATATTGATCTGTTTTTACTTATTTACAAATCGACCCCAAATTTTTTTTGTTATTTTTGAAATTACCCCCGAACGTGTCCCGAAAGTTTCTATAACATGTCCTGAAAGTGTCCGGATGTAAAAAAAATTAAAATAAAAATGGGACACTCTCTGGTGCGTGTCGGACACGTGCTCTCCGCGTGTCCGACGCGTGTCCGTGTCCGACACGTGTCTAACACTGGTACGGAGCCCTCGAAGAGGTGGTCGTGCTTCGTAGTGTGCAGTGCAACCTCTGTATAGGATAGTATTTGAACGACGAATAGAGCGAATGAATGGGAGATACTCAGCTGGAATGAAGGTTGGTTTAGGAATGCTTGCCGCTTTGGCTTGTTGTAATGTTGCTTGGTGGGTGGAGTATAAAAGGCTAAAAGCTTTGAAAGATCACGACTTGTTAGGTAATCCCGATGCCATTGCACCAATATCTGTATTTTGTCGCTCTCCACAGTTTGTACTGATGGGAATCATGGATGGATTAGCTCTTTATGGTATTGACGATTTTTTAAGTATCAGGTTCTAGAGTCAATAAGGAAGAGGAATGCACTCGTACTCACTGAAGCTGTGATTCGACTGGGAAAAATAGTGAACATAAGGTTTACAATGATATTAGACGTGGTGGTCATGAAGTTGAGAGCTGAAGATGGAAGGTAGCTTGCAGACACTGTGAATCAGAGCCGTTTGGATCTTTTTTATGCCGCATTAGTGGTCGTGAGCATAGCCAATCTATTAATCTTTGCATATGCTGCTAGGTTCTACAGTTACTGTGATTTTCTAGAAGAGGAAGATGACGACGAAGCAGAAGATCCTCATAAAGAAATTAAAACTGGAAAGAACAAGACAAGATGGAACCCACACCTGATGAAGAAACTGAAAGAACAATAAGAACTAGGCTGTGCAAAATGTCACTCAATTTAGTGAAATCGAATTGATCCGTAGCAATTCACACCGTTCTAACCGCTATTCGCGTAAAACTTAAAATTTATAATCCGCCAACTGAACCACTCCATTCTGCTATAGTTAATACATATATATTTTTAACCTCTAATGTAATATCAATGTAAAAATAAGTGACGACGAGACAAGAAAAAGAATGAAGATCGAAGAAGAGCAGCGTGTACCTTAACGAGGGACGACGAGACACGAGTGACGAGTGATGACCAACAAGGAACAACGACCGACGAGAAGCGAAGACGAACGACGAACGACGAATCAAGCCGGTCCTCTCTTTCTCACCCTTTCTCTTCTGTTTCTGTTCTAATCGAAGTAGATTAGGGCAGATATTAATCTATTTTTACATATTTACAAATCGGTCGCAATTTTTTTTTGTAATTTCTGAAATTACCCACGAACGTGTCCCGAAAGTGTCTATAACGTGTCCTAAATGTGTCCAGATGTAAAAAAAAATTAAAATTAAAATGGGACACTCTTTGGTGCGTGTCGGATACGTGCTCTCTGCGTGCTTATTTACAAATCGACCCCAAAATTTTTTGGTAATTTCAGAAATTACCCCCGAACGTGTCCCGAAAGTTTCTATGACGTGTCCTGAACGTGTTCGGATGTAAAAAAAATAAGAATAAAAATGGGACACTCTCTGGTGCGTGTCGGACACGTGCTCTCCGTGTGCCTGACGCGGGTCCGTGTCCGACACGTGTCTAACACTGGTACGGAGCCCTCGGAGAGGTGGTCGTGCTTCATAGTGTGCTGTGCAACCTCTGTATAGGATAGTATTTGAACGACGAATAGAGCGAGTGAATGGGAGATACTCAGCTGGAATGAAGGTTGGTTTAGGAATGCTTGCCGCTTTGGCTTGTTGTAATGTTGCTTGGTGGGTGGAGTATAAAAGGCTAAAAGCTTTGAAAGAACACGACTTGTTAGGTAATCCGATGCCATTGCACCAATATTTGTATTTTGGCTCTCTCCACAGTTTGTACTGATGGGAATCTTGGACGGATTAGCGCTTTATGGTATTGAGGATTTTTTTAAGTATCAGGTTCCAGAGTCAATATGGAAAAAGTATGCACTCGTACTCACTGAAGCTGTGATTGAATGGGGAAAAATAGCGAACGTAGGGTTTATTATGATATTAGACGTGGTGGTCATGAAGTTGAGAGCTGAAGATGGAAGTTGGATTGCAGACACTGTGAATCGGAGCCATTTGGATCTTTTTTATGCTGCATTAGTGGTCGTGAGTATAGCCAATCTGTTAATCTTTGCATATGTTGCTACGTTCTACAGTTACCGTGATTTTCGAGAAGAGGAAGATGACGACGAAGAAGAAGATCCACAGAAAGAAATTAAAACTGGAAAGAAGCAAGACAAGATGGAAACCACACCTGATGAAGAAACTGAAAGAACAATATGAACTAGGGCTGTGTAAAATGTCACTTAATTCAGTGAAATTGAATAGATCCGTAGCAATTCACACCGTTCTAACCACTATCTGCGTAAACTTTAAAATTTATAATCCGCCAACTGAACTGCTCCATTCCGCTATAGTTAATACATATATATTTTTTAACCTCTAATGAAATATCAATGTAAAAATAAGTGATGACGAGACAAGAAGAAGAATGAAGATCGAAGAAGAGCAGCGTGTACCTTAATGAGGGGCGGCGAGACACGAGTGACGAGTGACGATCGACAAGGAACAGCGACCGACGAGAATCGAAGACGACCGACGAATCGACCCGGTCCTCTCTTTCTCACCCATTTTCTTCTGTTTCTGTTCTAATCGAAGTAGATTAGGGCAGATATTGATCTATTTTTACTTATTTACAAATCGACCCCAAATTTTTTTGGTAATGTAGACACCCCATTTTTGACCGCCCTTAAGACTTGGGCGCTACTGATGGTTTGCTCGATGATGAAAGATGTGCAGGGCAAAGGTTCAATTTCTTCGGCAATGATAGGGTCAAATCCCAACTTCACACCCCATTTTGGACCAAAGCTATTTTGAATGGTTTTTAGACCTTAATGTCCCGAAATTTTCTATAACGTGTCTTGATCATGTCCGGATGTAAAAAAAATAAGTATAAAAATGAGACACTCTCTGGTGCGTGTCAGACGCGTGCTCTCCGCGTGCCTGACGCATGTCCGTGTCCGACACGTGTCTAACACTGGTATGGAGCCCTCAGAGAGGTGGTCGTGCTTCATAGTGTGCTGTGCAACCACTGTATAGGATAGTATTTGAACGACGAATAGAGCGAATGAATGGGAGATACTCAGCTGGAATGAAGGTTGGTTTAGGAATGCTTGCCGCTTTGGCTTGTTCTAATGTTCCTTGGTGGGTGGAGTACAAAAGGCTAAAAGCTTTGAAAGAACACGACTTGTTAGGTAATCCCGATGCCATTGCACCAATATCTGTATTTTGGCTCTCTCCACAGTTTGTACTGATGGGAATCACGGACGGATTAGCTCTTTATGGTATTGAGGATTTTTTTAAGAATCAGGTTCCAGAGTCAATATGGAAGAGGTATGGACTCGTACTCACTGAAGCTGTGATTGAATGGGGAAAAATAGTGAACATAGGGTTTATTATGATATTAGACGTGTTGGTCATGAAGTTGAGAGCTGAAGATGGAAGTTGGATTGCAGACACTGTGAATCAGAACCGTTTGGATCTTTTTTATGCTGCATTAGTGGTTGTGAGCATAGCCAATCTGTTAATCTTTGCATATGTTGCTAGGTTCTACAGTTACCGTGATTTTCCAGAAGAGGAAGATGACGATGAAAAAATGCTAATTCCCTTGATACCACAATTTTTATAGTATTATTTAATTCTCTATTTTTTTTTTATTATTGTTTTCATTTAATTCATAATTTTAACATGGTTCAAAACAAACATCAAATTAAAAACATGTGAAACCTAGATATTTTTTTGTTGTTATCCCTAGGACTGTGTAAAATATCATTCAATCTGCTAAAACTGTACCGATCCGCATCAATTTGCACCGCTCTAATCGCTAACCGTGGTTTAAACTTTAAAATTTATAATAGTCTTCCAAACCGTTCCGTTTTGCTATAGTTAATACATATATATTTTTTAACCTCTAATAAAATATCAATGTAAAAATAAGTGACGACGAGACAAGAAGAAGAATGAAGATCGAAGAAGTGCAGCGTGTACCTTAATGAGGGACGACAAGACACGAGTGTTGAGTGACGATCGACGAGGAACGGTGATCGACGAGAACCGAAGACGAACGACGAACGACGAATCGACTCGGTCCTCTCTTTCTCTGCATTTCTCTTCTGTTTCTGTTCTAATCGAAGTAGATTAGGGCCGATATTGATCAATTTTTACTTATTTACAAATCGACCCCAAATTTTTTTGTTATTTCTGAATTTACCCACGAACGTGTCCCGAAATTTCTACAACGTGTCCTAAACGTGTCCGGATGTAAAAAAAATAAGAATAAAAATCGGACACTCTCTGGTGCGTGTCGGACACCTGCTCTCCGCGTGCCTGACGCGTGTCCGTGCCCAACGCGTGTCAAACACTGGTGCAGAGCCCTCGGAGAGGTGGTCGTGCTTCATAGTGTGCAGTGCAACCTCTGTATAGGATAGTATTTGAACGACGAATAGAGCGAATGAATGGGAGATACTCAGCTGGAATGAAGGTTGGTTTAGGAATGCTTGCCGCTTTGGCTTGTTGTAATGTTGCTTGGTGGGTGGAGTATAAAAGGCTAAAAGCTTTGAAAGAACACGACTTGTTAGGTAATCCCGATGCCATTGCCACGACTTGTTAGGTAATCCCGATGCCATTGCCACGACTTGTTAGGTAATCCCGATGCCATTGCCACGACTTGTTAGGTAATCCCGATGCCATTGCCACGACTTGTTAGGTAATCCCGATGCCATTGCCACGACTTGTTAGGTAATCCCGATGCCATTGCCACGACTTGTTAGGTAATCCCGATGCCATTGCCACGACTTGTTAGGTAATCCCGATGCCATTGCCACGACTTGTTAGGTAATCCCGATGCCATTGCCACGACTTGTTAGGTAATCCCGATGCCATTGCCACGACTTGTTAGGTAATCCCGATGCCATTGCCACGACTTGTTAGGTAATCCCGATGCCATTGCCACGACTTGTTAGGTAATCCCGATGCCATTGCCACGACTTGTTAGGTAATCCCGATGCCATTGCCACGACTTGTTAGGTAATCCCGATGCCATTGCCACGACTTGTTAGGTAATCCCGATGCCATTGCCACGACTTGTTAGGTAATCCCGATGCCATTGCCATTAACCTCTAATGAAATATCAATGTAAAAATAAGTGACGACGAGACAATATGAAGATTGAAGATCGAACAAGAAGAAGAATGAAGTTCGAAGAAGAGCAGCGTGTACCTTAATGAGGGATGACGAGACACGAGTGACGAGTGATGATCGACGAGGAACGGCGACCGACGAGAAGCGAAGATGAACGACGAACGACGAATCGACCCGGTCCTCTCTTTCTCACCCTTTCTCTTCTGTTTCTGTTCTAATCGAAGTAGAATAGGGCAGATATTGATCTATTTTTACTTATTTACAAATCGACCCCAAATGTTTTTCGTAATTTCTGAAATTACCCCCGAACGTGTCCTGAAAGTTTCTATAACGTGTCCTGAACGTGTCCGGATGTAAAAAAAATAAGAATAAAAATGGGACACTCTCTGGTGCGTGTCGGACACGTGCTCTCCGCATGTCTGACGCATGTCCGTGTCCGACACATGTCTAACACTGGAACGGAGCCCTCGGAGAGGTGGTCGTGCTTCATAGTGTGCAGTGCAACCTCTGTATAGGATAGTTTTTGAACGACGAATAGAGCGAATGATTGGGAGATACTCAGCTGGAATGAAGGTTGGTTTAGGGATGCGTGCCGCTTTGGCTTGTTGTAATGTTACTTGGTGGGTGGAGTGTAAAAGGCTAAAAGCTTTGAAAGAACACGACTTGTTAGGTAATCCCGATGCCATTGCACCAATATCTGTATTTTGGCTCTCTCCACAGTTTGTACTGATGGGAATCATGGACGGATTAGCTCTTTATGGTATTGAGGATTTTTTTAAGTATCAGGTTCCAGAGTAAATAAGGAAGAGGTATGCACTCGTACTCACTGAAGCTGTAATTGGATGGGGAAAAATAGGGAACATAGGGTTTATTACGATACTAGACGTGGTGGTCATGAAGTTGAGAGCTGAAGATGGAAGTTGGATTGCAGACACTGTGAATCAGAGCCGTTTGGATCTTTTTTATGCTGCATTAGTGGTCGTGAGCATAGCCAATCTGTTAATCTTTGCATATGTTGCTAGGTTCTACAGTTACCGTGACTTTCCAGAAGAGGAAGATGACGACGAAGAAGAATATCCACATAAAGAAATTAAAACTAGAAAGAAGCAAGACAAGGTGGAACCCACACCTGATGAAGAAACTAAAAGAACAATAAGAACTAGGGCTGTGCAAAATGTCACTCAATTCACTGAAATCGAATTGATCCGTAGCAATTCACACCGTTCTAACCACTATCCGCGTAAACTTTAAAATTTATAATCCGCGAACTGAACTTGCCGCTTATTCCGCTATAGTTAATACATATATATTTTTTAACCTCTAATGAAATATCAATGTAAAAATAAGTGACGACGAGACAAGAAGAAGAATGAAGATCGAACAAGAAGAAGAATGAAGATCGAAGTAGAGCAGCATGTACCTTAATGAGGGACGACAAGACACGAGTGACGAGTGACGATCGACGAGGAACGACGACCGACGAGAAGCGAAGATGAACGACGAATGACGAATAGACCCGGTCCTCTCTTTCTCACCCTTTCTCTTCTGTTTCTGTTCTAATCGAAGTAGATTAGGGTAGATATTGATCGATTTTCACTTATTTACAAATTGACCCCCAAATTTTTTTGTAATTTCTGAAATTACCCCCGAACGTGTCCAGAAAGTTTCTATAACGTGTCCTGAACGTGTCTGGATGTAAAAAAAATAAAAATAAAAATGGTACACTCTCTGGTGTGTGTCGGACACGGCTCTTCGCGTGTCTGACGCGTGTCCGTGTCCGACACGTGTCTAACACTGGTACGGAGCCCTCGGAGAGGTGGTCGTGCTTCATAGTGTGCGGTGCAACCTCTGTATAGGATAGTATTTGAATGACGAATAGGGCGAATTAATGGGAGATACTCAGCTAGAATGAAGGTTGGTTTAGGAATGCTTGCCACTTTGGCTTGTTGTAATGTTGCTTGGTGGTTGGAGTATAAAAGGCTAAAAGCTTTGAAAGAACTCGACTTGTTAGGTAATCCCGATGCCGTTGCACCAATATCTGTATTTTGGCTCTCTCCACAGTTTGTACTGATGGGAATCATGGATGGATTAGCTCTTTATGGTATTGAGGATTTTTTTAAGTATCAGGTTCCAGAGTCAATAAGGAAGAGGTATGCACTCGTACTCACTGAAGCTGTGATTGGATGGGGAAAAATAGTGAACATAGGGTTTATTATGATATTAGACGTGGTGGTCATGAAGTTGAGAGCTGAAGATGGAAGTTGGATTGCAGACACTGTGAATCAGAGCCGTTTGGATCTTTTTTATGCTGCATTAGTGGTCGTGAGCATAGCCAATCTGTTAATCTTTGCATATGTTGCTAGGTTCTACAGTTACCGTTATTTTCCAGAAGAGGAAGATGACGACGAAGAAGAAGATCCACATAAAGAAATTAAAACTGGAAAGAAGCAAGACAAGATAGAACCCACACCTGATGAAGAAACTGAAAGAACAATAAGAACTAGGGCTGTGCAAAATGTCACTCAATTCAGTGAAATCGAATTGATCCGTAGCAATTCACACCGTTCTAACCACTATCCGCGTAAACTTTAAAATTTATAATCCGCCAACTGAACGCTCCATTCCGCTATAGTTAATACATATATATTTTTTAACCTCTAATGAAATATCAATGTAAAAATAAGTGTGAGAGATATTTAAGATTTGAAATTTATTACAAATTAGTTGTTCTACATACGTGAGAAATTTTATATAAGATTACTCTGTGTTATATATTTAAAAAATATTATACAAATTAGTGTTATATATTATGCAAATGTATGATATTTAGTTAGAATATTATTTAATCTGTCAATCCGTTAAAAACCACTCAAATCGCAATTTGTCAATCTGTCAATCCGTCATTCGATTTGTAATTTTACTCTCAAACCGTCTGAACCGTATTGCATACACCCCTAATAAGAACTACCTGATGCTGAAGAAAACTTGGAGAAGAGAACAGTAGTGGTAGACTTGGTCTAAGCAGCAATTTGATTTCTTGTGAATGTTCTTTTGAGTTTTTTGGGTTATTGATTCTTTTGGCTAGGGTTAAATCATTAATTAATTTCAGGATTATATTATACAAATTTTGTATTATATGGTAAATTGTATGAGCACTTTTGAAATTTATTCTTGTATTATTATCATTATTACTATGTTGATTAATACGATGTTTGATTACATGTGTATAGATGTGAGTATTTATTTATTTGAAGGAAAAAAAATTAAGGCTCATAAAAAGTTTTAATTTAACTTTACTTACAATGATATGATAGATTATGTATTAATATTTTTTATTTATTATAAATTTAAAATGAATTTACTCTGGATCATTGGTCTCAAAAACCTAGTGCACACACATGACAAACACAACACCACTATCCATGGCGATTGAAAGCGATTCGAATGAGCGAGAACTCGAAAGATCGTGAAGTCCCAGAAAAGCGCAGTGCCAGCCAAAGAACATTTGCAACCATGGCTACCGAACCTCCCTAAGGAAATCATCGCAGATGATATACTCTTGAGACTGCCCGTTAAATCTCTGCTGCAATTCAGATCCATTTCCAAATCATGACGTTCATCAATTTCAAATCCCCAATTCATGAAAACCCATCTCGGTATGTCATCTAGAACCGATAATGATTATATATAGCAGAGACTGATACTGAGATATATTCATGAATCTGATTTGAAGTCGTGATCTTTTTACTATGTATTCAATAATAAGCAACCTGAACCTGATGATGAAGAAACAGCCGTTGAGCTTGATTGAATGGTAATGCAGTTTTTATTTTAGGTTCATGTAATGGGTTGGTGTGGGATGGTAGTCGACATTTTATACTTCTATGGAATCCATCTACTAGGACACACAAGATATTGCCAAATTTGGATGCTAAAAATGGGTTTACAAGAGCATGTGGGTTTGGTTATGATAAGTCTACCAATGGCTACAAGGCGATGAGGATCTTTAGTCAAGATCAAAACTAGAGTGGGGTGGGGGGTGGTTTATTCATTAAAGAGGAATTCATGGAGGAGGATCGGAGACTTTCCTTATGGTATTCCTCCGCGTACATTTATTTCAGGGAAATTTTGAAATCAAGCTCTCCATTGGGCCACCTGTGTTGATACAAATTTGAGCTACTCTTATTGGGTAATTGTTTCTCTTGATTTGGAGAAGGAACTTTATGGGAATCCGAAATGGGTTTGTCCCACATTGATTTGAGAGACATCCACAACCCACTTAATAAGTTGACTAACTCTTCCTAACTAGCATGAGGCCTTTTCTAAAGAAGAACAAAACCGTGAGGCTCCGGCCAAAGCGGACAATATTGTGCTAGTGGGGTTGGGTTGGCTGCTTCATTTTAGCACCGTCTGTGGATGCCTCTAGCATTCTAAAGAAGAACAAAATTGTAAGACTCCGACCAAAGTAGATAATATTGTGCTAGTGGGGTTGGGTTGGCTGCTTCATTTTAGCACCGTCTGTGGATGCCTCTAGCATTCTAAAGAAGAACAAAATTGTAAGACTCCGACCAAAGTAGATAATATTGTGCTAGTGGGGTTGGGTTGGCTGCTTCATTTTAGCACCGTCTGTGGATGCCTCTAGCATTCTAAAGAAGAACAAAATTGTAAGACTCCGACCAAAGTAGATAATATTGTGCTAGTGGGGTTGGGTTGGCTGCTTCATTTTAGCACCGTCTGTGGATGCCTCTAGCATTCTAAAGAAGAACAAAATTGTAAGACTCCGACCAAAGTAGATAATATTGTGCTAGTGGGGTTGGGTTGGCTGCTTCATTTTAGCACCGTCTGTGGATGCCTCTAGCATTCTAAAGAAGAACAAAATTGTAAGACTCCGACCAAAGTAGATAATATTGTGCTAGTGGGGTTGGGTTGGCTGCTTCATTTTAGCACCGTCTGTGGATGCCTCTAGCATTCTAAAGAAGAACAAAATTGTAAGACTCCGACCAAAGTAGATAATATTGTGCTAGTGGGGTTGGGTTGGCTGCTTCATTTTAGCACCGTCTGTGGATGCCTCTAGCATTCTAAAGAAGAACAAAATTGTAAGACTCCGACCAAAGTAGATAATATTGTGCTAGTGGGGTTGGGTTGGCTGCTTCATTTTAGCACCGTCTGTGGATGCCTCTAGCATTCTAAAGAAGAACAAAATTGTAAGACTCCGACCAAAGTAGATAATATTGTGCTAGTGGGGTTGGGTTGGCTGCTTCATTTTAGCACCGTCTGTGGATGCCTCTAGCATTCTAAAGAAGAACAAAATTGTAAGACTCCGACCAAAGTAGATAATATTGTGCTAGTGGGGTTGGGTTGATGTAGACATCCCTGAACGTCCCGGGAGGAAATCCCCCATTTTGTTCATTGGGGCTCACTACATTTCGGACTCAAATTGTCACGATTCTTAATCTGATCTTGCAAAGTGCAATGCATGACTGATAAATCACCAAAGAGTCCAAATCCGACAAATCATTTTGAAAAATTGATTTTTAGAAAGAAGTGCCAAACATGGACTGCTTTGCCAGATACAGAGTCGTCACCTAAATATTTTATTTTGAAAAATTTA
>NW_021024828.1:50138-84267 GCF_004153795.1 Camellia sinensis
CTCATATATTTGAGCTCTTCTTCAACAATTTGGCTAAGGTTAAGTTATATAAAGAGAGAAGGGTGAATTCTAGAGAGAGAGAGAGCGAGAGCTCATCCTGGAAGCTTTGCTCAAGAAATTGAGAGATTGTGAAGACTAACTCAAGTTCTAATTAGAAGTGGAAGAATTGAAGCCTCTAGGTGAGTTTTTGAAACATAATTTGTGAGTTTAAGTTCATAACTATATGAATTCAAGAAGATAACGAAATGAGTTGCATAAATTGAGCTTAGGATGAAGAATATGATGCTGCATCATACATGCATGCATGATTTTGTAATGTTTGAGCAACATTCATGTCATTTGAAATGAAATTAGAAGCTATCTTTCACATGCATGCATAATTCACAAAGTTAAGGAACTCAATTGTATGTGTTTGAAGTCATGGAAGTGAATTTGAATTAAATTGGGACATGCATGGTGAATTCCCCAAGTTTGGGCTTTGATTTTGTAAACTGAGCTAATAATTATGTTTATAAATGAGTATATGAAGTCAAGAGTAAGTCATGTTTGAATTTGGCGCCTTGGAGTTGTGTTTTGAAGCTCAAACAGAATTTTGAAAATTCCAGAATTCGAGCAGTTCACTCAAGCAATGTAATTGTCACTCGAGTTTACATTTTGAGCTCCTAGTACTTTTGCAGACATTGGAAGTCTGCTTGAGCAACCAAAAGACCGCTCAAGCGGTCTCAACCTGAAATGAGACAAATCATCCTCACAACATGACCTACCTCCACAGTTTCACTCCAACACCCAAAAATACAATAAGACATCTCAGAACTTACAAAAATATGTGTACTGGAACAACTACAAGGAAGAATGGATAACCGCACAAAAACTCAAAAGATTCAACGATGACGAAGACAACACAAGAGACAGAATTTACCGATTAATGCACTTGATTTGCTTTAAAATGATTCAGGACATCACAATTACAAAATAAACATTTCGAATTATGAAAGTCAAACTCGGGGTAAGCCATTAAAGACCATAACAGTCTTGTTGTATCTAATAGGTCATTTACCATGAGGATTTGTTTGCAAAGACAATAATTTGGTCAAGAAGTCAAAAAAATAAAAATAAATAAATAATATAAAAATTCAATTCATTCTCTTTATTTTTTTTATACGTATTTTGTAAAAAGTCAAAAAACTTGTAACGCCTTGATCTTTTAATCCAGTTTATAATTACCGAACCTTTATCAATCTCTAATTTCAAAATATAAAGAAGGATTGTAGAAATAATTCAGAGTACAACTATTACACAGGTTCAGTGTTTATCTTTCTCATAAAGGTTACATTTCACTTTACAACATCAACAATCTCAATAATCATACATTATAGTTCAAGAAATAAAAGAGATACAACAAAATGCCAAAAGAAGGCTTATACTTTTTAAGGCTAGGGCCTTGATTGCACACATAAGTAGAATTTCCATCCCAAACACATGAGCTATGATCACATAAAACATTCAAATAAGTTTTTATGCTCCATCAGTATCTCCACCAATTCCTAGCTGAGTGAGGGCACATCATCATAACCTAAAATGTTTTGTTATGATAAGAATGAGCTAATGTTTAGCAGAAAATACATTTAATAAGGTATGTAAACATTTGATATAATTATGTGTAACCCAAAATACGTTACTCTAAGACTTTTATTTAAAACAAATCCACATGAGTATATACGTAGAAGAATATAAAACATTTTCAAACAATCCCACATTCTTTGTCCTCACACGGATGGGTCAGTGAGTGTAACGCCTCGGAATAAATACAATAAACTGTCAACAACAATAAATAAATAATAATATGAATTAGAGTATAATTTCCTTCTATAACATAAAACTCAGTTGTACAAAAGGGTGACACATGCGAATATACATTCATAAGTCCTAATCCTGAATCTATAGCACGTGTTAACAACAAAGATATGGAATAGAAGTTAAACAGATAATTGAAATGCCCTAAAGGCTACAACTTTCCAAGACTGTACTTGGTTACATCAAAATTGATTTAAATCCAACATAGATAAAGCTCTAGGCTTGTACAAAATAATTACAACAAATAAACAAAATGAAGTTTTTTCTCCAATCATCTCAAGCTATTGACTTGGCAGAGGCATCTCACCAACACCTGAAAATGATTTTCCCATATAGGGTGAGTCAAAGTCCAGTAGAAATAATCCAACACAATATAGGAATCTTAACAAAGATATAAAGGTGGAATGCATATGCAATGCTTGTGACCAAAATGTCACATTTCTCTTTCCAAAACCATGCAAAGTCCGATTTATATCACAATTCATCATTCAGTTCCTTTACATTAGAAAATAGGGCCATGAATTATAACTCTAGGAATCTCAAAGTACAACTTTTCACGAATATTTCGTCCACTAGAAACCGTAACCGGCACCCATATAAATGTAGGCTATACAAGCACTATTTTCTCTATTTCATGGATATTTCATCCGCGAGAATTGGAACTCATGTATACGTCAGTTTTCGGGACTTTCACCCTGGACACATAGGCCAACTTAATTCAATGGAATACATCCCCATCCCAAATTTAGCCATTTTTCTCAAAAACGTTATAAATGTACAATGTATCAAGATGCGATAATGCTCAATGAAAAACGATGAGAAATTAGTTTCAATTCACCTAATCCATATGCAATTTCTACAACAATCATAGATATCCTCCATCGATAGCCCAAAACAAATATTTCTAAATAGATATAAAATCTCCAATACAGATAAACTTTTCAAATTTCAAGATATGAGTGATAATACATATCCAACTCCACCATCCATATCAATATCCATCCAATTGTACATTTCCCACGTCAATTCCATTTATTTATACAAAATAAACATTTGAGACATATAGGGCAAAGCCCATTTTTTCTTCTAAAATCCATTTCAAGTATCAAAATCAATAATTTTATCTCAACTTAACCTCATTTCCACTTCCACAACCATTTTCAATACATCCATTTTAAAACCTCTCTTTTGATTTTAAACCGAAACCCTAGGTTTGTTCAAAATCCTCCAAAAACCACAAGATTGTTTTATAAATACAAATGGCTAAGTTAAAAATCATAAAAGAGTGTAGAGGATCCTTACCTCAAAGCTAAAAGACGAGATAAGCATGGATGAAACTTGGATGAAGCCAAAACCCAACTCTATTCGGATGATAACGAAGCTCTAGGTGACCTCTTCCTTTTTACCAAAGGGAGTAGGGTGAAGAAATACTAAATCTAGGTGTATTTGTAGAAAGAGGGTGAGTTTTAGAGAGAGACGATTTCAACTTAGGGTTTTGCAATGTTTTAGAGAGATATATATATATATATATAGGTGCAAAAGTGATGTAAAATGGCCTGTTTATGAATTTATAGACGTACAGTTTGCTCGAGCACAAGATGTGTCATTCGAGCGACCAGACACAACAAGTTGTTCCGCTCGAGCGCAAGAAGCTTCACTCGAGCGCAGAATACACACTCTCAGTAGTTTTGTAGACAGAGGTCATCGCTCGAGTGAAGCGCTCGAGCGAAGAATACATACTCCCGATATTTTTGCAGAACTACAAAAGTATTGGTGTTTCACAAAGACCGTTCGAGCACAAAAAGTGTCGCTCAAGCGAAGGAACAAAAATCTGGGCAACATAAGTTTGAAAAAATAAGCCACCAACTTGTTCCAAACATAATCAACACAACCCAATAGCCAAATTCAAGGAGGGAAAAGAGGAATAAGACAAGAACAACAGTACAAAACAATGAAACCTGAATCCAGAATATCAAATGGATTGAGTCTAAACCAGAATTGCTATGATCTCCCCCCTTAAAGAATTTTGTCCCCAAAATTATAAATCAATCTTTAAAACCATGTTTAAACCAATAACAACAATGATAATCAATCAATTCCAATACCATGACCCATCAATCGATCATTCATTTCCAAAACATATACAATGTTTATATTAAACTAGTATTTCCAAAACATAAACACATACATAATGTTTCTATATTTCCAAAACATATACAATGTTTTCATGTTTCATTAACATAACAAAGTTTTATTACATGTTCAAACATCAATAAATAGGTTCGGATATTTCTCATGGACTTCTAACTCACATTTCCACGTTGCTTTCTCAACCCCGTGATGTTTCCACAATACCTTAACCAAAGGAATTGTCATGCCTTGCAAGACTTGGTCCTGAGTACCCAAGACCCTCGTTGGTCTCTCCTCATATGAGGCATCCTCATCTACTTGTAAGTCAGTCCAATCCAACACGTGTGATGGATCCGGCTCATACTTCTGAAGCATGCTAATATGAAACACATCATGAATCCTGGAAAGTTGTGGCGGCAAGGCCAACGGTAAGCTACCTCTCCAATCCTCTCAAGGATCTTAAAAGACCCAATGAATCCAGGACACAACTTCCCACTATTTCCAAACCTCATCAAACCCCTCCTAGGTGATATCTTTAAGAAAGCATGGTCTCTTACCTCAAAAAGAAAGGATATGAAAAAGTGGGAAAAAAATGAGCAAAAGTCGATTTTTAAGTTTGCTGATTTGCGCAGACCTCTCGAGCGGTGAACTTAACCTCTCAATATTTCAGTCTGCAAAACAAGATACTAGATGCACCCTCTTCACTGCTCGAGTGGTCACTCAGGACACAAGTAATCACACAGTCACAGACCTTAAGACACTCCCAACACATCAATCTTATTTCCATTTGTAACCCTAAGTAAATGTTTTTATTTAGCCTATTACATTTATATTTCATTTACTTAAGTTTATAATGTAAATAAGGAAAATACCTCCCATTTGGATTCAAAGAAAAATACAAAAAAATCAAAATCCAATTAAATCATAAAGTGGTTCCCCATGTTTTAGTACAAAAATAATTTTCCGACTGAAATTTCTAAGTTTGACATTGAAGTAAGGGGTTAATGCGTCGTAAAAAAGAATTCGTAAAATCAATTTAGACTATTTAAAATACAAGGAATAATTACCGCCAAAAACTATTTTCAAAATCGTAAGTTTTGAAAAACCCAATTTTCACACTTAGAAAATTTTCAAGTCAAGTCAAATTTTCGACAACAACTCTTTTTAATACAATATATTTATGTGAAAAGGAATACGGGTCGGGTCTTGATCCGAGCAGTTATAAAACTACACTAAAAAGTTAATTCCCAAACAAGCCCTAAATATTTGCAAATAAATCCCTCCTTCCTTTTTGTCCTCATAAATGTTTATAGGATCCAATGGTGTATAAAAACAAGAATAAAATATATCCATAGAAAAATTCTTCCATGTGCAATGGGTATAGTGTGTAACTTTTATGTATCATTATTTGATATATGTTATATATTTTTATAGTAAATGTTATGTAATTTTTTAATAGAGTTGTGTTCAAAAATAAAATTACACATTTTGTAGTTTAAAAATGTTTTAAAAAAATGTATAACATTACTACAAAATGCATAATTATGTTTTGCCATTGTGGTGTGAGAACTGCACTTAGGACCTCCCTAACCGAGAGCAACTTAGGAAGGAGGTTCTATAGTTGTGTAAATTATAATTTGATTGATAAAAAAAGAAAGAAAAAAAAATAGAAGAATTATTGATTTTAATGTTTTTATTTTAGTTAACTAGAAGGAACTCATGTGATTTTTTTAACTTGGGTTGATCCATCAACATGTCCAAAAGGGAAGGAATTCGGAAAAATGTTTGGAAGGAAGAACAGCACTTAGTAGGGTTAAAATTGATCATATTGCTTGCCTTTTTAGGGTTCTTGATCTGGTTTAACAATCAAAAGAACACCACTTCTAAAATATTATGCCTGCCCCCTTAGTATTGTGAATGAATTTGAATGAAGAATTTTTTGTGAAACGATTTCTGTCTATGTTAGTTTATTTTCTGCTGCACTTAAAAGCTAATCTTGTTTAGCATTCAAATCTTTGGAAACATGCATTCTGTACTTCATCACCAGTTTAAGATCACCAAAAAAAGAAAAAGAAAAAAATTATTTAGGTGATGATGAAGAACAACAATGCCTGATGGAAAATTTCCCACTTCATCACTAGTTTGGATATTGGTAATAAAGAACAAAAAAAAATCCTCAGAAAATTTTCCTTTTCATCACCACATGGAAAATTAGTGATAAAAGAACTAAAATGCCTCATGGAAATTTTTCCACTTCATCACCAGTTCTAATGTTGGTGATAATCAGGCTGGCCCTGACTTTTTGCGGGGCTAAGGCGAATTCAGAAGATGGGGTCCCGGCTCTCATACATATTTTAAAATACCTATATATTGGTAAAATAGTAACAATCTTTAATTTATTTTTATTTTTTTGCTTATACCTTCTATAAATTTGTTGCATATGGTACACATAATTATTGGCATAAATCATAATTATTGACATAAATCATAATTATTGAGATAAATTTTGAATATTTTCGATTGTTAACACTATAAATTTATTCACATGTTTTATTGATGTAGTAAATTAAATTGTAAAATTTGATTAACTTCAACTTTAAAAAAAATATTTATCTAGAAGCAATTGTAACTCATATAGTCAAATAATATTCTATAAATAATTCATACATTCGGCAAACAGTCATATATTATTTTTAAATAATTCACCAATTCAATTGTTCGTTTAAACTTTTATTTTTAAACTGCTAATACTATAATATAGTATTTGGTTCACTAAAATGAAATTAAATTAGTCATTTCTTAGTCTCTTTATAAAATTACTATTCTCTCACAATGGTAAATAATGATTTCATTTATATTCCTTTTAAGTAAATCAAATAGGAAAATGGACATTATGATGCAATGATTACTTTATTCAACTTTATTTTAATAAACCAAACATAACTTAAAATTGAAATTATTTCAGAATCCTATTTTTTAGACAAAATTTGGGGGCCCGAGGCTGCCACCTTATCCGTCTTACCTCAGGGTTGACCCTGGTGATAGTGAACCAAAAAAAAATGGCTCGTGAAATTTTTTCGCTTCATCACCAATTTGAATGTTGGTGATAAAGAACCAAAAAGTCCTCGTACAAATTTTTTGCTTTTCATTACCACTTTGAATGTTGGTGATAAAGACCTAATAGTCCTCGTGAAAAATTTTAGCCTTAATCACGATTTTGAATGTTGGTGATAAAACTAAAACACCCACCCTAATGGAAAATTTTCCTCATCATCACTAAATTCAAAAGTGGTAATAACGAATACAAAGCCCTTATGCAAAATTTTCAATGTTGGTGATAAAACTAAAACGCCCACCCTAATGGAAAATTTTCCTCATCATCACTAAATTCAAAAGTGGTAATAACGAATACAAAGCCCTTATGCAAAATTTTCACTTCATCTCTAGTTTGAATTAATGTTGGTGATAAAGAAGAAAAAAGCCCTCATAGAAAATTTTACACTTCATCACCAGTGTGAGTCTTAGTGATAACGAACCAAAAAAGCCCTTATGCAATTTGCTCTTAATCACCACTTTGAATATTGGTGATAAAGACCAAAAAACCCTCATGAAAAATTTTACACTATCACCAGTGTCAATATTGGTGATAAAGAACTAAAAACTCCTCGTACAATTTTTTGCCCTATTTGGTTTGGATTTTCAAAAATGTTTTTGAAAGTCCAAAATTGAAAACTCATTTGTTTAAATCTATTATCAAAACTATTTCAAATTTATGTCTATTCCAAAAATCTATTCCTTTATCTCTATTCCCACATCTATTTCAAAGT
Source organism: Camellia sinensis (assembly GCF_004153795.1). Lineage (NCBI taxonomy): Eukaryota > Viridiplantae > Streptophyta > Magnoliopsida > Ericales > Theaceae > Camellia > Camellia sinensis. The sequence goes on from NW_021024828.1 coordinate 57,950, forward strand.
TATCTATATTCTCAAAATTATTTCAAATCTATTCTAAATTTAACTCTATTCCCAAAACTATTTTAAATCAAATTTATTTCTATTACTAAAGATGCATTAAACCGATATCTATTTTGAAGTATGCGGTACATCATATTTTCAAGTTAATCAATTTTTTTTTTTGGATGAAGCTTTGTAAATAAGTTATTTACAAATTCATATAAAAATTTAAAACAAAATGAATTTGTATTTTGAATTAATAAAAAATATTTTTGAAAATAGTGAAATAAAAATGTGTTACATGTTTTAAGCGTATTCAAATTGAGTGGATCTAAAAACTGAATTTTTGTTTTTTTGTTTTGTTTTGTTTTGTATATTTGTTAGTATTAATTATATACGTTTTAAAGGTATTTAGATATAAGTGAATCTAAAAATCAATTTTTTTTTTTTTTTGGTATATTCACTAAAGACAACAAAACGTAAAAAGCAAAAAAAACTCAAAAACTAGTTTTAAAAACTTAAAACTAAACAAGTTTTGAATTTTTAAATTTCTAAAAAACCTATTTTCAAAATATACAACCAAATAAAATTTCAAATTTTGTCAACTCTTTTCAAAAAGTTATATTTCAAAATTGATTATGAAAACCAAACCAAACGGAGCGGGAAATTCTATTTCCACACACTACTTCCTCTCTTTCCACACACTTAATGATTTTTTTTATTACATTTTTGTCCTAAAATTAAATTACCAAAATATCCCTTTTCCAAAATCCTGACTCTAACTCTCTTGAACCATCAGTTTCCACCATCACCATCCATGGCTGCCACCTCTTCCCTCATCCACTCTTCCCATCACCTCTTCTGCACCACTGCGACCCCCCATTGCCTAAGAAAAAGATCGGCGCACCACTGCGATCTTCCTCTGCCTTCATTACCCAAACCTATAATGCCTGGAGCGCCTAACCCTGAGCCATCTATGTTCCTTGTCCCCCAACCGAAGTCTATATTTTTGAGTGTGGTTCTTTCAATGAAATCATTTGCTTCCAAAGTAAAAGATTCCTCAGCTATGAATCCGATACTCATTGTTCCATCCATGTAGGACAAGTTATATTGGCAAATTGATTTTTCTAAGCAAGTCAAGTACTTTAGACCTCCGCAGTAAAAATTTACACAAGGTTGTTGTCTGAAGGTCGATGATTTTTCTTGGTTATAAATTGGTGCGAATCGATTCTGATTGTAGCCCTTATCACAAGGCGAACATTGCATCCATATTAGACTACTGCCTGTATCAAAAACTGTAAAATGTTTGCTATGGTGGGGTGCCAATGCTAAATCCCATTACGAATTCGTTGCTCATCATGGGTGCTCTCACCATTATGTTTGTTTATCCCTTGGTGATGGTGGTGAGTTGACTAAAGCACACACTGTGTTGATCTGAGCAATTTTTCAGAATTTATCTCCTTGAAATGGAATCTTGAATGGTTATGGAGATTTCAATTTGTTTCAACTGTAAGAGATATTGCCAATTTGCATAGATGTAACCAAAAAAAAAAATGTTTATGTCATCCGTAGATGATGAAACTCAATACTAGTTACCTTGAAAAAATAAAAGCGGTTGTCGCTTATGAGGGTTAGGGTTTGGAGGATGAAGATCATAAGGATATTTTTGGTCTGGTAGGATGTGTATTGAGTGAAAGTTGATAATTTAAATTTATTTAATGTGTGTATTAAAAAAAGATGTGGAAAGAGGGGAAGTAGTGTGTGGAAATAGAATTTCCTAAATGGAGCCTTTGCTTTTCATTGCCACTTTGAATGTTGGTGACAAAGACCAAAAAACCATCATGCAAAATTTTCAAGTCATCACCAGTTTGAATGTTTGTGATAACCACAAAAGTCCCTACGGAAATATTTGCTGCTCATCACTGCTTTGAATGTTGGTGATGAAGACCAAAAAGCCCTCTTCGAAAATTTTCCACTTAATCAGCAATTTGAATGTTGGTGATAAAGAAACCAAAAATTCCCCGTGCAAATTTTTGTTTTTCATTACCATTTTGAATGCTGGTGTTAAAAACCAAAAAATCCTCATGGAAAATTTTTCAATTCATCACCAATTTGAATGTTGGCGATATAGAACCAAAAAGCCCTCATGCAAAATTTTCATGTCATCACCAGTTTGAATGTTAGTGATAAAGAACCAAAAAGCCTTTACAGAAAAGTTTGCTCTTCATCACCACTTTGAATGTTGGTGTTAAAGATCAAAAAGCCCTCTTTGAAATTTTCCAATTAATCACCTATTTGAATGTTGGTGATAAAGAACCAAAAATCCCTTATGCAAATTTTTGCTTTTCATCATCACTTTGAATGATGGTTTTAAATACCAAAAAGCCCTTTTGAAAAATTTTACGCTATTGTGAATTTTGGTAACAAAGAACCAAAAATCCCTCGTGCAAATTTTCCATTTCACCAGTGTGAATGCTAGTGATATAGAATCAAAAAACATTCATGGAAATTTGTGCTATTTATCACCCCTTGGAATGTTGGTGATAAAGACCAAAAAGTTATTTTCAAAAATTTCCTACTTACCCAAAAAACAATTTCCCACTTGATCACTAGTTCGAATGTTAGTGATAAAAAATAAAAAAATCCTCATGCAAATTTTTGCTTTTCATCACCACTTTGCATGTTGGTGATAATGACCAAAAAGCCTCCATGAAAAATTTTACACTTGCTCACCGACGTGAATATTGGCGATAAAGAACCCAAAAGCCCTCATGGAAAATTTTCACTTGATCATCAGTTTTCATGTTGGTGATATAGAACCAAAAAGTCCTCATGCAAATTTTTCACGGTATCACCGATTTGAACGTTGGTGACAAAAAATCAAGAAGCCCTCATGAAAATTTCTGCTCTTCATCATCAAATACAAACGTCGTGATAAAGGCCAAAAATGCCTTATGTATATTTTCCACTTCATCACAATTGGAAAATTGGTGATAATAAATAACCAAAAACGCCTGATAGAAATTGTCTCTTCAACACCAGTTCGAATGATGGTCATAAAGAACCAAAACGCCTGACGAAATTTTTTCGTCTCCACCACCACTATGAATGTTGGTGATAAAGAACTACATCGCCTGATGGTATTTTTCTCTCCACATGAATACTAAATTCCTTGGTGATAAAGAACTAAAACCCCTGATGGGTTTTTTTCCTCTTCACCACCATTGTGTAATTTGGTGATAAAGAACTAAAACCGCTAATTGTAAACTTAAACAACTATGCCATTCAAATATAAAAAACTAAAGCTGCTAATTGTAAAGTTAAATAGCTCAGTATCTCATTTACACACGCCCCCAAAAAAAGAAAAAATAAATAGAGTAAAAAATAAAAGCTATCCATTCATCAATAAACAGAGTAAAAATAAATTACGAGTAAAAACTAAATAAACAATTTATTTGTCCATGGTTTCATTGAACAACTTCTCATTTTTCAAGTGAGAGGGTAATTTGTAAACAAATTGGGCCGAGCCAAGAAGAGTCTTCTTTGGGAGTTGGGCAGCGTAATGGACCGAAATAAGGGCTGGTGTAGCTCGGCCTTAGGCCAAGAAGACATCTCATATTTTAAGTTTGGGCCGAACTGTGGGCCGAGGTAATTATTTATGTAGCACGGTCCTTGATCATCTAAACATCGGGTCAGTCAGAGATGGGCTACCAGTGACCTGACCTAGCTATCCTGGACCGAGGTATCAGTGGAAGGAGAACCGAGCTAAAGGATAACTTTGCAGGGCGTCATCTCAGAGTCAAGACTATCAGTGGTGCTTAAAGTATCATCGAGCTGTGTGAGCTTGGTTGACCGCAATGTCAGCCGAGGTAAGGGTTCAGCCATCTCACTTGGCTTGCAGTGATGAGGGTGTTTTAGGGATAATCATTATCCTTGGGCTTGAGACTCCTAGGAGGACTCTGCTAAGGAGAGTAGAGTCCTACTAGGATTATGCAAAACCATCTCACTTGGTTGGTAGTGAGTAGGTGTGTGACTCCTAAGAGGACTCTGTTAAGAAGAGTACAGTCCTACTAAGATTGTGCAAACCATCTCACTTGATTGGTAGTGAGTAGGGTGTGTGATTCCTAGAAGGACTCTTATAAGGAGAGTTGGAATCCTGCTAGGATTGTGCCAAGTAAAGTCTGTAAAAGCTCATGACCAGACCTATGTACAGGTATCCCAATTCTTACTCTAGAATACACAAAGCTTATTGTCTATTGTCTAGTTGCTGACTTAGGCATCGGAGGGGTTTTCGACACACACCCACCGGTTAGCTCACATTTGTGTTTTCAGGTGGCAAAGTGACAACGTTTGGAGGAGTGCAAACTTGATCAACATGATTATACGAGAAGATTATTTCTGTGCTCGTGCATCAAGGTAGCATTCTTGATGATAAATTGATCTAGACCAACCATAACAACTGTATTTCCATATCGTACTTCCTCAGCAGTTTCCCAACTTATTTGCCATCCAAATAGCAATTCCCTGTAGTAAAAAAAGAGCAGGAAAGAATCCTTGATGTCGTACAAGTGCCCAACCTCTATGAATAGCATAGTTTCACTTAACTTGAATGTACGATCTAGAATTCACCTTCGATGCTTTCTTTGTGCGAGGGTTTTCTTTCACATGTTTGGAAACACAAGTCCCCTTGGCTGGAGAATTTTGTTTAAGACTTTCATGTTATGGTGTGTTTAAAACTAAAAGCAACAAATCTACTAATCAAAGTAAAAAGTAGAAGAAAGAAAATTGAAACACTAATACCTAGTGTCTCAAGTTCAGATGTCTTCTCTGTTTTTGTTTCCTTTGGTAAGTCTTCAAAACTCCCTCCTCATTGTGTGAACTTGCATTAACACACTAAAATGGCAGATCAAACCAGTATTGCAGACAATGTTCAGTTGACACCCAAACAAGAAAAGCACATAACAAACCAGCCATGCTGTCACCATGCAAATGACCATGACTTGGTGAAGAGGGAGGCACAAAAGAATGATGATGATCTCATGCAAGACAATAAAGCAAAGTTAATGAACCATCAAGTACCAAGTAAATTAAAAAAAGTAGCAAACAACACACAAACAAGCAAAACACATTACAGATGATTGACCATGCTGTCACCATATAAATGAACATGACTTGGTGAAGAAGGAGACACGAAAGAATGACGATGATCTTCGGAAAGCCAATAAAGAAAAGTTAATGAATAACAAGTACAAAGTAAATTAAAAAAGCAACAGATAGAACGCAAACAAGAAAACCATGAAATAGACCAGTCATGCTGTCATCTTTCAAATCAACAAGACTTGAATACGAGGGTAGCATAAAAGAAACAACAACAAAAAAATAAAATAAAAAGAAAAAGAAAATTATGCATGTTAAAAATAAAAAAATAAATAAAAATGAAACACTCCTTGCCTAGTGTCTCAAGTTCAAATGTCTTTGAGCAAGTTAAAGTTGTACATGCCTCATAAAGCATCTTCAACTTCCTAAGTTTTGGAGTTTTTTTTCCTATATAGTGCTTGGTAGTCAGTACCAGGATAAGGAGGAACAACATCATTCATTACTAACTCAAAGCAAATTTGCCTTCTCATCTTACCAAATTTCTCCCACAAAACAAAGGAGAAAGCACAAATAAGGAAAGAAAATTATGCATGTTACATTGGATGCTACTGGTTGCATGTTAGTGAAACAATGCCTGTTATCCATGCTATGTTTTTCTAACCATGTTCTCAACAATCAAATAGGTCATAGTTATATGGATGTTCCAATTTGAGTTGTTTTTTTTTGTTTTTTTGTTTTTTGATCAGCAAAAACAAAGCTTTATTGATGAAAAGTCACAATACATTGAAAAATTACATCAACAAAGCAGGGAAATGCAGAGAGCACCATAGCTATCCTCAACAATCCCAATTAGGTTGGCACCATAAAAAAATCACAATCATATGCTAGCACTTGACCCAAAATTGGTGAGATACTAATCAGAAGCACTGAAAGAAAACCAAAACGACAAAAAAAGCAGTAGAGCACCCAAAGAAGAAAATGAAAAAAAACAGCATCACACCAAAACAGCAGCAGCAGAACCTCTACAACAACACCAAACCAGTGATCTCATACAGTAATACTGTAATAGTTGTTTTTGGAGGACCACTCGAGTTGTCATTTGGTCGCTTGAGCGGAGATTTGCAACTCCTAGTATCTCGCAAGTTTGCAGGCAAGACTGCTCGAGCGAAGGAATGGTCGATTGAGCGTAAAATGTGAGCTCCCAGTATTTTCACTGTAGCTTTGCAAAGCTTCTGAGACCTTGTATTTACTGCTCAAGCGGTGGAAAGTTCACTCAAGCAGTCCCTTTGTAATTTGGCACTTCGCTCGAGCAATGGAAAGTTCGCTCAAGCGGTCTGGTTGGGACATCAGAGTTATATTGCAATCCAAGCACTTTTCCAAATCATTTCTTTCACTCTCCTCTCTCTAACAGCCCAGTTAGAAAACCCTAGATTTCATCTAGAAAGAGCAAGAATTGATCTTTAGGCCTTCATTAAAGTTGTTATTCTCGTCAAGAGCTATGTTTTGAACCGAATAGATCGTGGTATTTCGGAAGCTCATTGAGTGGACCTTCATCTTTCGTCGTACAACCTTGAGGTAGGAATACCTTTACCCTTGTATATTTATATTTTGGTCTAAATAGGCATGAATCTTAAGATGTATGGAACTATCGAGATGAATGATGTGTATATATATATATATATGGACTTTGTGTGATAAAGTGTTTGTGTGAAATTGATAGTGGACTGTGAAATTAACTATGAAATAATGAGTAAACATACTTGAATCAAGGAAAATAAATATTTAAAAGGAAAAGCCCCAAATTTTTATATGAACCCTAAGGGATTGTTCATGATTTTGACGTAATGGATAACTGATAAGTAAAATTGGGGAATCTTGTGATTGTTGGTGGTGTGTAAAATGTTAATGTTTTGGAATGTGTTTGAGGTGCCCACTTGCCCAGTTCGTGTGAGGACGACGAATGCGGGAATGTGTTTGAGTTGGCCACTTTCCCAGTTTGTGTAATGACGACGAATGTGAGGATGTTATTAGGTGTCCATTGGCCGATTCATGTGAGGACAATGAAAGTGGAACGATTTGAGGTGTCCATAGGCCATCTGTGTGAGGATAGAAAAATGTGGAGGTTGAATGTGAATGATGTGTTGTGTAATAATTTTTAAATAAATATAGATTCTTGGGCATTAATAAAGGTCATGCATATTTAAATCAAATGTTTACATACTTGGTTAAAGTTATTCTCTACTGGGCAATTGCTTATTCCTATTTACTAACCTTTCAGGAAATGAAAAGCCCCAAAACTGTCAGTGATGAAGAAGAAGAAGAAGAAGAAGAAGAAAAAGAAGAAAAAAAAGACTTTCTATTTTTTTTAAAAATCTAAACTTTTGTGAACGTGAAATTGTAATGTAATGATAGAACTCCTTCTATTTTTATTTTGAGTTTCATACTTTTGTATACTCACAAAGTAAATATTTTGTAATCATCTCTAGCTCATTGAATCGAGATCTATATTTGGTAATTTTGTAAATGAAATCTGCAGTTCAATGAGAAAGAGAAATATTTGAGTGAAATTGTGTATGTGTTCATATGGAGAGTGTTCTATTAATTGTTCAATGGAAATTATTTTGAGTGGGTTGTTACAAATTTGGTATCAGAGCAAACTGGGTTGACTACCTGGAGCTCATGGGAAGTGACCATGTTCTATTGGGTTGTCATGTTAGGATAAGGGGTTGGTGATTTTATTTGATTATGTGTTTGTGATTAGGTGTGTATGGGGTCGATCCTTTAGGATATAACTTATGTCCACTACATTCATCGAAGTCCTTTTGGAAAGGCATTAGATCAATGCTTTTTCCACTAGGAAATTCTTGAACGTCGTGGAATGAGTTGATATATTGGGAGAAAGATTCGTATGTGTTCTGTTTGTTTACGTGCTTATGTATTGAGAATGAGATTGAGACTTGAAGAGAAGTGATGAACTAGTATATGAATTGTGAGTTAATTTTGCCCACATCTACTCTTATATAGGATTTCTAGATGTGGTAGGGGTCGTGGCAGAACTCGTCGAGGTGGTCGGGATATCCCGGCTTAACCAGAGATCCCTCCTCAAGAAGAGGGAGCGGGTTAAAACAATATGGCCATTCCACCAGCCCAAGACACTATGGGAGTGCTGGTTCAAGAGATGGTCAAGGCTCTTAAGGAGTCAATGGATATTCTTAGAGCCGAGCAAGCTGCTAGAACTATTGAAGGGGAGACCAGTGTTTCATTCCTGAAAAAGGAATTTTTCTACTCAAATCCCACTGAATTTCTTGGAGGTGCAAAATCGTTAAAAGTAGATAAATGGCTTCAGCAAATTACCAAAACTTTTGCGATCTTGGATATTTGGGATGGTGAACTTCGGGTGGTGCTTGCTAGTTACCAATTGAAGGGGGATGTCGGTCAATGGTGGAAGTACATCAAGGGTGGAATTGAACATACTTTGGAGGTGTTTTCTCATGCCTTTCAGGACAAATACCTTCCTCCCACTGTGAGGGAACGTTTGCAGAGAGAGTTTGAAGAACTCAAACAATCTGACTCCATGGTGGCAGAGTTTGAGGCTACCTTTACGAGTCTATCTCATTTTGCACCGGACCTTGTGGCCACATAAAAGCGTAGATGTTTAGAGTTTGAGAAAAGGTTGAGGCTGGGAATCCTGATGAAGATGATGGGAAATATGATTTGGGATTATGATAGGTTAGTGGATTTACCGAATCTTGAGGGGGTTCTATAGCATCCAAAAGGTCGAAGAGTTCTACATCTTCTAATCTACTGCTGATACCGGCCGTGTTACCAAATCCTATGTCAGGAAAGTGTACGGATAGTACGGGACAAAAGTGGGATTACTTGTTATCAGTATGGCGAGCAAGGTCACAAGTCCAGTACATGTCCACGGAGGGGTAATCAACAATATCAGCTCTTTAATCATCTTCAAAATCAGACCTTGGGTGGAAGTCAGCCACCTGCTTGTTATCAATGCGGCTAGCCAGGTCATATGAAGAAGTTTTGTCCCTAGACTGCCGGAACGGCCAGTGCTTCAGGGTTTCAAGCAGGATCGAGCTAGAGGCAGACTCACCACATCTGAACAATCGACTGGGCTAATAGTGATGCGAGGTTTATATCTTATATATAATACTTGGGCCAATGTGTTGATAGATACGGGGGCATCTCATTCATTCATAGCATCTTCATTTGCATCCATGTTGGGGTTAGAAGTTGAACTATTAGAATCTTCTCTCGTGGTAGAATCACTAGTTGGGGGTAAGATGGTCTTGAACCAGGGTGCCGTGGGTGTGTGATTGAAGTTGCTGACCACCGACTTCCTTTTAGTTTGGTGTTGTTAGAGATGACGGGTTTTGATATCATTCTTGGTATGGATTAGTTGTCCTCTTATCCTGCTGTGATAGATTGTTATCGTGGGAGAGTTATCGTGTGTACTGTTGGGAGTGACTGTTTTTATTTTATGTTGGATAGAACTGATAGACTTTTAATATTGTCATATGACTCTCATGGTCGAGGGAAATTCACTTCTCCTCTTGCAATTTTGATGAATGACGAAAACAGTGAAACACGAGGGGTAATCCCTGGGGTGGTTTGTGACTATTTAGATGTCTTCCCAAAGGACCTCATCGAGCTACCCCCTCATTGTGAGGTTGAGTTTTCTATAGACCTAGTGCTAGGCACGACTCCTATTTCTATGTCACCATATAGATTCGTTTCGACAGAGTTGCTTGTTTTGAGGGAGTAACTACAAGAGTTTATAGACAAGGGTTTTATACGCCATAGTGCTTTACCCTGGGAAACACCAGTTCTCTTTGCCAAGAAGAATGATGGTTCTTTACGGCAATGTATTGATTACCGTAGGCTAAATAGGGTCACAATTAAGAATAAGCACTCGTTGCCTAGAATAAATGATCTTTTTGACAAACTTAAGGGTTCTCAGTGTTTTTCAAAGATAGATCTAAGATTGGGGTCTCATTATTTATAAGTGAAAGATTGGAATGAATCATGTGAGAAATTCTTCTTGGAACTAAAGACTAGTGTCACGACCCGAACCCGCTCATATGGGTTAAGGCCATAACCGGCCAGTAATCATGAGATTACCTACGGCCTCAAAACAAATAAGACAAAACTCATCAGAGTAAAAGGGGCCGAACGGAAGCAATTTAAAACTTTGTCCATAGAGCTGTGCTTACATGCACGTCATAACATTCCAGACATAAATATATTAATAACTCACAACAAAATTGCAGTACCAAAAAGTTCCATACAACAGGATCATCCAAAACTAAGTCAACCCATGGGAATTATATGCAGACATGTACAAAGGCTTCGCCAACATGACAAAATTACATAGAATGGCAAAAGGGTGAAGATGTGTCTCGTACGTGAGACGCAAAGGTTGACTCTCCAAACCTTAGTTGTTCCACACTGGCTTCACTAGGGCGGGGTCTGGACCTCTCTTAGCTCATTGACAAACACATGAATGAGCGTGAGCGATAGCCCAGTGAATAATATAAAATAACGAATATACATTGGAACAATATACATCGAACGGCCTTGGGCCCAATTTGCATTTCTAACTAACGCATACATACATAAACATATGTAAGTTAAGTAACGGAGGTTCCAAACACATCATACGGCCTCGGTCCTAATTCATTCATATTATTCAGATCAAACTGGCCTTTGGCCCATTCGTTTATGTCAAAACGGCCTCTGGCCCATTCATTCATGTCCATCGGCCTTCGGCCCAATCGTTTATGTCAATCAGCCTTCGGCCCACATTTATGTCAAACGGTCTTCGGCCCATATTTATATCAAACGGCCTTCGGCCCACATTTATATCAAACTGGCTCATAGGCCTTTCGTATCAAACTGGCTCATAGGCCTTTCATATCAAACTGGCTCATAGGCCTTTCGTATCAAACTGGCCTTTCATATCAAACTAGCTCATAGGCCTTTCGTATCAAACTGGCTCATAGGCCTTTCATATCAAATTGGCTCATAGGCCTTTCATATCAAACTGGCATTTAAGCCTTTCAAACTTGTCATATCAAACTGGCATTTAAGCCTTTCAAACTTATCATATCAAACTGACATTGAAGCCTTTCAAACTTATCATGTTAAACTGTGTCCACCATTCAAAATTAATGAACTTTACAAAACTTACATAGAAGCGAGCAATTGGATAACAACATATTTCAGATATTACTCACAATGATCGGCTTGTGAATTTGCCCTGGAGCTTGACCATACACATCACATAGCACATATGGGTCACAAATAATTCAATCTGTTCTTTAATTCACATATTCCTCTTAAGGCTTCATTCTTATCTATTTAATTCAATTATAATGCTCAATGCATGCCTAAGAGTGTTTAGAAGTGAAAGGGAATGGAAAAACAGAACACAGAATGCATTTTCAGATTTTCAAAAAACAGGGTCCCTGCTCGAGCGTGGACTTCCTTGCTCGAGCGGACCCTTAAGGCCTGCAAAAGTACTGGTTGTATGAAAAATACGCTCGAGCGTGTAATAGGACGCTCAAGCGGAAGGCCTGTCTAAATAGCTCCCCCGCTTGAGCGTGGCCTCCCCCGCTTGAGCGGATACTAAGTCTGCAAAAAGTACTGGGAGCACTTTTTTTCCGCTCGAGCGGCCATTACCCCGCTCGAGCGGACATCAAAATTATGGGTTTCCCAGATTATGTTCTTGAGTCCAAATTCGACATTCAACCAATGTTTCTTGCATACTATGGCTCCAATTTCACATATTCTTGTATTAACATGGTATAAACACCAAAACACATCATCATGGGGCTCAATTTCATGAATCAAGCACATGCATGGCTCAATGAAATTCAAGTTCAATTTTGTCATACGCATTCATGCATTCAAAGCTCCTATCTTTAATTATTCAAACATGCATGCTAATCTTGACTTCATTTCTATTCCAATTAATGCAAATGGTGTTCATTCTCATGGAACACAACAAAAACATGCTTGCATGTAGGATTTAACACTCATATTTCCACATTCAACTTAATACATGTTTGTTTATGCAAAATCATGGTGATCCTATACATGCATGTACATTTCAACTTCAAATTCATCAATTAGAGCACAACTCTTGTTCTTGATCACCAATTAATCTTTAATTCACAAAATTACAAGTTCAAACTCATGAATTCATAATCAATCACTTACCTAAGAGCTCAATCTTCTCAATCTATGGTCTAATTTAGAGTTGGACTTCAATTCTCCAAGCCTTAAGACCAAAATTGCACAATTCTCCCCTTAATCTCCCATAGCCGACCCTCTCTCCCCTTTTCTTAGAGTTCTTATCAGCCAAAAATGAGAATTAAAGAGGGAGTTTGAGTGTATAAAGTCCCTTACAAGCTCCTACTCACACATTACTTTAATATAAAGTAATTGGGCACTAATTAATCAATTTAATCAGTTTAATTTGACCCGAATCAATTTTCAATTAAATTCCACCGTAGGTTTTAAAAATTATGCCAATCACAATGGCGTAATCAATTTCGGGTCCTGTGGCCGATAAGGCCTTTAATTTAATTTCCAAAGCAGATAATCAAACAGATATTCCTACGCTGGACAGATAGAAATTCAAAACCACATAATGGCACACAAAATCATATTAAACACACATAATCATACTCATATTAAGGACCAATTAACATATTACGAAACAGGGGTATTACAGTCTTCCCCCCTTTAGGAAGTTTGGTCCTCCAAACTTAATTTACCTTCAGTCGAACACAATTCGGAATACTTTCTTGTTCAATGGTTCCAATTCTTTCGATAGTTATCTGTTTAGTTTCAAAATCAAGCAACACTTTGTTCTCAATCAGTCAAAGACTTACCTTTTCTTCCATGCCAGGCTTGTATGGTATCACACCGAAACCAGAGTGTAGGCTATTGTTGCAAGCAGAGTCTGCCAGTGATGGACAGATTTTTCCAACTTCCCTAAAAAATCTAACGCACATCTATGGAGCATTTCTCCTAAAAATCTAAAAGTTCTTTCTGATTATACATCAATTTGCGGATGGAAAACAGCGCCAAATCATAATTCAGTCCCCATTGCCTCTTGAAGGCTTGTCAGAATTCAATCACATTTTAAAATTTCTGTCTAAAACAATAGGTACTGGGACCCCATGCAAACGAACAATCCTATCGATACAAACAGTGGCTAGTCTACCAGTCATCATACAAAAATTTTACAGGGAGAGAACGAGCAAACTTCGTAATCCTACATACAATAATCCAAACGGGACTTATACCTTGGGTGCTCAAGGTAGCCCCACAATGAAATTCGTAGCCACATATTTCTACTTCCGTTCCAAAATAGAGAGAGAGTGAAGTAGTTTCGCCAATATCCAATGTTTAACTTTGACTTGTTGGTACTGAACACATTTAGACACGCATTCACCAATTGCCCTCTTCAAGGTAGGTTACCAATATATTTATTTCAAGTGTCAGCTAACTTTACCACAGAAGTTCGATCTGTTCCCTTGTCACAAAAGTTCAATTTATTCTTCAACAATTCCACAATTTACAACCCGATTTAGTATTTAGTTCAGTGACTCATCATAGTTATCCAAGGTCAATCAAAAGTTTTCAGGAATATAAAGTAAATCCAGACACCGATTCCTGAGTCAACAAGGGTAACGACAAAACAATGAACCACACGGAATACATAACTCATACCTCCCCATGGTATCGATTGTAAAGTGCAATAACACTGAAGCAGTCCATTTCTAACATGATACATGTTTTCTCAATCGTTCAACAGTTTACAATTCAGTTCACATTCAATTCCCCATTCTATTGAGTTTTTCCACATTATCTGATAGTCGTCAAAAGCATAAGGCAATTCATATATTAATCCCCATGGCGTCAAAAATATTATCAAAAACAGTCGATCACATGTTGAACACAATTTACACATCCTCAAAAACCCAATTGCAGAATATAATGGCACTGAGCAGTTATTTACACAAGGCGTACTAAATTCACACACTTTCGGATAACCAGGGTTTTTCAAAGCTCCTTGGATGTTAATAACATCTACATAATACCAAAGGATGACATTCCGTATAGAACAAAGGAATAATCGTCTCGGAATCAAAGCACACCCGTTCACGACCGTCGGTGGCCGACTCGAGATCGATTAGACAAATCCACCCGTACAAAACCGTTGGTGGCAAAATAGATTTCTCAACAAAGATACTACATACGCTTAACGTCCCCTAGCACGAAAGGACGTCCCAAGAATGTCATCAAACAAACACAATACCACTCACTATAACCTGATTTCCCAAAATCCGATAACACTGAAGCAAACACATGAAACATATTCTGATTAGTCGAGGACAAATATTCAGTACGATTCACAATCAAATCAATCTGTTGTCATCGGTTTCCACAGCGTCAAACAGGCAAGAATATGACAACACACCAGCATTGTCCATTAAGACACCCAATCACTAGATTTGCACAATTCAGTTCATCTAAAACACATATGTCCTCAATAGTTGAAAGTTGGTTCTCAATGGTGTTCATGGTTAGATCAATCTGTTGATAGCCCACAAAGGTCTTTCAAATAAGTCAGGTATTCCAAACGGACTCAAGTTTGGGTCTATCAATTTTTCTGCCGAGAATAATCTAGCTATTTATTTATAAACAATTCTTAATCCCCTTTAACAAAGTCAAATTAGATAGAGGGTCTTATCGGTCGATCCAAGCAAAGGTCTTGTCATATTAAATCAGCCAAAGGTTCTATCAAATTATATCCAATAAGGGTTCTATCAGGTCAAATCAGACAAAGGTTCTATCGGATCGAATCAGATAAAAGTTTTTTCATATAGGGTACATTCGGTTTGGTAAGGCTCACTTTGTTTATTTAGGCATATAGTTGATAGTTTCACAAGTGTCCTAAATTTATTAGTTCTCAAGGTCATATCAGAATCATTCATCACAACTGTTCATATCAAAGTATTTCAAGTCATGTACAATATGGCATTGTCCACATGAATTCAGGTGTAGTTGCATATGCATGCAGTAATTCAGATCAGGAGGTATGTATCATAATTAACACAGTATTTCCCAAACAAGTCTTATATGCAAACACATGGTGCACAGCAACACATTAAACAAGGTTCCTCGGTTGTACATAGCATAGGATTGTTACGCAAAAATCCCAAATCAGTCACAGAAGCATAGGTTTACGAGTCAAGCTTAATATAGTCGCATAGTCCAGTCAATTCTCTACTGATCAAAATGCATGATCTCACAATTTATAGAGTTCACTATTTGGGGTGTTCAACTCGGTCCTATAATCACAGAGTCATAATTCCAGTGGTTTAGTCATTGAAGACAATAATATAACAAATCACCCTGAGCATAGGTTCAGATGTACATGTGCATGTGCAGAGTTAATCGATATCCCAATACATATTTCACAAATTTCCCAAATGGAGCATATACATTCAATGAATACGGTCTCGATCTTGTGGGTCTAACAAATCTAGATACACATGCAGCAGATACGAAAGAATATGCCGATCCGAATCAAATAATATCCCAAGCAAAGATGTACACATGTACTAATTCAGAATCAATCAACACATAGGCATTCGTTTATAAACGATATAGATACCTGGGATAACGGTCGCAGTATTCTGAGTGCTTTCTGGGACGAGTGCAATTACTCTATCTTGATTAGCAACTCTTACCATTGGCACGAATTCAACCGAGGCAGAAAATTTACTCACATTTGTTCAGTTCGGGGACAGTCCCTTACCATATGGTCCATTTTACCATCCCTATAACAAGCCCCAAAAATCTGATAACAAACTCCTCGGTGTTTCTTACACTGGTGGTGGCAAAGGTTTTTGCCGTAGCGGCAACTGACGCTGGTGTCGTAAGACCTTTGCCATTTCTTGTATTACTCTTTCCAGACTATCAAGTTGGGTTGTGGAAGAGCCTCCCAACCTATATGCCCTTAATTTATCCATACTCTACACAAACTCTTATTAAACCTTGCCAAATACTGGGATGCCCAACACAAAAATAAACACAGATACACATGGATACATTCGTACATAGACACATTGTTATATTCTCATTTTATGTATCGTCCAGACATAATTAATCACATACGTAACAGATGATTGCATACTTATCAATTATCGCATGCTGAGCATTCACTAATTATATACTCAAATCATATTCATATTTCACATAGACACTCATTTGCAGAATCGAATGCACATATGCAACTTTTCACGATTCATATGTTCTTGTATGTGCATTATATCAAAACAAACTTGTTGTACACAGTAGTGCAACATTTCATATCTCATATAATCACATGTTCTCTTCATCTAATTAAACTTGCATTATACCTTATACAAAAGATACACAAGTATGCATATACAAAAGAGCATACATATTCAAAGAATTTGCAATGCAAGCAAATCACAAACTTATAACATAAAATCGTTCACATTAAACATTTAAGCGTATTCTTGATGCTTTCAAATTCATACTTATCACGTGAATGCATCCTAGATCTTTTCTAGACGCTTACTGCTCTTTTGGACAAGGGCGTGAGTTATTAACACGTGCTCTGATACCACTCTGTCACGACCCGAACCCGCCCCTATGGGTTAAGGCCATAACCGGCCAGTAATCATGAGATTACCTACGACCTCAAAACAAATAAGACAAAACTCATCAGAGTAAAAGGGGCCGAACGGAAGCAATTTAAAACTTTGTCCATAGAGCTGTGCTTACATGCACGTCATAACATTCCAGACATAAATATATTAATAACTCACAACAAAATTATAGTACCAAAAAGTTCCATACAACAGGATCATCCAAAACTAAGTCAACCCATGGGAATTACATGCAGACATGTACAAAGGCTTCGCCAACATGACAAAATTACATAGAATGGCAAAAGGGTGAAGATGTGTCTCATACGTGAGACGCAAAGGCTGACTCTCCAAACCTTAGTTGTTCCACACTGGCTTCACTAGGGCGGGGTCTGGACCTCTCTTAGCTCACCTACAAACACATGAATGAGCGTGAGCGATAGCCCAGTGAATAATATAAAATAACGAATATACATTGGAACAATATACATCGAACGGCCTTGGGCCCAATTTGCATTTCTAACTAACACATACATACATAAACATATGTAAGTTAAGTAACTGGGGTTCCAAACACATCATACGGCCTCGAGCCTAATTCATTCATATTATTCAGATCAAACTGGCCTTTGGCCCATTCGTTTATGTCAAAACGGCCTCTGGCCCATTCATTCATGTCCATCGGCCTTCGGCCCAATTGGTTATGTCAATCGGCCTTCGGCCCACATTTATGTCAAACGGCCTTCGGCCCATATTTATATCAAATGGCCTTCGGCCCACATTTATATCAAACTGGCTCATAGGCCTTTCATATCAAACTGGCTCATAGGTCTTTCCTATCAAATTGGCTTATAGGCCTTTCATGTCAAACTGGCTCATAGGCCTTTCGTATCAAACTGGCTCATAGGCCTTTCAAACTTTTCATATCAAACTGGCATTTAAGCCTTTCAAACTTATCGTATCAAACTGACATTTAAGCCTTTCAAACTTATCATGTTAAACTGTGTCCACTATTCAAAATTAATGAACTTTACAAAACTTACATAGAAGTGAGCAATTGGATAACAACATATTTCAGATATTACTCACAGTGATCGGCTTGTGAATTTGGCCTGGAGTTTGACCCTACACATCACATAGCACATATGGGTCGCAAATAATTCAATCCGTTCTTTAATTTACATATTCCTCTTTAGGCTTCATTATTATCTATTTAATTCAATTACAATGCTCAATGTATGCCTAAGAGTGTTTAGAAGTGAAAGGGAACGGAAAAACAGAACACAGAATGCATTTTCAGATTTTCAGAAAACAAGGTCCCCGCTCGAGCGTAGACTTCCCCGCTCGAGCGGACCCTTAAAGCCTGCAAAAGTACTGGTTGCATGAAAAATACACTCGAGCGTGTAATAGGACGCTCGAGCAGAAGGCCTGTTTAAATAGCTTCCCCGCTCGAGCGAATACCAAGTCTGCAAAAAGTACTGGGAGCACGTTTTTCCCGCTCAAGCGGCCATTACCCCACTCGAGCGGACATCAAAATTCTGGGTTTCCCAGATTGTGTTCTTGAGTCCAAATTCGACATTCAACCAATGTTTCTTGCATACTATGGTTCCAATTTCACATATTCTTGTATTAACATGGTATAAACACCAAAACACATCATTATGGGGCTCAATTTCATGAATCAAGCACATGCATGGCTCAATTAAATTCAAGTTCAATTCTATCATATGCATTCATGCATTCAAAGCTCCTATCTTTAATTATTCAAACATGCATGCTAATCTTGACTTCATTTCTATTCTAATTAATGCAAATGGTGTTCATTCTCATGGAACACAACAAAAACATGCTTGCATGTAGGATTTAACACTCATATTTCCACATTCAACTTAACACATGTTTGTTTATACAAAATCATGGTGATCCTATACATGCATGTACATTTCAACTTTAAATTCATCAATTAGAGCACAACTCTTGTTCTTGATCACCAATTAATCTTTAATTCACAAAATTACAAGTTCAAACTCATGAATTCATAATCAATCACTTACCTAAGAGCTCAATCTTCTCAATCTATGGTCTAATTTAGAGTCGGACTTCAATTCTCCAAGCCTTAAGACCAAAATTGCACAATTCTCCCCTTAATCTCCCATAGCCGACCCTTTCTCCCCTTTTCTTAGAGTTCTTATCAGCCAAAAATGAGAATTAAAAAGGGAGTTTGAGTGTATAAAGTCCCTTACAAGCTCCCACTCACACATTACTTTAATATAAAGCAATTGGGCACTAATTAATCAATTTAATCAGTTTAATCTGACCCGAATCAATTTTCAATTAAATTCCACCGTAGGTTCTAAAAATTATGCCAATCACAATGGCGTAATCAATTTCAGGTCCTATGGCCGATAAGGCCTTTAATTTAATTTCCAAAGCAGATAATCAAACAGATATTCCTACGCTGGACAGATAGAAATTCAAAACCACATAATGGCACACAAAATCATATTAAACACATAATCATACTCATATTAAGGACCAATTAACATATTACGAAACAGGGGTATTACAACTAAATTAACCACTGCACCAGCTCTAGTCATTCCAAAAAGAGGTTTGGGTTACACTATATGTCACGCCCCACTTTTTATTACTCGGAGTATTGCCAATTTCATTTACTTAATTCCATTTCAGAGATAACATGCGGAAATAAACTCATATATTCAACTCATAGAAGTGAATAACATTGCTCTCATTCGTATGCAAGTAAATACAACATGAGTATAATAAATAAATTGCCCTTGGGCTTACATCATTAACAACGAATCAAGAAGAAGGGTGTAACCTTTCTACATATATGGCATTCCGCCCATATAATAGAGGCCCCGTGGCCAACAAATCAGAAGACCCAAATCTTGCAGCACATTCCGCTCAACACCTGAAAAAAAATTCAACAACGTGGGATGAACATATAGTCCAGTAGGGATCTCAACATGGCCTTCAACAATAACAACATACAGATAGCTATGATCATGAATACCCAATCTCATACTAGAATAGTAATGTGACAGTTTATACAAAATATACGTAAGTATGAACTTTTCTTGAAAACAACCATTTCAATCAACGTCATAGGCGATTCAATTTTCTTTTCCTTTCATTAATCCCCGTTCCCAATCTTTCATAACATTAACAATACCTTAGGGAAGAAATTCACTAAGCCCACTACTCTTTTCCATTTTCCAAACATACACAGATATACCTTTTCAAAACATATATCTCTTTAAAACATCCGTTCCCCTTCACACTTTCCAAAAGACAAAATGACATTTTGGCTTCTTCCCGATACAACAAATCTACACATGCACCGTTATATAAAAAAAAAAAAAAGGGAGATAACAACTCACCAACATGCATAAGATAAACCAATGAGGCAACTCGGCCCTCCAAAACTGTAACTGACACAATCCATGATATTCCCAGACACACTGAAACATCAACAACAAAACTTTGCTCTACTAGCTATGTACGTAGTAAGCCAAAGATACACCTATCACAACACATGCCAGTTTACCAGGCGCTAGCTGGAAGGGTATGGTGCCTTATATTCTCAACGCAGTCAGTTCTCCAAGCGGTAGCTTGGAAAGGTCACGGTACCTCTGATTTTTAGCGCAAGGTATAACATCACCAACCCAACACAACAGGGCATAATCAACATGTATAACACATATACACAAATCATCAAGATACAAGCAATGTGTTAAAGTATATGAACACATAACTACCTCCTCCCGAGCAAGCATACATATATAATGTATCTCAACACTTCATCACATACGATGTTCCATCAACAATGGAAAATGCATACACGACAATTCAACACAACCGTTTCATCCTCACCGATGACCAAGGATAAAACCTCTAGATGCAAATATTTAGTACATCTATTAAAGAATCATTACTATGAGACCACAAACCCAACAACATCATTAACATGGTAGTTAAAGCTACAATCCTTCACATGTGTGTGTTCAACACTCAAGAAACAACAATCCAATTTTCATTCGTATTTCAAAAATACTTTTCCCTTTTACAAAACAAGTTCCAATTCCTTTTGTTTTCACAAAACCAACTCCGTCCCTTTTGTTGTCACAAAACCAAATCTGTGGATAATAAAGCCATAACTCATATTAGTCCATTATCTTCATTGCAAACCCATTCCACAACCATGGTTAATCCCTTAGGCATTAACACCTTCACCCAACCCACATCAACAATAGAGATTTACAAAAAGGGTTCACTGTCCTCTATTTTAATTTATCAATCAAAATATGATTTAGGGCTTTTTCTTCTATCAACTACAACATGCTGATTTACACTCCAATTAGCCCAAAACAACCATCAATGATAACATAACCATTTTTCAAACACCCAACCCTAGGTTCCTTCTCATGATTTCAAACAAATCCAACATGGATATGATTTTCATGCAATACAAAATTACCACATGTCTATCTATAGACGAAGTATTAAAAAAGAATAAGGAAATCTCTACCTCAAATGTAGAACCCAAGGAGAAGAAGAGCTAAACTCGGAAGTGCTCCAAACACCAAATTTCTCGGATCAAAATGTAGCCCTCAATGATCAACACACTTTTTACGAAGGCTCAAGGTGAGGAAAACACTCCTACTAGATCAAACCCTAGAGAGAAGTTAGGTTTTAGAGTGAGGAGCTCTCAAAAATCGGTTTTGGGAAAATAAAAGAGAGAAAGGGAATGTAAAAAGTGATTTAAAATAGCCTAGCTGCCAACTGATATACGACTCTCCCGCTCGAGCGGAGAACACAACGCTCGAGCGTCAAGGACAAAAACTAGGTACGCTCGAGCGCAATAAGGCCTGCTCGAGCGCCAAGACACAAGAATAAAGTACATCCGCTCGAGCGCGAAAACCAGTCCGCTCGAGCGTAGATTTCTCCCTCCCAGAACTTACACCAAAAAGTACCACCCGCTTGAGCGCTAACAAGCCCACTCGAGCGCGACCCGCTCGAGCACAAGAAACTAGCTCGAGCGTAGAAAACACATCTGCAGAAGTTTTCCAGAGGCACGAAATACTGAAACTGTGAAAACCCCGCTCGAGCGCAAGAAGACCCGCTCGAGCGGACCATTCAAAAACTGGACAACAACAATGGGAGCTAAAGCTTTACCAACCTGTAACAACCAAGCCCAACACATTCTAAAACTCAAACAAAAGAGTTTAAAGGGTTGACAACGCGATAGGTACAACTACCAACTCCACGGAACCACGTCTGGAAAACAACAGAACAGTAAAGGGATAACCGGGATCGCTATAACCTCCCCCCCTTAAAGAATTTCGTCCCCAAAATTAAGGATATGCCAAAACACAAGGCCAACTGATCGCACAATACCAACACCCGAGTACTAGGAGAGGAATTATTCTCCCTACAAACCTTCGATTCACTCTTACCAAGGAAGAGACTAACCAAGGGAACACGTTCCACACGACAACACTGTAGGCACAAAAGCTACAACAAAACCAACCCTTCCGAAACAGTTTACCAATATCTGACCAGCGTTTCAAGCTAAGTCACTACTCAACAACCATAATTTCCAATAAAAGGATAATCAAGGCAAATCTCCTACATTAATATAAGGAAAACATTTTCTTGCTCATGAGACATTTCAAAATAAACCTTGCATTTTCAACGCAAAACTCAAAAGTTTTGTAAACATTTTTCACAAATACGGTGTTGTCCAAAACACATAACCATCCACAGTTTATTTGCCAAAAAGATTCATTTGGAATTCCTCAAAACCCTTGAATTAAATCAATTTCTCAACAACGCCTTTAGATGGCCCAACCACTGGAAAAATTTTGTTTTCCATTTCTTTTCAAAGAAAAACACTATCAACAACCATCACTCATACAGTGAGGCCAAACCAACACAAAACATAACATTTCTATAATGATAGTTAATAGAAATAACAATTGTGCTATCAACACACAAGGCATAAGAAATTCATGATTTTGCAATTTCGTTCCACCTTCCTTCACTTAACCAATTTAAAAATCCTAAACATGGCTCAGAACCTGGCCAACAATTTAAAAGAGATGACATCTCACAACAACAATGCCTCCTTAGTACACAAATGATACACATTTTGGTGCTGTATCAATATAACATAGAAACACTTCTATACTTCACAATTGATATCGATATACATTTTAGTGCTATATCAAATCAAACAAATCCGGTTTAGAGGTCCATCCCCCATCTTCCAATAAACCGTGGAGTACATCCCCCATCTCCTCCCACGCAATACAATGTATATAAGCAATTATCATGTACAAGTTCAATCAATCAATACAAAACTTGATGTATTATTCCAACTGTCAGATGCATTGACATAACATGTTCGATTAGTTTCAGTTTTCCCTAATCAACATACAGTCTACAACGAATGAGACTAACCTCAAGGTGACAAATGTCAACCCAAAACCCCATACCGAAAGCTGATTAATCAACTCAACAAACCACCACTCTCAGTAAACAACACACTGAAGTGCCACTAACCCCAACCGCGGAGTTCCCCACACAAACCCCCAAATTTTGGAATCTCAACGAATCTCCTAAAATCAAACCACATCAACACTGTGTCTAAAGGAATTACTATCTCCCCTCTCTCATGGCTACATAGCAAGCCTGCTCATCTCCTTGACCGAAGACCGATATAGTAAACCTCAATTACAACAACCCAATCACGAAGGACAATTTGACCAACGCTATTCTCGTCACCCTAGAACACAACCTGTTCTTCCTCTTAAGAATGCTGGCAGAATCCATTCACAGACTATACCCAACAACTGATAGCCAATCACAATACGAACACTACCCCTATATAACCGATGGGGTCACCACGGACTCCTTAACTAGCAAAGCCCAAAACACTAATCAACATACAGGTACCAAGCAAGCAACAACATCAGGGTCATTGATCCCTTTAACAACTTCTCAATAGAAAAAGAGGATTCGAGATTCCATACATACTCCCCAATACATGAGGGTTAAACAAACAACAATATGCAAACATAAGCGATACATAAACATGGTGCCTCAGCATCCAACAATACACCGGTCAACAACAAGATGATTCATATAATACATCACCGGTCAATAACACAAAAATCCCCTCCAGGGCAATACCATAGGACTAACTAATAAGTCGCCCCTTGAGAGGCTCTCGAAGCCTGGCTTGCCTGTTTCTGGTACCGATAACACCCTTGACTGGACGGGTACAACTGAGTCTGACTGGGTTTTGAAACACCCGAAGAATTTACACGCAAAGGACAAAAACGTCTACCATGGCCCAGCTGACCACAAACAAAACAACCACCAGACCCCCTACTCTGAGACTGGTCTGAAACCTGCACCTCCCCGAACCCCTTAACAGATGAGTTCGAAACCTCTGGCGAAGGAAAGAAATTAGCCCCTGACTGAGCATGTTTCTGCCTCCAACCCTTACTGAGCCTAGAGCGCTTAGGAACCGAAGGACTTACCAAGATGGTCTCTTCCCTATCCCGACCATCACTCACAACCATGGCCTCCATATGGGCCGCTGCCTCAACTAAATTATAATAATCCTTCCAAAAGGATCCAGCTACCTTCTCCCGAATATCGAAACACAACCGCCTTTCAAACTCATAACAACAACGCTCCTCTGTTGCCACCAACTTTGGAGCAAACCTCGACAAACTAGTAAACCGCATCTCAAACTGTGCCACAGGAGTATCATCCTGACGAAACTCCAAAAATTGATCCCTCAACCTTTCCCGAGCAGAAGGAGGGAAATACTTGGCCCAAAAGGCCTCGGTAAAAGCAACCCACGTGCTACCTACGGTATTCTTAGCATACTTCCACCAATAACTCGCATCGCCCTTTAATTGAAAAGTCGCCAAAGAAACCCTCAACTCCTCCTCTTCGACTCTGAGCATATAAAGAGTCTTGGTAATCTGTTCTAACCAACTCTCTGCCTCCAAGGGTTTAGCCTCCCCCACAAACTCTGGTGGGCCGGAGCGGAAAAACTCGTTAGTTAGCTTGAGAGCATGCCCGCTGCCGCCCTCAGTGCGAGCTAGGGCGTCTTGCACTGCTCTCACAATCTCACATGCGATGTCCTCGCCGACAGCCGATGCTGTAACGGCAGGTGCTAAAGGAGCTGTTGTGCCCCTACCGACACTCCTACTACTCAATCGTCCACTACTTCCTCGTGTAGACGTCCTATAAAGCACAAAAGCAAATGCCACGCTTAGTGCACAACACAATAGCCTCCTCCGAGACACACACCACTACTATTAAGTCACAAGACTCACTTAGTCACAAAATACACATCCCTATTGCATATAAACAGGTAAACATGTAAACACATAATCGAATCAAGTCCACAAAGATAGCCACTCATCCCGGAACTCTCAAGGAATTCCTATCAGAAACCACGTTGATCAGGCGTGTTTCCGAAAGGACCTCAAAGCAAGTTTACCGGCTATGAATACTATCTGAGAGACTGGATCCCATGCTCACATCAATGCAACACACAAGTCCTAACTTTCATGATATCTATATGCAACGTCCTCACTATACGTAGTAAACCCACCGTGGTAAAAACCACTTCCCACGAGCCCAAAGTATTCAAACCCGGCTCGCTTTGATACCAAGTTGTCACGCCCCACTTTTTATTACTCGGAGTATTACCAATTTCATTTACTTAATTCCATTTCAGAGATAACATGCGGAAATAAACTCGTATGTTCAACTCATAGAAGTGAATAACATTGCTCTTATTCGTATGCAAGTAAATACAACATGAGTATAATAAATAAATTGCCCTTGGGCTTACATCATTAACAACGAATCAAGAAGAAGGGTGTAACCCTTCTACACATATGGCATTCCGCCCATATAAGAGAGGCCCCGTGGCCAACAAATCAGCAGACCCAAATCTTGTAGCACATTTAGCTCAACACCTGAAAAAAAATTCAACAACGTGGGATGAACATATAGTCCAGTAGGGATCTCAACATGGCCTTCAACAATAACAACATACAGATAGCTATGATCATGAATACCCAATCTCATACTAGAATAGTAATGTGATAATTTATACAAAATATCATAAGTATGAACTTTTCTTGAAAACAACCATTTCAATCAACGTCATAGGCGATTCAATTTTCTTTTCCTTTCATTAATCCCCGTTCCCAATCTTTCATAACATTAACAATACCTTAGGGAAGAAATTCACTAAGCCCACTACTCTTTTCCATTTTCCAAACATACACAGATATACCTTTTCAAAACATATATCTCTTTAAAACATCCGTTCTCCTTCATACTTTCCAAAAGACAAAAAAAAGACATTTTGGCTTCTTCACGATACAATCAAATCTATACATGCACCGTTATAAAAGGGAGATAACAACTCACCAACATGCATAAGATAAACCAATGAGGCAACTCGGCCCT
>NW_021024828.1:84317-161215 GCF_004153795.1 Camellia sinensis
TTTACTTAATTCCATTTCAGAGATAACATGCGGAAATAAACTCGTATGTTCAATCATAGAAGTGAATAACATTGCTCTTATTCGTATGCAAGTAAATACAACATGAGTATAATAAATAAATTGCCCTTGGCTTACATCATTAACAACGAATCAAGAAGAAGGGGTAAACCCTTCTACACATATGGCATTCCGCCATATAAAGAGAGGCCCCGTGGCCAACAAATCAGCAGACCCAGGAATCTTGACACATTTAGCTCAACACCTGAAAAAAAATTCAACAACGTGGAATGAACATATAGTCCAGTAGGGATCTCAACATGGCCTTCAACAATAACAACATACAGATAGCTATGATCATGAATACCCAATCTCATACTAGAATAGTAATGTGATAATTTATACAAAATATCAAAGTTATGAACTTTCTTGAAAACAACCATTTCAATCAACGTCATAGGCGATTCAATTTTCTTTTCCTTTCATTAATCCCCGTTCCCAATCTTTCATAACATTAACAATACCTTAGGAAGAAATTCACTAAAGCCCACTACTCTTTTCCATTTTCCAAACATACACAGATATACCTTTTTCAAAACATATATCTCTTAAAAACATCCGTTCTCCTTCATACTTTCCAAAAGACAAAATGACATTTTGGCTTCTTTCCCGATACAATCAAATCATACATGCACCGTTATAAAAAAAAAAAAAAAAAAAAAAAAAGGGAGATAAAACAACTCACCAACATGCATAAGATAAAACAAATGAGGCAATCGGCCCTCCAAAACTGAACTGACACAATCCATGATATTCCCAGACACACTGAAATATCAACAACAAAACTTTGCTTCTACTAGCTATGTACGTAGTAAGCCAAAGATACACGCTATTCACACAACATGCCAGTTTACCAGGCGGCTAGCTGGAAGGGTATGGTGCCTTATATTCTCAGTGCAGTCAGTTCTCCAGGCGCTAGCTGGAAGGTCACGGTACCTCTGATTTTTAGCGCAAAGTATAACACCACCAACCTAACACAACAGGGCATAATCAACATGTATAACACATATACACAAACCGTCAAGATACACAAGCAATGTGTTAAAGTATATGAACACATAACTACCTCCTCCCGAGCAAGCATACATATATAATGTATCTCAACACTTCATCACATACGATGTTCCATCAACAATGGTAAAATGCATACACGACAATTCAACACAACCGTGTCATCCTCCACCGATGACCAAGGATAAAACCTCTAGATGCAAATATTTAGTACATCTATTAAAGACTCAATTACTATGAGACCACAAACCCAACAACATCATTAACATGGTAGTTAAAGCTACAATCCTTCACATGTGTGTGTTCAACACTCAAGAAACAACAATCCAATTTTTCATTTGTATTTCAAAAATACTTTTCCCTTTTACAAAACAAGTTCCAATTCCTTTTGTTTTCACAAAACCAACTCCGTCCCTTTTGTTGTCACAAAACCAAATCTGTGGATAATAAAGCCATAACTCATATTAGTCCATTATCTTCATTTCAAACCCATTCCACAACCATGGTTAATCCCTTAGGCATTAACACCTTCACCCAACTCACAATAATAATAGAGATTTCCAACATAGGTTAACTACCATCCATTTTAATTTATCAATCAAAATATAATTTAGGGCTTTTTCTTCTATCAACTACAACATGCTAATTTACACTCCAATTAGCCCAAAACAACCATCAATGATAAAATAACCATTTTCAAACAACCAACCCTAGGTTCCTTCTCATGATTTCAAACAAACCCAACATGGATATGATTTTCATGCAATACAAAATTATCACATGTCTATCTATAGACGAAGCATTGAAAAAGAACAAGACCACTATGACATCTTATTGCTCGGAATTATGGTATATTAATTGATTTTGTATGTCTGTTTGTCTTCCATTCAAGATTTTGTATATCCCTATAGATACTGATTCAGGCTATTGTCACGCCCCACATTTTATTACTCGGAGTATTACCAATTTCATTTACTTAATTCCATTTTAGAGATAACATGCGGAAATAAACTCGTATATTAATTTTTATATTTGGGTTCTCACATTCTCCCCCACTAAAAAAAAAGTTTCGTCCTCGAAACTAACCTGAGTAAATCATGAGAATAGATGTGAGTACTTCTCGCGCATCTCGTCCTCGCGTTCCCAAGTCGCCTCTTCAACTAGAGGATTGCATTTTGGGCTAAGAACAATTTACCAGGTGTGCAGTACGGAGTGCATGATTTTGTTCATAGGTCAGACATTGCTTGAGATGAAGGGTGTTTACTGGGGCACTGTGGTGGCAGTGTTCTGGGACGCCTTGTGCTGGTTTTGCTGTCAAGTCCTGCTGTTGCTGTGTGTAGTCCAGTTGCTGGGTGCGTAGTCCCACTGCTGTGGTCTTGTTATGGGAAGCCCTCTGCTGGTGTTTTTGCTGTTATGAACTGCTGCTGCTGGTCCTATAGTTGCTGGTTCTCTTGTTGCTGGTGTTTGCTGTCATGTGTAGTAACAGTTTGCAGTAGTAGTGTGCTGCTGTAGCTGTGTACTTGGTGCACTTATCAGTTTGTTAGCAGTCCTGTTATAGCTTCTGTGTTGTTTGCTTGCTGGGTTGTCATGCAGTTGCTAATGTTTGCGGGGTTGAAATGCTGTTGCTGATGTTTGCTGGGTTGACATGCTGTTATAGCTGTTGTTTTGCTACCTTGGGTGCTGTTGGTGCTGCTGTCTATTGGTGCTGCTTGTTGCTACCTTGGGTGTTAAATACTGGTGCCTCTTCCTGTGGCAAGGAGTTTGATGGTGTATTGTTTAGAAGTTGCTGGAAGATTTTACAAGGGAAGGAGTTGGCAGAGTTGGATGGTTGTCCTTGCGGTGTGGTTGGTCTGTTTTTTACTGTTTTTCTTTTTGTTTCTCTGTTTTGGATTGGTTTCTCGTCAATCTGTGGGTTTAGTGCTACCATATAATTGTGCTTCCTCCTTGATGCCAACCTAGTTGGGATTGTGGAGTTTAGCTATGATGTTTTTTGCACTTCCCTTCTTTATTGATGTTTATTGTTGGTGCAATATATGGCTTATATGCATGGTTAAAACGGTTGCCTGATGAACTAATATGAGATTCTTGGGGAAGAGATTACGAAAACAAGAATGCTATTTCATCAGAAAAAATAAATATCTAATTTAGAATGCTTAATGCTTTGAAGCCCTTGCGTTTATATTGTGCTAAATTACTGACTTCAACCTGCTTGAAATTAATCCTCTTATTTGTTTCCTATGCTGACATGTCCAACTATACCTTTGTTACCCCCATTGGTGAAATTTCTTCCTGTGCAGTAAGACTCTAGACCTGCTTTGACACTAGCTGAGCTAGAGCTGTTTATTTATTATTTTATTTTTAAATTTATTATTTATTTAAGTTGGCTGCTAAATCAGGAAGTTATTTGATAAACTGGTGAGCTCCAACCCGTGACTTTTGAAATTTTTATTTTTATGAGTAAGCCTAAAAGTTTCTCTAACACCTTTTCATTTGGCAAGTCTTACCATTGGGCCATGCCACCCTTATTCCATTTCATACCGCTAATTACTAAAATATTCTGCTACCGAGCTTTTTTGTGGTTCTGCTGCCTAACTTTTTTGTGGTTCCTCGAGGTTAACTATTATGACCATTACACATTATGTTTTTTTCATAAGCCTGTTACTCCTTTATTTATCTTTTTCAACTTTTTGTAAATGGACAAAAGCTCATGGTTGTCAAATTGTATTTTGATAGCGAATTATGCACTTGGGTTTTGATTGGGCCTCTACTGACATAAATATTCTGCAGCTTGCCAAGTTCGCGAAGCCTTTAATGGGAATTTCCCGAATAGTCATAAACAACATCCACATCAATTGCCAAACCAACCCTATAACTGAGTTTTTTTTATGAACATAAAGGACATCTGATGAAGCCTGTTAGAGCAATATAGAATTGATGAATCAGACATTGGATGACTGAAGTAGAGTTGATCATACTTACTTTTAGGCCCATTTTAAACATTACAGCCAGCTTTCCATTTTTGTTTTTGGAATTTTTGTGCAAAGCATTAAGCTTGTTAGGGATTCCATTGGAAACCTTGTGTTTCCTTGACGATCTGATCTACAAAATTGAAGTTTAGATTTTTGATTTCAGTTGCTCCTTTGATCCGCCTCACAAAATGTTGTTCGTATACGGAGCTCGATTGACAACTTTCAAAGATTTAGAGAACGAGAGCGAGTACGGTTACGTTTGAAAGGTTTCCCTCTTTCTTCGATCTATCTTTCTCTTTCTTTTCCCTTTCAATGTCGATTATTTGATCCACTTTTTCCTGATCTATGAGCTTACTCAATGTTTTGTTCACCTTGTTTACTTGTTTAATTTCATTCAAGGTTTTATTTGCTTACTTTGATCGATTTCATATATACGATTAATTTTATTGGGATAATTTTGACTGATTCAGTCAGTTATCTCTGTATAAATATTAGTTAAGATTCATGATTTGTAATAGTATTCTTAAGATCTGATTAGGGTCTCCAATTCAACTTAACTTGTAGGCACGATGTTGCACTGCTTGTAGAGTAATAGTTTATTCCCCTGTTTTCTAATTAGCACATTCCTTATCAGTTGACTGAATGGGGAACTGAAGCTAATCCTCCTAGTTTATTTTGACGTTTTTGTATAGGATATTAAAATTAATATTATGGATTTACTTCAGATATTTGTTCATGTTTCTAAGTTGCTTACATAGATTTTCACTAGTTACTTTTTTTTCATTGATTCTGATTATTTTAGATTCTGAAACCATGAAATTGACTTGATGATTTTATTTTTTTACAAGGCAAAAACGCATATGTTAGTAGAAATGTGTAATGATACATCTAGGACAAGATGATTCAAGTAGCCTCTGAGTACAGTATCAAACCAACAACAAATGGCTTTGAATATAGTCAGGCCTTTCAATTTTTTAATGAACTTGTTCTTTTGATTTTGTTCCAATGAACTTATTTATGCTAATAATTTTTTTGATTAATTTTTTATTTATTTCAAATATGCCAATTTGATATAACCGATTCTAAATATTTTTATGTTTTCTCCGACTATATTAACATTTTAGTTTCTCATTGAACAGGTATCAAGACCAGTCGTTGTTGCAGATGGAATGGCAGGGGCTGCTATGTACGAATTGGTACGTGTTGGACACGACAAACTTATTGGGGAAATTATTTGTCTAAAAGGAGATTCTACAACAATCCAAGGTAATCATTTTAGATGTGTCCTCAAAATATTGATTATAGAAAATGTAGGGTCAAAATATTAATCATTGGTACGTGATGATAACTATATTCATTCTACAACCCCTCTTTATATATATATATATATATATTACTTGTGAATGCTTATTAATGATAGCTTATATCTATGTATATAAATTCTACAAATATTGTTAAGAGCTTTTTACCCTAGGCCTTAATTGAGCCCTGTAGGTCTTTAATGCACATCATCGTCTTTTTTGATTTAACGTGTCTCATTTCTTACTGTCGCTCTCCCTTTGCACCAAGTTTCTTGTAGCTATAGTTATTATCTTGTACATGGTGGAACTAAAACAACTTAATATTGACAATAATTTGTTGTCTATATATCATCTTAGTGTATGAAGAAACAGCTGGGTTGACGGTCAATGATCCTATTTTATGAACACACAAGGTATTCTTGTTATGTTTTTTACAATATTTTTGTTAGAATTTTTGAGTTGCTATAGATCAAACATTAAATGCACTAACATTTATCTTGTCCATTGACATTACAGCCTCTGTCGGTGGAGTTGGGTCCTGGAATCTTGGGGAATATATTTGATGGTATTTAGGTTTTTGAAATATATGCTTCTTCATATTGCTCAACTTGAATGTTGTCTAAACAAAAACTCTCTGTAACTGGGTCTTTTATTATTAACCTGACTTAAGGAGGACATTTACCCGTTGACAATCCATTTATTGTTTAAAAATAATGCAGAGGTCTCTAACGACCATCGCAAAGCGATCTGGTGATGTGTATATCCCTCATTGTGTCTTTGTCCTGGCCCTTGAGGAGGACACCCTTTGGGAATTCCAGCCTAAAAAAATAGGTAATCAAAGAGCATTTTACTTTAGTTGTTTAGAACCAATTGTTATGGCTTTTGTTTACATTAGAAAGCTAGAAAGACTTGATGCTTTATAGTTTAACGTCATCTGTTGGTGGCAGGTGAGAGAGATCTTGTAACAGGGGGAGACTTATATGCTATAAGTTTAACAATGCTTTACTTAGTTTACAGAAGTTTAAAAGTCCTTTTTGTAAAATTCTATTGCCATATGCGTCTAGCATTTTTACTTTGTTGTTCTTCATCTAAGGTTGCCATGGGTAAATCATTATGCAGACTGTCTTTGAGAATAATTTAGTGCAGCACCATGTTGCACTTCCTCCTGATTCTATGGGAAAGATAACCTACACTGCACCAGTTGGTCAATATTCATTGAAGGTTTGTCTAATTTATTTTTTGTTTTTGTCATTCAGCGTTGGCTATTCTTTGTATCACATCCTTAAGGTCAAGTCAGTAATCTTTTGAACTATGTTTTATTTGCATTTACCATGCACCTGGACAATTTTGACTTAAATATATATGGTAGGAGTTCATCTCAAGCACATTTCCTCTCCATTGTCGTGTCGTGACACATTTAAAGTAATATTTGGGTCAATCTCTAACTTTGACATGCTAGTGGTGATATATATTGTCTCATAAAAATCACTTACTATCATCTCAATTCTACAAGTGAGTACAACACACTGCTGATATTCATCGAACTAATTGGTATAGAAATTCTGCCATTTTGCCCAATAATATTCATTGAAGGTTTCCATTTTTGTGCAAAGCATTAAGTGTTCCTTCATTGCTTGGTTTGTTGTATACACATAATTTTAATCTGGATTTTTAAGATACTTTAACATTGATTTTTTTAATTTGAAGTTATAGTGCATAATGTGATGAATTGATAGCAATCTTTTTGTTTTGTTTTGTTTTGTTTTGTTTTTTTTTCTTTTTTTTCTTTTTGAGATTAACTTTTATCCTTGTAATATAGTCCCACAACAATTGACAAGAATTGGGTTATTCAGGTAACTTGTTAATGCTTGACATCATTTTTTTTTAAATTTTTATCTTTAACATAGAGAAAATGAACTCCATGGAATTGATGGCAAGTATGACAGCATGTCAAGTTTTCAAGGGACACAATCAGGTCATATTGAACCTGTGGAATTCAATTTCCTGACCATGCAAAATTTGATTCTCTTCCAGGAGACTCTATATATTTGACTAATTGATTGAATTGATGGCAAGTATGACAGCATGTCAAGTTTTCAAGGGACAATCAGGTCATATTGAACCTGTGGAATTCAATTTCCTGACCATGCAAAATTTGATTCTCTTCCAGGAGACTCTATATATTTGACTAATTGATTTACGATTTGTAGTTATGCTTTTTGGATGTTTAAAGTCGTATTTTAGAGATTAGTGAATCTTATGATTTGGATACTTTTCTTGGTTTGCATGTTGAAGTTGTTATCAACTTGATATGATAGAAGTTAAGGATGTAAGTTAGTATGCAGGTTGTTTGGTGTATGGATATTAGATTTTCTTTGCTTACTTCATAGTTGTTGCTTTTGTTTGGTTTGTTCACAGGTTGCATTTTATAAGTTACTGTCTACATACTGTTAGGCAAGGTTATATTCTTACATATATATTATATATTAAAAATAACTTTTTACGACATATAAACTTATGTCATGAAAAGTATAATGATTTATGACATGCAAGAAAATGCCGTAAAAGATTAAATATGGCATACAAAGTATGTCATAAATATATTAAAAATGACCTTCTACGACAAACAAAATTATGTTGTAAAAAGTGTCTTGATTTATGACATGCAAGAAAATGTTGTAAAATATTATATACGGCATGCAAAGTATGCCATAAATATATTAAAAATAACCTTCTACGGCATGCAAAATTATGTCATGGAAAGTATGATGATTTATGGCATGACAAAAATGTCGAAAAAAATTATATACGACATACAAAGTATGTCATTAATGTTTAATTTATTATTTTTTATAACTTTACCTACATGCCGTAAATGACGATCAACTTTCCATGGCATGTCATATAACGGCATTTGTGTGCATGTCGTGAAAGAGTTTTTACGGCATGCATTGCAAGCCGTAAAAACTCAATTTTGTTGTAGTGTAAGGTTGTAGCATATGGTTTGGCCAATTGAAAACCCACAAGAGAAATTATTCGACTCATGATTTAGAGCTAGCTGCAGTTATTTTTGCTCTAAAATTATAGAGACACTACTTGTATGGGGAGAAATTTAAGGTGTTCTCAGATCATAAAAGCCTTAAATACTTACTCTCCCAAAAGGATTTGAATTTACGTTAAAGAAGGTGGATGGATTTTTTGGAGGATTATGATTTTGAATTACACTACCATCCCAAAAAAGCTAATTTGTGGCAGATGCTTTAAGTCGAACATCAGTGAGTGCCATTGCCAATCTTGCAATTAGGGAATGGGAAATGTTGCGTGATTTGAGGGAATTTGATTTGCATCTTAGTGAATCTTCTGAGCATGTCACCTTGTTTTTCGTCTTTGCACAACTGACACTTGTCACGTGGGTTATAGAGACACAACGAAGTGACTTGGAAGTTGAACCAATCAAGCAAAAAATTACACAGGGTAAAGGGGAAAAGCGTTTGAGGGTAGATTCCGAATCGAATATCCAGTACTCTCTAGATCGCCTTTTTGTACCTAAATCGCGTAGATACGAGGTACTTTGGGAATTTCACCACTCCTGTTTTGCAATGTAGCAGAGAAGTACAAAAATGTACCATGATCTTAGTTGACAATTTTGGTAGAGGGGTATGAAGCGGGATATGGCTTCATTTGTGTCCAAATGTCTAACTTGTCAGCAAGTCAAGGAAAAACATCAACGACCTGCCAGGTTATTACAACCCTTGTCTATCACGGAATGGAAGTGGGAACATATCACTAGGGATTTTTTTTTGGGCCTCCCTAGAACACAAAGGTGTAATGACGCAATTTGGGTGGTGGTGGATCGATTAACTAAGTCGGCTCATTTTCTTGCTATGTGTATGGGAGACTCAGTTGATTATCTGGCAGAACTTTATGTTAAAAAGATTGTCCGGCTTCATGGGCCGGTGAGTATTGTCTCGAATCCAGACCCTCATTTTACCGCACGGTTATGGCAAAGCCTACAAACAGTTATGGGTACTCAATTGACCTTTAGCACTGCTTACCACCAACAAACCGATGGATAGTCCGAGCGCATTATCCAAATCTTAGAAGTTATGTTGAGGGCTTGTGTACTAGATTTTAAAGGTTCTTGGGAGAGACACATACCTTTAGTGGAATTCGCTTACAATAATAATTATCAAGCTAGTATTGGAATGGCTCCTTTTGAAGCTTTGTATGGTCGGCCATGTAGGTCACCAGTGTATTGGACTGAGGTTGGGGATTCACCTATGCTTAGATCGGAATTAGTTCATGAAACCATTGAGAAAATAGCTCTCATTCGGAAATGGTTAGTTACGGCTCAAAGTCGACAAAAGAGCTATGCAAACAGGAGAAGAAGGTCCCTCTCTTTTGATGTAGATGATTATGTATTTTTGAAGATATTGCCTAGAAAGGGTTTAACGAGATTTGGGTGGAGCGAAAAATTATCACCTAGGTTCATTAGCCCCTTTGACATTTTAGAATGGGTAGGAGAGGTAGCTTATCACCTTGGTTTGCCACCATAATTATCCGGAGTGCATGATGTGTTTCATGTCTCCATGCTTCGCAAGTATGAACCTGATCCCATGTCTTGGATTAGACAAATTTAGAGGTGGACAAGAATGCTTCCTATGAAGAAAGACCGATGAAAATTTTGGAAACCTGGGAACAAGTTTTGAGAGGCAAAGTCATTCCTTTAGTTAAAGTGTTATGGCACCACCATGGAGTGGAAGAAGTTACTTGGGAACGAGAAGCTGAAGTTCGGGAGAAATATCTGAATTTATTTGATGACTTATAAACTTGCTTGTTGTAAATTTTATATCATTGTATAGGAGGTTGTAAAATGAGATAAATGAAAGAACTCTAAATTTCCATGTATTTGTTTGAAGTTAGCTTTGATTTTGTTTTGATTTGAGAAGTGGTGATGATTGAGGCTATTGTTATAGTGATATCCATCTTTCTTAGGGATTGTTGTCTATCTTATGGCAGGAACCATGAAATTTAGAGAACAAAATTCCTTAAGGGGGGTAGGTTGTAACAATTAGTTTTGGAGGACCACTCGAGTGGTCATTTGGTCGCTCAAGTGGAGATTTACAGCTCCCAGTATCTCGCAAGTTTGCAGGCTAGACCACTTGAGCGAAGGAATGGCCACTCAAGCAGAAAATGTGAGCTCCCAGTATTTTCACTGTAACTCTACAAAACTTTTGAGACCTTGAGTTTACCGCTCAAGCGGTGGAAAGTTCATTAGAGCGGTACCTTTGTAATTTGGCACTTTGCTCGAGCGATGGAAAGTTCGCTCGAGCGGTCTGGTCGGGATAGTAGAGTTATATTGCGATCCAAGCACTTTTCCAAATCATTTCTTTCATTCTCATTCTCTCTCTAATAGCCCTCTTTCCAAAACCCTAGTTAGAAAACCCTAGACTTCATCTAGAAAGAGCAAGAATCGATCTTTCAACCTTCATTAAAGTTGTTATTCTCGTCAAGAGCTACATTTTGAACCAAATAGATCGTGGTATTTCAGAAGCTCATAGAGTGTACCTTTATCTTTTGTCGTATAACCTTGATGTAGGAATACCTTTACTCTTGTATATTTATATTTTGGTCTAAATAGGTGTGAATCCTAAGATGTTTGGAACTATTGAGATGATGTATATATATATAGGCTTTGTGTGATAAAGTGTGTGTGTGAAATTGAGGTGGACTGTGAAATTAACTATGAAATAATGAGTAAACATACTTGAGTTGAGAAAAAAAATATTTGAAAGGAAAAACCCCCAGCCTTGTTTGGTTTGTTTTTCAGAAAAATTTTTGTGAAAAATTTTCTACAAACAAATTTTCAAGAGTAATCAAACCAAACAAATTTTTCAAAAAAAATCTCAAAATTTTGTTTGGTTACCTACTTTCCAAAATCACTCTCTCTCTCACACATATCAAATCAATCACTTTTTTTTTTTAAAAACTCTCTCCCCAAAACAATTTTCCAAAACCATTTCTGAAAAAAGGCAAACCAAACAAGTTTTTGTACTTTTTATCTCAAGAACTCCTCTACAAACACAAACCAAACACACCCCCCAAATTTTTATCTGAACCTTAAGGGATTGTTCATGATTTTGATGTAATGGATAACTGATAAGTAAAATTGGGAAATCCTTGTAATTGTTGGTGTTGTGTGTAAAATGTTAATGTTTTGGAATGTGTTTGAGGTACCCACTTGCTCGGTTCGTGTGAGGACGACAAATGTGGGAATGTGTTTGAGGCGTCCACTTGCCCGGTTCGTGTAAGGGCGACGAATGTGGGGTGGGCAACAGCAGAGGAGTGGTAAAAACTGATTAAGAAGCAGGAGCACCATGAGCCACCTTAAACCGAGTTTCTTCCGCAATAAGCTCACGAACAACACCATCCACAGAAGGCAAGGGAGATCGATGAAGAATAGCTACCCTCAAATTGATCACGAAGGGCCATAAGAAATTGAACAAGATGTTGCTTCTCTCGATACTTGGTATAACTGTCAAGTCACTGCAAATCTGATGGTTCCATCAAAGCAAGATAATCCCAATAAGTAGTCATCTCATTGTAGAACTCCTGAATGGACTTATCTTTCTGAGTAGCACTGTGAATAGACATCTCAAGTTCACACTGTTTTGCAAAGTTAGACTCAAGGTACATGGTTTTCAAATAGTCCCAAACTTGTTTAGAAGTAGAATACTTGGAAAAATTCATACCAATAGTAGTTTGAACTGAATTATGAAACCAAGTAAGAATTTGTACATTTTCCTTATTCCATTTAGCAACATCAGCCTCAGTTTCTTAAGATTTCGTCGGTCTAATAGTCACACCAATCACATAGTTCCACATGCCTTTACCCATTATAAAATTTTTCATTACATGAGATCAATAAGAGTAATTGGTACCATCTAACTTAGTGGTGATAACTTGCAATTTATCATTAGCCATAGTACTATAATTAAGCAACACATTATAATCAAAGCAGAGTGCCTAACCAAAGTTGCAATTACTATAATTATAGAACTAATTAGGTCAAACTTATAATAACCTTTATCACCACAAATATCAATAAGGTCAAACTTATAATAACCTTATCACCACAAAAATCAATCAAAGAGAACCAAGGTAGAGCAGAGAGAGAGAGAGAGAAAGAGAGTAATCCTAAAACCAGAAGTGAGCCTTTGATCGTGTGAACTAGAGTAGCCATACTTGGTCATATTCGAGCTCCTGTTGTTCAAACCCTAACCCTAAATGGGTCAAAATCGATGCCTTTGCAGCACCATCTGGTCGATGTCGTCTCACGACGATCACATCACCAAGGGAAAGGTCATCGACAGAGTCCATGTAGTCAAGAGATTCGATTGAACCAGATGATGGTCGAAACAAGTTGAAGATGCAACCTAGAGACCAGAACCAGCAACAATCGAGGGGTCGAGCTTCGAAGTGCGACGAAGAGAATAGAGAACACAGAGAACCCCAGCAACGGCCTTGCAAAGAGAGAGAGAAAAAGGTTGCGATGGTCGATGATGACCTGCGAAAGGTATGCTAACATCTGGGTTGTGGCTCTAATACCATGATAACAAACTTGTGTATTGATTAATTCAAAGGTAAATCAAATAAGTACAAATATATTTAGTCTAATAGAATCAAACCCTAGCAACCTAAAGACTAAACTATCCTTAATGAATACTATAAACTACCATAATTCACACTCCCTACAACTAGGATTGAGCGTAAATTACAACACATCAAAGAGTTAACAATCATACTTACAATTTTAGCAATAGATGAGTGGTGCTAGGTTATCCTAATGAAATCCAGCCAAAGTAGACATTTTTTGTTGCAATCAATTACAAAACATCTGGGTCGTGGCTCTAATACCATGATAACAAACTTGTGTATTGATTAATTCAAAGGTAAATCAAATGAGTACAAATATATTTAGTCTAATAGAATCAAACCCTAGCAACCTAAAGACTAAACTATCCTTAATGAATACTATAAACTACCATAATTCACACTCCCTACAACTAGGATTGAGCGTAAATTACAACACATCAAAGCAGTTAACAATCATACTTACAATTTTAACAATAAATGAGTGATGCTAGGTTATCCTAATGAAATCCAGCCAAAGTAGACATTTTTTGTTGCAATCAATTACAAGCAGAGTGAGATTGGTGGTTTCATTCAATTCTATGAGAAAAGGCATGACACTACAACAAAATGCACATTTGGCGATCAAAATTGGCGACTAAAAAAAATTTAGTCGCCAAAAGTTGTGGAATTGGCGACCAAAATTTTTTTTAGTGACCAAAAGTACAATATTTAGCTACTAATTTTTTTTAGTCGGGGAATATTAATTATTGGTGACTAAAAAAAAATTTAGTCGCTAAAAATACGAGAATTGGCGACAAAAAAATTATTTTAGTTGCCGTATATTGAGTTTTGGCTGCTAAAAATGATTTAGTCGCCGAATGTAAAATAATTTTTTTTTTAATCTTTGGCAACCAAACTTTTGGTCGCCTGAGATATTTTTCAGCGACAAAAAAATATTTTAGTCGCCATATAGTGAGTTTTGGCTACTAAAATCATTTAGTCATCGAATGGAAAATAAAAAATTATTTTTTATCTTTGGCGACCAAAAATTTGGTTGCCAAAAATATATTTTCAGTGACAAAAAAAAATTTAGTCGCCAAAAGGCTAAAATATTTGGAGGGAAACCTTTCAAATTTTGGAGGGTTAAATAAAATAAATTAATTGGCGACTAAAAGTTTTGGTCGCTAATGGTGTAATATATATATATATATATATTTGGTTTCCAAACCAAACAAACCAGCGCCTCTCTCTCTCTCTCTCTCTCTCGCTCTCGCGTCCGTCTCCCTCTGCAGTGCCTGTTCTGGTGCTCTTGGTTGTTGCTGCTGTGGCGGCGACCTTCTTCTTTGTCCTCTCTCTTCTTCTCCTTCTCCTCCTGCTCCTCCTCCTTCTCCTCCTTCTTGTTCTTGCCCCTCTTTCGCGGCCTTAACCATCGCTGGAGCCGTCGTGTCTGGAGGAGAAATGATCTCGATGACAGCAGTGGATGTAAGATGGGTGAAGGATTAGATTGAGTCCAAAACATCATATGCACGACAATGTCCTCCGTAAGGGCATTAACCCTCGCTCTCGCGCTCAACAGCTCCAAGATCTTATTCAGTCAGTAACCTCTCTCTCTCTCTCTCTTTCAATTTGTCTATGTATGTATTGGATTTTTGGAAATCTACACTTTGTCAAGCTCTTCAATGAAAAGAAATTGTGAATTTAGGTTTTGGATTTTTAGAGATATGTTATATTATGGCCTATAGATTTTAGGTTTTGGATTTTTTTCTTGCCTTCAAACTGTTTGATAAAATGTCTCTTAGGAACTACTTAGTGTAAAACATCCTTTTGGACCCATCCCCTATTTGGGATGGAGGACAAAGTCAAAGTTAAATAATTCTAATAATGCAATTGATCACTAAGCAAAGCACATAACCACATACTTGGATTTTCCTGAATAGGCAATAAACAATAACAATATTGAGCCTTTTCTTTTTGGTCCTTGACAGAAAATGATGAGTTTAATCCCCATATAGTAATAAGGAATCTGAAAAGGACTTGTTAATGAGACTGACTAGTCAAATGAAGTTTATAAAATTCAGTGAAGTACATGGAGGTCAATAGATTAAAAGTAATAAACACAAGTTTAATTGAACTATATTTTTTGAGTAAATAATAAGGCTTAAAAGAATAAAATGGATGTTGATGGTTCATGAACCAATCCATGGCCCATCTCTTTCTTTCTCGGAAAATTTGCCACTTTGTTCTATTTTTTATTATTTTTTTTAGATTTTATTTGTATCCTTCAAATTTTTTTTAAAGGAATATGAAATACTGGAAATTTCCCAATCAATTTATAGATTGTGGTTTACTTATTAAAAAATCATTTTTGTTTTGATTTTCATTGTTCACCTCTATTTATTTTCATTGAACTTTGAGGATATCAGATGGAATTAAGAGACCAGCGGGCTTGGCTCATGAAACAAATATGTGGTTTAAATTGTTTCAGATCAAGTTCTAAAATTTGAAAACAAGAAAATTTGGGCTTGAAGCAGTTACAATGAGTTTAGGATGGTGTTAATTTCAAACACCAGCATTTGTCTTTATTTAGGATGGTGTTATCTTATAATTATTGAGTAGAGTGAGTGGTTTTTCTGTTTGAATGTTTGATCTGTTTTCTAATGTGACATTTGTTACTGTCGTTTACATTTTCGCTTGGTTTCCCCCCCAAAAAATGCATGCTTACTGTTATTATAGTGTGCATTAGTTATTCTTAAAATGCGGGATTTGGCTTTAAATTTGGTCCATAATGTTGTAAGCTCAAAGACAATCTGTGATTATTCTTACCAAAAAGCAAAACTTTAGGAACTGTAAAAACTAACTTCATGGACATTTGTAACTATAAAATTAAATCACATGCATGGCTTTTTGCACTGGCTTTTGCTAGCTGTAATTGTGTACAGTGTGGTGAATGGCATTACTGGAAGGATTATGCATATGACCCATGAGGTTTTGATTGTTTTTAGTATGGGAAGGTTTGACGTATATTACTAGTACAACAAATATCACACTTTTTTATACTCTGCATCTTTAATAAATGCATTTTAATTTCTAACGTTTTCAGTTCCTAGGCTAATGATTGGAAGTTTATGATTCTTTGGCTGGTGTAATCTAGTCGAATATTGTGTCTTGATGCTTGTGATGAGTACAAGTGGAGTAGAGAGCCAGGATGAGTGTAAGAGTGACAAAATGTTCAATTCCTGAGGCCTAGACTGTAGAAGGCCAGGCCACCTACACAAGTGGAGTGTATTCATAATTTCATTGATAAATGACTGTCTTTACCATTATTAACAAATCTGTGAATAAATAATGTTTCAAGCACTACCAATTAATCCCAGAATATAAAATTTTCAAGTATCAAACTCATTGTTATTTCACCTAGTCATTTGTTTTTATGTGGGAGGACTTGATTAGTTACAAAATAGACTAATAAAAGGTGGGCTTGAAGCAGTTAGAGTATGTAATTGACAACAATGCGACAGTTCTTTATGCTACTTTATTAATTACTATTAATTGGGATGTATAAACTTACACCACATTATGCTTTGCTGTACATAGTTCTTTACACAACTTATTCTTTAAGTTCAATAAATCTTCAACTTTGCAAATGATGAGGAATGTTGAAAGACCTCATTTCTCCATTTGATGGGCAATTAGACCATTTAGTGGTCTTGTTGGTCTGAATTCAGTTGGACAATAAGGTTGTTTTACTTCTGAGCTTACTAAAATCTATGATGTCAGGCTCTGCATTCTATCATGATTGTATACTTGTATTAGTTGGATTAGGATGATGTTTGTAACTAACTGAAGACAGCACAAAATTCTGCCAAGGGATTGAATCGATCAATTTTTGGGCTTCCCAAGCCCCTCTTTATATGAGAATTTAGACATGGAAATATTTTGAACAAGTCCATTTTTTGGTGCTTCATCTGTGTTTATTATCCTGCTTCTTGGCTTCTGCTGCTGCTTCTACTGCTGCTTCTACCCCTACACCTTCCAAGATGTGCATGTAACTGGGGGTCTTTGGATATAGATCTTAATACGTGATTTGGCTTTTGAATCTTAATATAGTAATGAGGTCAATATATCTTAATATGCTTCCCCTGGTGTTTTCAATGACAAAAGTGATGTTTATTCTCATGGAGATTATAACTGGGAAGACCCCTCTAGAGTACTCAACTGAAACTGAAGCAGAGGTTGCTAGTCTTTAAAATACTTCATTTTCTATCTCTGCTTTATAATTATATACTAATGCAGTGCAAAATGAATCTCCAATTGCAGGTATACTTGATAGACTGGTTAAAGTCTATGGTTGCCAAGTAAAACTTTGATCATCTTGTAGATCCTAAGATGCTTGAGATGATTTCATTGAAGGAACTTAAACGAATCATTTTGATTGCTCTTAGATGTGTTGATCCGGATGTCGAAAATAGGCCTAGGATGGGAGATGTAATCCATATTCAGGCTCTGCATTCTATCATGATTGTATACTTGTATTAGTTGGATTAGGATGATGTTTGTAACTAACTGAAGACAGCACAAAATTCTGCCAAGGGATTGAATTGATCAATTTTTGGGCTTCCCAAGCCCCACTTTATATGAGAATTTAGACATGGAAATCTTTTGAACAAGTCCATTTTTTGGTGCTTCATATGTGTTTATTATCCCGCTTCTTGGCTTCTGCTGCTTCTTCTACC
Source organism: Camellia sinensis (assembly GCF_004153795.1). Lineage (NCBI taxonomy): Eukaryota > Viridiplantae > Streptophyta > Magnoliopsida > Ericales > Theaceae > Camellia > Camellia sinensis. The sequence continues at coordinate 102,024 of NW_021024828.1, forward strand.
CCTACACCTTCCAAGATGTGCATGTAACTGGGGTCTTTGGATATAGATCTTAATACGTGATTTGGCTTTTGAATCTTAATATAGTAATGAGGTCAATAGATCTTAATATGCTTCCACTGGTGTTTTCAATGAGAAAAGTGATGTTTATTCTCATGGAGATTATAACTGGGAAGACCCCTCTAGAGTACTCAACTGAAACTGAAGCAGGGGTTGCTAGTCTTTAAAATACTTCATTTTCTATCTCTGCTTTATAATTATATACTAATGCAGTGCAAAATGAATCTCCAATTGTAGGTATACTTGATAGACTGGTTAAAGTCTATGGTTGCCAAGTAAAACTTTGATCATCTTGTAGATCCTAAGATGCTTGAGATGATTTCATTGAAGGAACTTAAACGAATCATTTTGATTGCTCTTAGATGTGTTGATCCGGATGTCGAAAATAGGCCTAGGATGGGAGATGTAATCCATATGTTTGAGCCGTGTGACTTGCTACTCAGTGATGTAATAGCCCAAATTTCATGTCCCAACTTATTATTATAGTTTATAATTCTTCTAATAATTCCTTTTTGGATGGTTGGAAGTGAAATGGGCGCAAATTTTGAAATGATTGATAATATATGTATTGTTTTGTTTATATACATGGTATAGGTTGCACGGAATACAAACAGGTTATGGACAAATTAAAAAAAATAAATTAATATCATGTTTTTGGCCACTAAATAATTGGTAGCCAAAAAGGCAGTAAATATTTTTAGTGACTAAATAGTTGGTAGCTAAAAAAAATAAAATGAATAAAAAAATTTTTGGCGACTAAAATTTTAGTAGCCAAATAAAAAAATAGAGTTTAGGCGACTAAATTTTTAGTAGCTAAAAAAAATTACACTTTAGGCGACTAAACATTTAGTAGCTAAAAAAAATAAGATAAACAAAAAATCTTTTTGGCTACTAAATAAATTAGTCGTGGAAAATAAATTTAGTTTTGGCGACTTAGTAACTTTTTGGCTAATTGGCTAAAAAGGTAGCATCCCAAAACGAGGCCTAAATGTTTTAGTCGCTGAAAATGCGATGTAAATTTTTTTTGAAAGCTTTTGGCGACTAAAAGATTAGTCGCCAATTTGGCCTATCAACGACTAAAGTTTTTTTTGTCGCCAATACCTTTACTTTTGGCGACTACTTGTTTAGTAGCCAATTTAGGACTTTCGATGACTAAAATTTTTTTAGTCGCCAATACCTTTGCCGACCGTCTTTCTGCGACCAAGTTGGCGACCAAATTATTTAGTCGGGAAAACCTTTTGGCTACTAAAAATATGATTTTTTGCGACTAAAAATTTAGTCGCCAAAAGTGCAATTTCTTGTGGTGTGAATATCTGCTACATGAAACACATTTATGTCATGAATAGAGCTAAACAACTTAATATTTTGTGATCCAGAATTTTTCTACCTGATATATTACCGTCACAAGAATCAGTTACTCCACATACACACTGAAAACAAAAAAACAAAAAAAAGGTAAGGCAATCTACCTACTACATCCTGGATCGTGTAATATGACATTCTTATATTGACTAGTTATTTTACCTTCTTATGTTCTAGTAGTATATCGCTCAGTGTCAGTATATCGTTCGGTATCAGCTCTCTATTAGACAATATTAGCATATGAAAAATAGTTCCAAAATCAAATAAGATTATATGAATGATGCAAATTTAGATTACATAACATAACTAATATGAACTTGCACAAAAATTGGGATATAAAAGTAGCAATGCTTCATGCAAATTTTCAAGATGTCTGTGTTCTTTGTTTGAGAAAATCTCTCTTCCCGAAGATGCATCTTTAGTCTACATGAACTTTGTTCTTGCTACTGCTTGTGGTTCTAGTTATCTCTGATGGCTATTTATAATGGTGTTTCCTTTTTCCTTTTTCTTTTCTGTTTCCTTTTTCCATTGGTGGACAATGGCTATCTTTTTCGTTTTTCTATTTTGCAATAGCAGAAGACCTTGAGGCGGCACCAACATCAGAAGACTTTGAGGCACCACCAAGACCGCCATTGTTTTTCTTGGACTCCAACATGAAAACCGGTGTTAACCACTGAGTTTCTCTTATGTTTTTGTTTTGGAACATAAATGTTGCCAAAAGTAGTTTTCTCCTAGAACATAGATGTATCCAAGGTTTTAATTTTTGTTGGCCAATTTTTTTATTGATGGGACATTTTTGAAGGGTAGATTTAGAGGTATTCTATTGTGTGCAACTTGCAAATCAAGGGCTTTTTTTCAGTTGCATTTGCTATTATGGATGCAAAGACTCTAAATAGTTGGGGTTGGTTTCTAGAATAGTTGTCCACACTTATTTTTCCAACTTGGAAAGTTATAGTTATATATGATAGGAATCCTGGAATATTGGATGTTGTGGCCACAATTTTTCTTCACTATTACCATGCTTTTTGCTTGCATCATTTGATGAACAATCTGATAGAAAAGTACACTGGATTAGCTTTTAAGAAAAGGTTTCGTAAAGGCTTAGTGAGGAGGTTTTGTGATTGTGTATATGCGCCTACAGTGGATATGTATAGAGAGAAGTTGGAGATATTTGTACAGTATGGTGGAGACAATGCTGCTAGATTTATTAGTAGTATTGGTTTTCAAAATTGGACTAATGCTTACTTTGAGGGATAGAGAAATAGCGAAATGTGTTCTATTGCAGCTGAGTCATTCAATATTTGGTTTTCAAAATCTCGCCATTTGCTTATTACAAATATGGTGGATGAGATAAGAAGACAAGTAATGGATACAATGGCTGTAAGGAGAAATTTGGATGTAAAGTGGAATGGAGTAATCGCGAGAATGCGTTCTCTTTTTTCCTTATAGGATTAGGAAATAGAGTCCTATATCTATTAGACTTCTATATATCAGTGATGTAGTCATGTAAGGTTAGGATTTAGTGTTCTATATAAATGATGTATTCTTTGTTCAATCAATACATGTTGAATATGCAATTCATTCAGAAATACTTAAATGGTATTAGAGCTGAATTCGAAACCCTAGCTTGTAGAGTCGAAACCCTAACAGCCGTAGCCTCTCTGTTCAGTCGCAACCCATCGGTTGTAAATCGCGATCAATCGTGGCGCCTGCTTCATTGTATCTCTCTCAGTCTTTGTCGACTCCATCTCGGTTCATCATCGTGACTCCCTCTCATGATTATCTGACTCTAGTTCTCTCTCTCTTTCTCTCTCTGTGCGGCTTCATCTTGGTTTATCTCGGTTCATCATCGCGACTCTCTCTCACGACTTTGGTTCTCATCTCTCTATCTTTCTCTCTGTGATTTGTTATCTATACTATTAAAACCCTTATTCCTGTTTGGTCCATTTATTAAGTTATTAGTATGCTTTGATCCATTAATCTTTAGTTTATTACAATGACGGATACCAAAATTCAAGCCATCAGATGTAAACTCACTGGTGCCAATTATGCTTATTGGGCTAGTGTTATGAAGAATTTCCTTCTTAGTCAGAAAAAATAGGGCTATGGTTCTGGTTCTGTTCCTCGTCTATTGGACCCTAAACAAGAAGCATATCTGATTTCCTGTGACACTTGAGATTGTGATAATGTCCAATTTTTGACTTGGTTTCATAATTCTGTGGATGGCCATATTGGAATGATGTTTTCCAAATACAGTACTGCTAAGGAGGTGTGCGACTATTTATTGGGTGTGTATAAACAGTCCAACTTTGCTAAACGGTATGAGTTGGAAACAACGATTTAGAGTGCTTGCCAGCGGGATCAATCAGGACTTCTACATTGAGATGACAAGTTTGGGGGATCAGTTAGTTCTCATGGAACCATCTAGTCTCAAGGCACTAGACGCTTATGTTGAGTTTCGAGAGCAAGGTCGTTTAGTGTAGTTCTTAACAGCTCTCTCCCCTCAGTATGAGGCTATCCGTGGTGGCATCCTTCATCGGTCTCCTCTCCCCTCTGTAGATGCTATTGTTTGTGAGCTCCTCTCCAAGGAAACCCGTCTTAAGACGGCCAGTCAGACTCTATCTCCTTCAGTCTTCTTAGCACAGCCACCTCTATTGGTGACTCTATCTGCTTCTCAGCCTCAGTCTTCTGCCAAGCCCAAAAAGTGGCCCTTAGCATCAGATGAGTGTGCTTTCTGCCATCAAAAAGGTCATTGGAAGTACAACTGTCCCAAAAAGAGCAGTCAGTCTGTTCAGTCGTCTCAGCCACAGTTCCGAGGTCCGGCTCTAAGAACTTTTCGCCCTCCTGCTGCTTATACTGCATCTGCTCTGGCTTCTGATCCTGACTTGGCTTCCTTAAGTGCTCAGGTTGCACAACTTCAGTATCTCCTATCAACCTCTTAGCCATCCCCATCTGCCTCCGCTCTTATCTCTTCAGGTATCCCTTCTTCTGTCTGGCTCTTTGATTTTGGTGCCTCTCATCATATGACTCCTCACATTCCTTACTTCAAAACTGTATTCCCCTACCCGTTCCTATTACTATTAATACTGCTAATGGGTTTGGTATGTCTGTTCTGTCTATTGGGTTTGTCTTACTCTCTGCCATGTTTGCTGTTACTATTCATTCTGTTATTTATGTCCCTTAGTTATCTGTCAGTTTATTATCTATCAGTCAACTTGATACATTTGGTTTTGATGTTTTCTTTTCCTCTTCTGTCTGTTGTGTGCAGGATCGGGTGCCCAAGAAGCAGATTGGGACAAGCCGTAGAGTTGGAGATCTCCATGTGGTCGAAAGCTTGCACCTTCCCTTATCCAACTCTCCAACTGCACTTTTCTCGTTTTAGTTAGATTCTTAGTCGAGTCAGTTTTACTTATGGCATTCTCGTCTCGGCCATTTGTCTGCTGACTGCTTGCGGTCTTTAGCTCAGTCATGGTTATTGGGTAAGGTTTCTCCTAGTCAAATTGATGAATGTTGGGGGTGTAAGCTTGCCAAAATGTCAACTTTATCATTTAATAAAAGTACGTCTATTTATGTTTCTTCTTTTTCTCTTGTACATACTGATGTCTAGGGACCCTCTCCTGTTCTTACTAAAGGGGGTTCTGCATACTATGTGTCTTTTGTTGATGATCGCACCCGTTACACGTGGGTTTATTTTATGACTTATAAGTCTGACTTCTACCAGATATATCGTACTTTCTAGTCTATGGTCACTACACAGGTTGGGTCTACCATTAAATTGTTACGGTTAGACTTGGGTGGAGAATAATTTAAAACTGAATTCTGTGAATATTTGGCCAAATTGAGTACCATTCACCAAACTTCTTGTACAGATACACCTGCCTAAAATGGTCGAGCTGAGTGTAAACACCGTCATCTCCTTGAGACAGCCAGGTCTCTCCTTCTCTCTGCCTCTGTTCCGGCTCCATTTTGGGGTGAGACAGTTCTTATTGCTGCTTTTCTTCTCAATTGTATGCCTACCCCCTTTCTTTCTGGTCGGTTTCCTTATGAGGCTCTGTTTTCTCAACTTCCTAATTACTCTTTCCTTTGTGTGTTTGGGTCTGCTTGTTTTGTCTTTTTATTCCGTAAAGACAGGACCAAACTTAGTGTCCGGTCTATCTTATGTGTCTTTTGGGGTTATTGTCTCGATCAGAAAGGTTATCGTTGTTATAACGCTGTTTCTCGTCGCCTTTATGTCTCCCGCCATGTTGCCTTTCTCGAATGTCTATCTTACTTTCAGCTTCCTCCTCTCACCGCCCCAATTTCCAAAGAGGATTTGGTTCATATTGATCTATTTCCTTCTGAGGTCCCGTCTGCTGAGTACATCTCAACAGTTCCTCTTGCACTTGTTCCATCTTTTTCTCCTGCTTCACCTTTGATTGCTTCTCCTCCTTCGCCTTCTTCTCGTCCTCTGTTGTTAGTTTATTCTCGTCACAAAGCTCCTCCTCCACCAGTTGTCTTTGGCCCTGCTGCTGATCCTCCTACTTTTGATGACTTTGATCCTACTGTACACCGATATCCTCTTCGAGCGCGGCATCCTCCAAACAGGTTGGGTTGATCTAAAACTTGTTTTTTTGCTTCCTATCGTACCTTTTTGTCTTCCATTCATTCTTTTGCAGAACCTCAGTCTTACAAGGAGGCCTGTCAGGATCCTTATTGTGTTCAAGCTATGAAGGATGAGTTGTTTGCTTTACAAAAAACTAGTACTTGGGAGTTGGTTCCTTTGCTTGCTGATAAGAATCTGGTTGGTTGCAAATGGGCCTACAAAGTCAAGACTCATTCTGATGGTTCTCTTGAGCGCTACAAAGCTCATTTGGTGGCCAAAGGTTTCTCCCAACAGTATGGTATTGATAATGAGGAGACATTTGTTCTTGTTGCCAAGATGACTACTATCCGTACTTTGATCTCTGTTGCTACTGTTGGGTCTTGGCCTCTTTATCAGATGGATGTTAAGAATGCTTTTCTTAATGGCCATCTCACTGAGGAGGTTTACATGTGTCCTCCCCCTGGTCTTCACCATTTCTCTGGCCAGGTTTTTCGTCTTCGGCGTGCTCTGTATGGTCTGAAGCAGTCTCCTCGTGCTTGGTATGATCGTTTTTAGACTGCTGTTATCGAGCTTGGGTTTTATCCTTATGCTTCCGAGTCTGCTTTATTTCTAAGACATACCTCGGCTGGTTTTGTTGTTCTCTTACTATATGTGGATGATATGATCATCATTGGTTCTGACTCTTCTGTTATCTCTAAGGTCAAGCAGTATCTCTTTCGCACCTTCAAAATGAAGGATTTGGGACCATTGCGGTATTTTCTTGGTATTGAGGTGGCTTCTTCTCCCAAGGGTTACTTTCTATCCCAGGCTAAGTATGCCAATGAGGTTATCCATCGTGCTGGATTTACTGACACTAAGCTTTCTGATACCCCTATTGAGCTTAATGTAAAACTCAACACTACTGATGGTGTTTCCCTAGACGATCTTACGTTATATTGCGAGCTTGTGGGTTGCTTAGTCTATCTGACAGTTACTCGCCCTGATCTTACCTATGCTGTCCATGTGGTTAGTCAGTTTGTTTCTTCTCCTCGCTCTACATATTGGGTTGCTTTGCTTTGGATTCTTCGCTATCTTCGCAGTACTATCTTCCAAGGCTTGCTATTCTCTTCTACTTCTTCCTTAGACTTGGTGGCTTATGTTGATGTTGATTGGGCTAGCGATGTTAATGATCATAAATCTACTTCTGGTTTTTGTATGTTTCTTGACGATTCCTTAATTTCTTGGAAAAGCAAGAAACAAATTGTTGTTGCCTATTCTACTGCCGAAGTTGAGTATCGTGCTATGGCTCATGCTACTGCTGAAATTGTCTGGCTTCGTGGTCTCTTATCTGACTTGGGCGTCCCTCAGTCTTCCCCGACCTCACTCTATTGTGACAACCGAAGTGCTATTCAAATTGCTCATAACATTGTCTTCCATGAACGGATCAAGCATATTGAGATTGATTGTCATTTCGTCTGTGAGCATCTGCAGTCTGGCTTTATCTCGTTTCCTTTTGTATCTTTGGCTCTGCAACTTGCTGACTTCTTCACCAAGACTCACACAATTACTTGGTTTCGATTTTTTCTTGACAAACTCTCAGTATTTTCTGCTAAAACACCTTGAGTTTGAGCGGGGGTGTGAGAATGTGTTCTCCTTTTTCCTTATAGGATTAGGGATTAGAGTCCTATATCTATTAGACTTTTATATATCAGTGATGTATTCATGTAGGATTAGGATTTAATGTTCTATATAAATGATGTATTCTTTGTTCAATCAATACATGTTGAATATACAATTCATTCAGAAATACTTATAGTAATATGTACAATTATGGATAAAAAGTAGCAAGATTTGATTGTAGATGGGGGGACATAGAATCTTTCCATGTGCAATGTGATGTTTACAATGTTCTTTGTGATCCTTCTATTGTCGTTAACTCGGAGATGAGGACACGATCTTGTTTTAAGTGGCAGATTGTTTTGGTTATTAGTTGAACATGTAGAAATTTGAGAAGTTATGTTGATCAATATTTCTTTGTTTCTAGCTACCAGGATTGTTATTGTGAAGCTATTTATCCTGTTCCAACTGTTGGCAAACTTGGTTTTTCTAAACAGAATACAATAACCTCCATCAGTGAATTAGTGATGGTAATGAGATGTAGTAGCTGTGGGAAAAAAGGACATCGCAACAAGAATACCTCTAAGGAAGTTTTTGAGTAAAATGATTACTGATGTAAGGAAGCTCTGGAGTGAAATGATATTCTTACTTGGTGAATATATATATATATATATATTTTATATTTTAAATGAGCTATGTGAGTTGTATGCGGGCATTGTGTTTGTGTTCAAATAATATACTTTTTCTGTTTGAATTTGTTCATTTGGAATGGGTTGGAATCAGTTATATGTGAATTGTCTATTTGTCCATAAAATTGATGGTTGATTTTACCTATATGTTGAAATAAGACAATTGTTGTGTGTTTATGTGTCAAAATATGTTCCTTTGAGGTGATCTATCAGTTGAAATAAATCATGTGGTGTATTGTTTTTGTATGTGGATATGGTACTTGTATGTATTCTTATCTGTTAATCTGAAATGGGATATTTGTTGAAATCAGTCATATGTGGGTAATGTCTACTTGTTCAAAATACTGATGGTTCATTTTAACTGTTTGATTTGCATAGATAATAGCTTTAAATATCTGATATGTGCAAAAATATATGATATTTCTAATATGTGCAAAAGTATGTGATATTTGCAAAAGTATAATCTGATTTGCAGAGATAACACTTTTAAAGATGTAACTCAACATTCCATTCTAGGATATAAAAATCACAATCTCGAAATTATTTCAAAAAAGATGTCATTTTGTTAGAAATGTGAGTCTGATAAGGAAAAAGATTTCAACAGATAGGTGCATTTTGGAAATCCAATTAGTGGATAATACCTTGTAAACATGTAACTTAATAAATTAGCACAAATGAAAATATTTTGAAGAGATATGTATGATGTATGTGGAAACCTTATTTGGACAGATGACATTCTTAAGAAATGAAAAACAGATGTAAACATTTCAACAAATAACATTAATAATAATCCTACAAATTGTGCATGGACATCATCATGACAAGAACAACCATAAATTCATAATACCCCGACAAATTGTCTAGGGATAGGCTTGACAGCCTCATTACAACAACACAAGTGTCTTCAGAGTTGTGAACAGTCGGTTGCTTCCTGTCCAGGATGAGTGAGACATCTCAGTAAGTTCAGCTTTCATCCTTTTGATCTCATCATTTTGGAGTTGTGAGGGGATTGGATCCTCTTGAATGACTAGTTGCATGAAATAGCAGAGAAAAATGCCACAGTCAACACTGCATATATAGAAAAGGATTGTACTTAGGACCTTTTACATATTAAATTTTATTTTTGAATCCATATTGTGTTGTAGGACTTACGAACCAGATTTCTGTTGTAGAGCATTTTCATTTGAGAAGAACGGCAAGTTGTATGCATGTGATGCAAGCAATTGAAATGAAGTGTTTGTTAATGTCTTTCCTTTTGTGTGACATTTTTTCAAATAGTTTTTAACATATTTCTTCTGTATAACATTCAACAGGAACATGAATATATATAGATATATTGTATCTGTAATATAATTAAGATGAATTTGATATCATACCAATTGCTTTGCAATAGTTGCATGTTTGTCTTGATTTGCTGCAGTTCTAGGCTTCAATGAGTTGTGGTGTGTCAATGTCCCCTCTGTTGTATCAAGAACAAGCAAGGTCCAATGATTGTCAGAAATGATTGGGAATATGAAGTTTTTGTGATTTGCAAATGCCGGCCGTAGATAAAATGGCACAGAAGTCTTGGTTTTTCAACTGGAGGCAGTTCTTAAAATATTATTGTTAGCATATGATTTCTCAAAGTTTAACACAAAAGAAAAGAAAAAACAATTTCAATAGAGAGAAAAACTTGGAATGTGATTACTGCATAACTTTCAACCTACATTACATGGACTCGTTCATTTTTGGGAGGTACCCATGTTGACATGACACAACATGGGTACGGGTACGGGTACGGATATGCGCCGGGATATGGTGAAACAAAAATGGATACGGTTGATTTTTGTTTTATAATATTTTTGTTACAAAATTTCTTTCTTGTTCTTGGTTTGAACAGGAAGAGGATAAGATGAGAAGAAATAAATCAACGAAATACAAAAATTCATAACTTGATTTGAATGGAAAGGAAAAGAAACTTGAAATGTTTCGCTGGTGGCCTATTTCAACCCTTTTTGCTTCATTGCATTACATGGACTCGTTCATTTTTGGGAGGTACCCATGTCGACATGACACAACATGGGTACGGGTACGGATATGAAATACCGCCGGGATATGGTGAAACAAAAATGGATACGGTTGATTTTTGTTTTATAATATTTTTGTTACAAAATTTCTTTCTTGTTCTTGGTTTGAACAGGAAGAGGATAAGATGAGAAGAAATAAATCAACGAAATACAAAAATTCATAACTTGATTTGAATGGAAAGGAAAAGAAACTTGAAATGTTTCGCTGGTGGCCTATTTCAACCCTTTTTGCTTCATTGGTGCATTCTCATGATTTTTGCTGGGTCTTCTTTCATTCCAATGCATCTTCTGGTGAATATGCATTACTTGAAACAGAAGCTTGAACTGATTTTTGGCTTTCCTTCGTCTTCTTTTTTCAATATTATTTTTTAATTGGTTGGTCTCCCCTTTGGTTGATTCGTCTTCCCTTTTGTCTCCTTGATTGTTTGATTGATATGAAAATACTTTATTGTTTGAATGAAAATGGATCAAAAAGTGTGTTGGAACTTGTAAAGAGGCAGCTGGCAGGCACCCCACCCACAGTATTTGTGTGTAATGCAGAGAGTTTAAAAATTTTATTAAAATTTCTATCAAATTATACCATGCGAATTCTGTTCAGGTAAGATATTTAATAAAAATTTTGGTAGAATTTTTGAGATTTCTAAAATTTTTGTTCTTATAATAATAATGCATGTTATATATTAGTATTATAAATATTGTATATTTTTTTAATAGAGTTATGACAATTTTATGATTTAGAAATAATGTTATTTATCTTGTTTGGTTTTAATTTTTTGCATTTAATTTTTAAATTTTCTTTTTTCCTATCTTTTTATTTTTAGTGAATTTTTTAATATTTTCGATAAATATTTAACTTTTTTGATGCATTTAATCTAAATGTACCTAAAAAAAAAATCTTTGTAAAAAATATTTTAAAAATTCAATAAATATGCAAGAACATAAAAATGTACTAAATTTTTGTTTTTGTTTTTTTTTTTTTTTGTATTTTTGATATTTAGTGAATTTTTTAAATATTTTTTTTTTCACAAATATTATACTTTTTAATTGTATTTATATTAAGTGCATCTAAAAAGTAAAAAAAAAAAACTTAAAATATTAAAAAAAATCAGTAAAAACAATATAACATGGAAACACAAGAAAGTATAATTTTCTCAAAAGAGTTTTTGGAAAACTCTAACCTAGCATAGTGATTGTTGTTTTGAGACAGCTTTATATATATACAGTCACAAAATGGTTTGAATAAATTCTAGTACTTTTTTCTATCGCAAAAAAAATTTAAAAAAACAATGTCTTCTTACTCTTTTGATATAACATTTCTCTTTTCATTCATTTTTTCATCTTCATGTCTCTCTGTCTCTATCTCTCTCTCTTCTCTTTATCTCTTTCACTCATCACTCTTCTCTCTCTGTCTGTCTGTTTCTCTCTCATTTTCTCTCCGTGTCTCTCGCCTATCTCTCTTCTCTCTATCTCTCTCATCTGTTTTCTCTCTCTGTCTCTCTCGCTCATCTCTCTTCTCTCTATCTCTCTCATTTCTTCTCTCTCTCTCTCTCTCTCTTTTATCTTTATATCTCTCTCTACATAACCAATATTTCATGAGTTATAACTAAAATACTATCATAATTTTTTAAAAAAAGTCATAACTAAAGTACAAAATAGCATAACTATGACGTGCATTTGCTACATTCGTTTCAATAGAATTTTTCGTTGAAACGAATTTCAATTTTTATTTACATAATGAGGTGATCTAAATTTTAAAATAATAAACAAAGCAATCAATCAATCAACATAAATTCTATAATATCGTAATAGAATTTTTCATTAAAAAAAAATTCAATTTTTATTTACTTCATGAGGTGATGTAAATTTTAAAATAATAGAATTTGAATAATAGATTTTTTCATTAAAGAAAGATTTCAATTTTTTTAATCTAATTTGATTTTAAATTTGAATAAAAAATTTGATTTGATATGAATTATTTAGAATAGCTCATATCAAACTATTTCAATGTTTTCATCAATTTTTTATAAAAATCTTTTTAACAATTTCTCTCTTATTCAAAATTTTTCTTTTCATCAAATTTGATGACAGAAATCATCTCAAATGCTTCATCTTTCTAAAATTTCATCAAATTAAAATTTGATAAATTATCAATTTGATAAAAAAAAAAAAAAAAAAAATTGTCTCTCCCTTGATTTGACGAGTGTTTGATAAAAGGATTGAAATTAATTTTTGAACATTTTTTCATCAAATTTAAATTTAATGAAAGAAAATATGAAGGATTATATAGTGATCCTGAATTAGACCCGAATCTTTATTTATTACTTTTGGATATGGGAAACCATATTCGTGATGGTCGTTCCTTCCTCCTCATGTTTGGTTTTGGCTTCAGGGGGTCGACATCATCCTTGTTGGTGTCAACATTGCCTTCTATTTCTTGCCTTCTTCTGTTGCAAGGGTTGACACTAGCCTTGGAGGTGTCGACACCATCTCACTGTTGTGTTCCTAGATCGCTATTGAAATTTAGTGTCGACACCAGCCTTTGGTGGTGTCGACACTTGCGTTTTCTTGTTGGCCTTTGGGGTCGACACCAATCTGGGAGGTGTCAACCCTTGTCTATTGCAAAATCTGGGGTTTGCTTATTGAAATTTAGTGTCGACACTAGTCTGGGAGGTGTCGACGCCTTGTCCTCTGCACACATTAGTGTCTCGTCTTTTCTTCCTAAGGGTTGACACCTTTGTCGGAAGGGTCGACCCCTGTGAGTAAAATTTCAGATTTTGGTTTAGTTTTGGGGCTTCACTTTTGAGGGTTTGACTTATTCTTTCCTTTGACTTTAGGGCTATTATCCCACCACTATAAATAGACCCCAAACACACTCTTCTCATTCACTTTTTCTTTTTTTCTCTCTCTCTCTCTTAGAAACTCATCGCTTTCCACTTAGATCTCTAGATCTACACGCTTAGAGGCATCTTTTCACCTTGGTCCTTTGAGAAAGATTGGAGATCTCATCAAGGGCTTTCTTTTGATCCAAGAGTTTCGCGGTTTCTTCGACTTTGGTTTTCTTCAAGTTCTCCTTTTCGCTTCAAGAGGTAGGATCTATTTCCCAAACTCAATATGAGTTCGGTAGTATATTTGTGACGTATTTTGTTATATATGCTTGGTAATCATTTGGTATGATTTTTACCCTTGTTATTTGTTATTTCAAAAGATCTATGGATTTGGGTGTTTTGGGTTAAACTTGGGGGTTTGGACTTGTCATCAAAAAGAGAGATTTTTCAAATGAGTTCTTGAATAAGGTTATGATTTTGTATTGATAAAGATATGTTGACATGGTGGTTTTCCTTTACTCAAAAGTGATTTTGAAAGAAAATGAGGTTTTGTTCTAAAAACATGGGTTTTAGCTTGTGTTGGAAAACAATGAAAAATGAAGTTGGTTTTGTAAGATATGGGAAGAAAATGGTTGTGGGATTTTGAAAAGGGTTGTTATTACTCTTTTGAAAAATATATCTATATTGATATCTTTTGACTATTGCATTAGAAATAACTGTTTTGGATAGCATAGCCGTGTGTTAGAAATTGCATGTGGATTAGGCAATTTGAAATCATTCATATCATGGAGCATGTAATGGATTTTTGGATTTAAAAACGTATGCTTGGAAAGAGGTTTTGGAAATTCTTGTGTTTTGGAAAAACAATATTTTTGAATCACATGTATTGTGCTATTGGAAAAAAAAGAAAATAAAATGGTAAAGCTACGAGAGGGTGTTAAAGCAGAATTAAGCTAGCTTGTGTGTCCATGGTGAAAGACCTAAACCCGCACAGTAGGTGTCGAGCCTTCCGGTTAGCACCAGTAAAAATGACCTTGTGACTTGTTGGCATGACCCGAACCCGAACCCGCCCCCATGGGTTAAGGGCATAATCGGCCAGTAATCAAGGGATTACCTACGGCCTCAAACCAAGCCAGACATAACTCATCAGAGTAAAAGGGCCAAATGGAAGCAAAATTCAAATGAACTGTCCATAGAGCTGTGCTTTCATGGCACCTCATCACAAATCATACAAACACATATTAATAACTCACGTCAGAAAATACAGTAACATAAAGTTCTGTACAGACAGGATCATTCCAGTCTAGGTCAGCCAATCCAAACTATGTACAAACATAAATTAAAGTCCTCGCCAACATAACAAAATAACACAAGGTAGCATAGGGCAAAGGCGTGTCACGTGCGTGAGACGCAAAGGCTGACTCTTCAAAATCTTGGTTATTCCACACAAGCTTCACTGAGGCTGAGTTTGGACCTCTCTAGGCTCACCTACAAACACATGAATGAGCGTGAGCGAAAGCCCAGTGAATAATATCAAATAAAGAAGATACATTGGAACAATATACATCAAACGGCCTTAGGCCCAATTCATATTTCTATCTAATACATATATATACTCATATGTAGGTCAAATAACTGCGGTTCCAAACACGTCAGACGGCCTCGGGCCCAATCTATTCATGTCAAACTGGCCTTTGGCCCACTTATCTTTCATTCATGTCAAACTGGCCTTTGGCCCACTTGTCTTTCATTGATGTCAAACTGGCCTTTGGCCCACTTGTCTTTCATTCGTGTCAAACTGGCCTTTGGCCCATTCATTCTATCATTCAGATCATACTGGCCTTTGGCCCATTCATTCTTTCCTGTCAAACTGGCCTTTGGTCCATTCATTCTATCATTCAGATCATACTGGCCTCTGGCCCATTCATTCTTTCCTGTCAAACTGGCCTTTGGCCAATTCATTCTATCATTCAGATCATACTGGCCTCTGGCTCATTCATTCATGCATGTCAAACTGGCCTCTGTCCCATTCATTTGGCATAACAAACATTTGTCCACAATTCAGATAAACAGACTTATAAGGCTTACATAGGAGTAAACAATTGGACAAATATCATACTTCAGATATCTTTAATAAGATATTACTCACAGTGATCGGCTGGTTGGTTTGCTCTGGAGCTTGACCCTACACATTACGTGAACACAACGAGTCACAAACAATTCAATCCGTTCTTAATTCACATATCCCTCTTTACGCTTCATTCTTATTCTTTTAATTCATTCATAATGCCCAATGCATGCCTAAGAGTGCTTGGAAGCGAAAGAGAACGGAAAACGAAACACAGAATGCATTTTCAAAATTTCAGAAACAGGGGTCCCCGCTCGAGCGTAGACTTCCCCGCTCGAGCGGACCCAAGAGATCTGCAAAAGTATTGGTTATGTCATTTTCACGCTTGAGCGCGAACTCGGATGCTCGAGCGGAAGGTCAACCTACACAGCTTCCTGCTCAAGCGTGAACTTCCCCGCTCAAGTGGACACTATGTCTGCAAAAAGTTCTGGGAGCCCGTATTTTACGCACAAGCGGCAGTTCCTCCGCTCGAGCGGACTTCAAGAATTCTGGGTTTTCCAGAACTTGTTCTTGAGTTCAATTTCGACATTCAAAGGCTCCAAAGCTCGAATTAGGGTACCAAAATGGAGAAACACAATATATAGCATGAGCACACAAACAATATGGAGCCAATTGCTCGAAATCATGGCCCAATCTTCAAAATTAATCAACATTTCTTTTGTATAATTCAAACTCATGTCTTCAAACCTCATACAAGCTCCATATCTTTAATATTCAAACATGCATGCTAATTTTGACTTCATTTCTATTTCAAATGATGCAAATGGTGTTCATTCTCATGGAATTCAACATAAACATGCTTGCATGTATGATTCAACTCACAGTCTTTCATAATTCACATACTACATGCTAGATTATGTAATTTCATAGGAATTCTCTACATGCATGCACATATGGATTTCAAATTCATTAAAACCAACTCATTTCATGTTCTAGATCACTATTTAATCTTCAATTCATAAAATCACAACTCAAATTCATGAGTTAAGGGTTGATTACTTACCTAGGAGCTTTAATCTACCAAACTTATGCTTAATCCTTGAGTTGGTCTTCAATTTATTCTAGCTCAAGACCAAAACTTCAATTGTCTCCCTCTCTCTCTCTCTAGTCGACCCTCACTTCCTTTCCTTGGAGCAATTTTTGGTTTTGAGCTAAAAAAGATGAATATAAGCATAATAGTCCTCCTTTTATAGTCCGTCACTAATCACATTGATTAGAGTTAAATAACAAAACTTAATTAATCGTTCTGAATCTAATTATTTTGATCCGAATCAATTTTCAATTAAATTTCACCGTATGCTCTAAAAATTACGCCAATCATAATGGCGCAGTCAATTTCGGGTTTTGTGGCCGATAAGGCCTTCAATTTAAATTCCAAAGTAGATAATCAAATTGATATTCCTATGGTCAACAGATAGAAATTCAAAACCACATATTTTCACATAAATGGTGCACAAAATCATATCAAACACATAATCACATTCATAATAAGGACCAATTAGCATAATACGGAACATGGTTATCACAGTCTTCCCCCCTTTAGAAAGTTTGGTCCTCCAAACTTATTTTACCTTCGTCGGGAAACAAATGTGGATAGCGTAGTCGCATTTCCTCCTCTTTTTCCCATGTAGCATCTGTCACGTAGTGTTCTTTTCATTCCACTTTCACCATTGGGATGGACTTGCTTCTCAATTGTTTCACTTGCTGGTCAATGATTCGTTCCGGCCATTCGACGTACTCCATATTTTCATCCAGAGCTACCTGGTGATAATCAATCACATGAAACGGGTCTTGGAGATAACCCCTCAACATCGACACATGAAACACATTATGGATTTGCTCGAATCCCAGTGGCAAAGCAACTCTATAAGCAATTGGACCAAGTCTTTCCAGAATTTGAAACGGCTCGATGTAACGGGGCGACAGCTTGACCTTCTTTCCAAACCTGACTTGGCCTTTCATCGGGGATACACGAATAAACACATGGTCACCGACCTCGTACCCAAGAGGCCTTCTTCGAACGTCTACATAATTCTTTTGTCGGTCTTGAGCTGTTTTGAGCCTTTGTTGAATCGTTTTGATCTTCCCAAAAGTGTCTTGCACAATTTCAGGCCCAAGTAAAGCTCTATCGCCGACTTCTGTCCAACAAATTGGTGATCTACACCTTCTACCATACAAAGCTTCGTATGGTGCCATACCGATACTGGAGTGAAAGTTGTTATTGTATGCAAACTCTGCGAGTGGCAAATAGTCTTCCTAGCTCCCCTGAAAATCCAAGGCACACATTCTCAGCATATCTTCTAATGTCTGTATGGTCCATTCTGATTGCCCATCTGTCTGTGGGTGGAATGCAGTACTAAATTTTAGTTCTGTCTCCATAGCTTCCTGCAAACTTTTCCACAATCTTGAAACAAATTTCGAATCTTTATCCGACACAATAGATAACGGAACTCCGTGTAAACGGACAATCTCATCAACATATATTGTAGCCAATCTATAAGCATTAAATATAGTTTTAACAGGTAGAAAATGTGTAGATTTAGTCAGTCTATCAATTACAACCCAAATAGAATCCATACCTCGAGAAGTCCGAGGTAGGCCAACAACAAAATCCATAGTCACATGTTCCCACTTCCATTCAGGAATAGGGAGGGGTTGAAGTAGATCGCCCGATTTCTGATGTTCAGCTTTAACCTGTTGACATTGAAGACATTTGGATACATATTCCGCAATCTCTTTCTTCATCATAGGCCACCAATAACTTTGCTTCAAATCCCGATACATTTTATTGTTACCCGGATGTACAGCAAACGCTGATTTGTGGGCATCATCTAAAACCCTTTTCTTTAATTCCAGAACATCTGGGACACACATTCGATTTCGAAACCTTAACACTTCATTTTCAATACTAAACTCTGCTTTTGGACTTGTCTCAAATTCATCAATCACCTTCTTGAGGAATTCATCCTCTTTTTGTTTCTGTTTAATTTCCTCAATGATTGCCGGTTCAGCTAAAATAGCGGCTATTAATCCGCCCTGTTCTCACAACACCACTTCGATTTCAAACTTCTCAAAATCTTGCAAGTTTTCCTTTTGTTCGGTAAGCAAATAAGCCATACTCCCCGTTGATTTTCTGCTCAAGGCATCAACAACAGTATTAGCTTTCCCAGGGTGATACTGAATCTCAAGATCATAGTCTTTTATCAGTTCGAGCCATCTCCTCTGTCGCATGTTCAACTCCTTCTGTGTAAAGAAGTACTTCAGACTTTTGTGATCCGTGTAGACTTTACACTTTGCCCTATACAGATAATGCCGCCAGATTTTCAAAGCAACAACAATTGCGGCCAATTCTAAATCGTGCGTTGGGTAGTTTTTCTCGTGCGGTCTCAACTGTCGGGAAACGTAAGCAATAACCTTTCCGTTCTGCATTAATACACAACCCAAACCTTTATAAGATGCATCACTGAAAATCCCAAAATTTTCCGTACCTGTGGGCAATGTCAATACTGGTGCAGTGGCCATCCTCGTTTTCAGTTCATGAATGGCAGATTCTCTTTCGCCATTCCATTCAAATGGTTGCCCTTTGCGTGTCAGTTGGGTAAGAGGTACAACTATTTTTGAGAAATCCCTAACAAACCTCCTGTAGTACCCAGCTAAACCCATGAAATTACGGACCTCTGTTACATTTGTCGGTGTAGGCCAATTCACAATTGCCTCTATTTTCTGTGGGTCCACTGAAATTCCTTCCTTGTTGATCACATGCCCTAAGAAAACAACTTCTTCCAACCAAAACTCACATTTCTTTAGTTTAGCAAACAATTTCTTCTCCCTAAGTATTTGCAGGATAGTTCTCAAATGATGTTCATGTTCAAGTTTATTCTTGGAGTCTATCAAAATGTCATCAACAAAGACCACAACAAATTCATCAAGGTAGGTTTTAAAAATTCGGTTCATTAAATTCATAAATGCTGCTGGAGCATTAGTTACCCCAAACGGCATAACAAGAAATTCAAAATGACCATACCTCGTTCTAAACGCTATTTTCTCAACATCCTCTGCCTTTACTTTCAACTGGTGGTACCTGGATCTCAAATCAATTTTGGAGAATACTTGTGATCCCTGCAACTGGTCAAACAGGTCATCAATACGGGGTAAAGGGTATTTATTCTTTATTGTTACCTTGTTCAGTTCTCGATAGTCAATGCACAAACATAGGGTTCCATCTTTCTTTTTCACAAACAACACAGGTGCACCCCATGGCGAAGTGCTAGGTCAATAAACCCTTTGTTAAGCAGGTCTTGCAACTGTTCTTTCAGTTCTTTTATTTCAGCAGTAGCCATTCTGTAGGGAGTTTTAGAAATAGGTTGGGTGCCTGGCATAGTCTCAATTGTAAACACTATCTCTCTGTCCACCAATTTCCCTGGTAGTTCATTTGGAAACACATCTGGAAATTCTCTAACAATAGAGATACTATTCAATTCAACATTTACAGATTGTTCAGACAACACATAACACAAATAACCCTGGCACCCTTTCCTGATCAGTTTACATGCTTTCATTGCAGATATCAAATAAGGTGGAGGTACTACCCCGTTACTCATAAACACAATTTCCTCCTGTTCTGGTGGTCTAAACACAACCCGTTTCGTCACACAATCAATGGTGACACAATATTTAGTCAACCAATCCATGCCCAAAATTATATCAAAGTGCCTAAAGTTCAAGGGCTACAAATCCACATATAGAATGGCATTCCCAACACGCATGTCACAAAAACGATACACAGATTCACATAATACAGATTCCCCGGATGGAGCAGATACACATAGCAGATATGGTAATAATTCTAGAGGTCTACTCAATCTAGATGCAAATGCACATGTCACAAAAGAGTGTGTTGATCTGGAATCAATTAACACAAAAGCATCCTGATTACATATAGAAATAGTACCTGAAACAACTGCGTTGGCATTCCGTGTATCGCCCAGAACAAGTGCAAAAACTCTCCCTTGCCTCACAGTATCCCTAGTGGTAGTAGATCTCATAGTATTTCCCGGCTTTGGGATCGATGCAGTGGAACTAGTAGCTATCTTCTCACTATTCTGATTACAATCTCGGGCCATATGCCCCTGTTTCCCACATTTAAAACAGGCTCCCGACACACGGTAACAAACCCCACGGTGCTTTTTACTACAAATGTTGCACATAGGAGATGTATCTCGGGAAGAATTCGAAGTACTTGAGGAGCCCGTGTTTTGCTTTTTCAAAAATTTCTTCTTCGAAAAGAAGTCTTGCCTTTTGTTGCCTTTCCAGTCTGTCGTTGACTTAGTCTGTCTAGCTATATTGGCTTCTGAAATTATGGCCCTGTCTAGCACCCCCATATAGGTTTCCAACTTCAAGACATTCACCCTTTCCAAAATGTCGCTTCGAAGCCCACCTTCAAAATGCCTCGCTTTCTTGAAGTCAGTATCAATTACATGTGGGGCAAACCTGGCCAATTCGGTGAATTTGGCCACATACTCAGCCACTGTCATACTGTCTTGCTTAAGTTTCATGAACTCTGATACTTTCCTGTCCCGGACACATTGCGGGAAGTACTTATCATAGAAAATTTCCAAAAATTTGGTCCAATCAACATCTTTGTGATTCTCACGCATTAACATCCACCATCTTCTTGCTTCGTCTTCTAGCATAAAGGTGGACAGAAGCACTTTCTGTGTCTCCGAGCAAGGGAACACTTCGAATAGCTTTTCGATGCCGAGGACCCATTTTTCGGCTTTCAATGGATCTAATCCCCCGTGGAACTGTGGTGGTTTCATTTTCTTAAACTCTTTGGTGAGAGATATTATTCGATCATCATTCTGATTAGCTGGCACGGGTGGTGCCGGAGGTAGAGGATGTGGTTGCTGCCACTGTTGTTGCCACTCTTGTTATTGCCTCAATGTCTCTACCATTTCCTGAATCAACCTTTCCATTCTATCCATTCTGGCAGTAGAGGACTCTTCTATCTCATCACCTCTTGTTCTCACCATCTGATTAGACTTGCATTATACTTTATACAAAAGATTCACAAGTATGCATATAACAAGGAGCATATATATTCAAATAATTTGCAATGCAAGCAAATCACAAACTTATAGCACATAATCGTTCACATGGAAACATTTAAGCGTATTCTAGATGCTTTCAAATTCATACTTATCACATGAATGCATCCAAGATCTTTTCTAGACGCTTATTGCTCTTTTGGACAAGTGTGTGAGTTATTAACTCGTGCTCTGATACCACTTTGTCATGACCCGAACCCGCCCCATGGGTTAAGGGCATAGCCGGCCAGTAATCAAGGGATTACGTACGGCCTCAAACCAAGCCAGACATAACTCATCAGAGTAAAGGGTCCAAACGGAAGCAAAATTCAAATGAACTGTCCATAGAGTTATGCTTACATGGCACCTCATCACAAACCATACATACACATATTAATAACTCACGTCAGAAAATACAGTAACATGAAGTTCCATACAAACAGGATCATTCCAGTCTAGGTCAGCCAATCCAAACTATGTACAAACATAAATTAACGTCCTCGCCAACATAACAAAATAACACAAGGTAGCATAGGGCGAAGGCGTGTCTTTTGCGTGAGACGCAAAGGCTGACTCTTCAAAATCTTGATTGTTCCACACAAGCTTCACTGAGGCTGGGTTTGGACCTCTCTGGGCTCACCTACAAACACATGAATCAGCGTGAGCGAAAGCCCAGTGAATAATATCAAATAAAGAAGATACATTGGAACAATATACATCAAACGGCCTTAGGCCCAATTCATATTTCTATCTAATACATATATATACTCATATGTAGGTCAAATAACTGCGGTTTCAAACACATCGGACGGCCTCGGGCCCAATCTATTCATGTCAAACTGGCCTTTAGCCTACTTATCTTTCATTCATGTCAAACTGGCCTTTGGCCCACTTATCTTTCATTCATGTCAAACTAGCCTTTGGCCCACTTGTCTTTCATTCATGTCAAACTGGCCTTTGGCCCATTCATTCTATCATTTAGATCATACTGACCTCTGGCCCATTCATTCTTTCCTGTCAAATTGGCCTTTGGCCCATTCGTTCTATCATTCAGATCATACTGGCCTCTGGCTCATTCATTCATGCATGTCAAACTGGCCTCTAGCCCATTCATTTGGCATCGCAAACATTTGTCCACCATTCAGATAAACAGACTTATAAGGCTTACATAGGAGTAAACAATTGGACAAATATCATACTTCAGATATCGTTAATAAGATATTACTCACAGTGATCGGCTGGGTGGTTTGCCCTGGAGCT
This sequence comes from Camellia sinensis, assembly GCF_004153795.1. NCBI lineage: Eukaryota > Viridiplantae > Streptophyta > Magnoliopsida > Ericales > Theaceae > Camellia > Camellia sinensis. The sequence continues at coordinate 124,675 of NW_021024828.1, forward strand.
TGACCCTACACATTACATGAACACAACGGGTCACAAACAATTCAATCCGTTCTTAATTCACATATCCCTCTTTAGGCTTCATTCTTATTCTTTTAATTCATTCATAATGCCCAATGCATGCCTAAGAGTGCTTGGAAGTGAAAGAGAATGGAAAACGAAACACAGAATGCATTTTCAAAATTTCAGAAACAGGGGTCCCCGCTCGAGCGTGGACTTCCCCGCTCGAGCAGACCGAAGAGGTCTGCAAAAGTACTGGTTATGTCATTTTCATGCTTGAGCGCGAACTCGGATGCTCGAGCGGAAGGTCAACCTACACAGCTCCTCGCTCGAGCGTGAACTTACCCGCTCGAGCGGACACCATGTCTGGAAAAAGTTCTGGGAGCCTGTATTTTACGCTCGAGCGGCGGTTCCCCCGCTCGAGTGGACTTCAAGAATTCTGGGTTTTCCAGAACTCGTTCTTGAGTTCAATTTTGACATTCAAAGGCTCCAAAGCTCAAATTAAGGTACCAAAATGGAGAAACACAATATATAGCATGAGCACACAAACAATATGGAGCCAATTGCTCGAAATTATGGCCGATCTTCAAAATTAATCAACATTTCTTTTGTATAATTCAAACTCATGGCTTCAAACCTCATACAAGCTCCATATCTTTAATATTCAAACATGCATGCTAATTTTGACTTCATTTCTATTTCAAATGATGCAAATGGTGTTCATTCTCATGGAATTCAACATAAACATGCTTGCATGTATGATTCAACACACAATCTTTCATAATTCACATACTACATGCTAGATTATGTAATTTCATAGGAATTCTCTACATGCATGCACATATGGACTTCAAATTCATCAAAACCAACTCATTTCATTTTCTAGATCACTATTTAATCTTCAATTCATAAAATCACAACTCAAATTCATGAATTAAGGGTTGATTACTCACCTAGGAGCTTTAATCTCCCAAACTTATGCTTAATCCTTGAGTTGGTCTTCAATTTATTCTAGCTCAAGACCAAAACTTCAATTGTCCGACCCTCACTTCCTTTCCTTGGAGCAATTTTTGGTTTTGAGCTCAAAAAGATGAATATAAGCATAATAGTCCTCCTTTTATAGTCCCTCACTAATCACATTGATTAGAGTTAAATAAAAAAACTTAATTAATTGTTCTGAATCTAATTATTTTGATCCGAATCAATTTTCAATTAAAATTCACCGTAGGCTCTAAAAATTACGCCAATCATAATGGCGCAGTCAGTTTTGGGTTTTGTGGCCGATAAGGCCTTCAATTTAAATTCCAAAGCAGATAATCAAATAGAAATTCCTACGACGAACAGATAGAAATTCAAAACCACATATTTTCACATAAATGGTGCACAAAATCATATCAAACACATAATCACATTCATAATAAGGACCAATTAGCGTAATACGGAACAGGGTTATCATACTTGTATAGTTACTCGTATGAACACTAGCCCTGAGATTTACCCATCTTATTTATTATCGTTTTGGCTTGAAAGAATGTTTTGGAAAAAGGTTTTAGTGATATATTCGCATTTGATTTAGCAATGTATTTGTTGGTTGGTATTGAGATACTTGGATTGATTTTGGGAAAGGATTTTTATATCAAACAAATGTTTTGAACTCGGAAAATGTTTTGATTGAACATAAGGTTTTGGTAATTCGAAAGAAAGGATTTTGGTTGAGTAATCAAATGGATTTGAAAATGCATTCGGGCATATTGCATATATGTATTGCATCTTGATCATTTATGTTGGTGGAACATCTTTAGTTTTTGAAATATTCTCTACTGGGCTTTATGCTCACCCTACGTGACTGAAATGTTTTTCAGGTGTACATGTGTGGATGTAGATTGTGACGTGAAGCTGTGTTCGGAACCGTGTAGGATGGTTCTATTATTTGTAGACCAAGGGTCATTTGTGTTATTTATTGGCCGTGTGCCATTTCTTGTAAGGGTTGCACCCTTGTGTATGATGTAAGCTCCAGGGCGTGTTTTAGTTGCAGAGCATCCATTCGATTTAGATGTTGTATCTAGAAATGTATAAAATTGAAAAAACACATGTATTGTGTGACTATATAATATTCATTTGCATAAGAGTTGTTATCTATTGTTCATCGTCGGATGGTTTATTCACGTGAACCGGACCTTGTTAATTGGGGGCGTGACAGATTAAAGATGCTCTTACAAGTTAGACATTTAGGAGTGTTTAAGTCTCATTCAAAAATTAATCCATACAAACATTTAGGTTGATCTACTTTATAAGATTTATATGATTGATAATCAAAATTCACCAACATGAGCTTGAATTAGCCCACGAATTAGATCTTACAATTCCATGCAGAACTGAGAAGAAGCTTGTCCCAAATATAAATACCAACACCACATCCACTCGCTCCACCATCTAACCAACACTACCTCCACCAACCTACTATTGCTATCACTACCACTAATTCCACCACTATACTATTAATACCACCATCACTGGCTCGATCATCCTATAATCACCACCAGTTTCATTGCCCTACCCTACCACCACCACCACCAATAGTTCCAACCACCTCTCCCACTCCACTTTTACTACTACCAACAACCACCTATACCACTACCACCACTAGATCCACCACCCCCTAACTTCCATCACTATACTACCAATACTACCACTGCCATCTCCACTACTTTACAACCTTCACGACCTCCACTACCCTACTACCAATGAATTGGATATATATATATATTTGAAGTAGTGAATAAATGACTAATTCAATATTTTTATGTATATTATTGAGTGTATACAACCTTAACCAATATTATTGACTCAATGAAAAATTTCATCTAAATCTTGATTGTTCCAAACTGATTAAATCTTAAAATTCAATTTTTATTTATTTTAAATTCAAAAATCAAACCAAACTAGTTATTTTAACATTATTGTAAAAAAATGAGAATTGCGTATATATTAAAATTGAAATCATATATATATTTTTTTGTTTATAGTGAATTTTTTAACATATAAATTAAAATTTCTTATGTTTTAGTAGTTTTTTTTTGTTTAATATTCTAAAAAAAAATAAAAATTAGAGAATTGATCCAATTTTCAAACTATTTCGAAAACTAACCCACTTTTGAAATCGCATTTTGAACATGCAATTTCAACGTGAAATCCCATCTTCAAAATGCGATTTCAGGTCGACATGTATAATAATGCGCTGACGTGGCAAGTTGAAATCGCATATTGAAAATGTGATTTCAAGTTGACATGGCTGCTGTTGCGATCATGTGGCAAGTTGAAATTGCATGTTCAGAATGTGATTTCAACATAAACTCGCATTGTAATGCCCAAAAAAAAAAAAAAAATATTTCCAATAACCACGTCAACCCCAAATCTCCAACATTTGCATACATAGTCATAAGAGATTTATGAAAGTTCCACATGCAAATATACATTCAACGACTTTAGTACATGAATCTATAGCATGTGAAATAACCAGTCAAAAGTAAATAATTGCCCTCAAGGGGCTACAAAGTCCAAGGCTTAAGCCCGGTTACACAAAATGGTTGCTCCAACCCACAAAAATATAGTCCTTGGCTTGCAAAAATATAATCACAACAAACAAGAGTCTTGTGCTCTCAACATGCACTCCATGCCCTTTGTTTGGCAGAATCACCACATCTTTTCTTGCACAAAATCCCATAGGGTGAGCATAAAGCCCAGTAGAAAATTCTTAATAAAGTACATACATTTTATACAATTCTCATGAGACAAAATGCATATGCCATGCTATGCTTTTAAAAGAAAGTCGCATCCTCCTCTTTTTAAAAAACATCATGCATAATGAAATCTTGAAAATTCAATAATTCAATAATTTTAAATTAAGATCAAGGGGCGATAAATACAACTCAGGTAATCCCTAAGTTGGTGTCTGCAAGTACGCATAACTAGCACTACCAAATCCCCACTTTACCAGTAGCGAACCAGAAGGCACGTGGTACCTCCTCCGTACATGTTTTCGGTTTTTCATCCTAGACACTCAGGCCAACTTAATCAATTCCATCTACCAATGTATTTATCCCAAAAACAAATCAATGAGATCTTGTTTCACAAATATTTCTTTTCTCAATGCAAAAGTTTTCAAATCCCAATTCAAAATTCGTAACAACCAAATGAATTGAAATGCCAATGCAACATATATCAATGCATTGTAATATTCTTCCACTTTCAATTCTCTCACACAATTTTTCCATTGTGATCACAATTCCCATTTATCTTTCCAATGCAATTTCACAAGATAAACATATATTCATTTATATCTATCGAGAGTAGCAACATTGCCACATTTCATGCATTCTCAACAATTTAGTCATTTCATGACTATATCCACATTTTGAACAATAAACTTCAAAACCAACTATTTCTCATATTCCATGGGATTTCTCATTTATGTACAACAATATGAAATTCCAACCATTCATTCATTTTAACACTTTAACGAGTAAAAACTCATAAATTTTCAACATCTCTCAAAAAATCTCAAATTTCTAGGTTTTTACCAAAAACTATTTTCCTATTTTGAAAGAATCTCTCCAACACAACCCCCATTCTTACAATGTAGATCAAACTCTCAAGAACCTTTTCGAAAACAAAGTGTGACACCACTATTAAACTCAACAACACTCTTGAAAACGAAAACCAAAATCAAATTCCAACACCATAAGCAAGAGTTCCATAATCAACATGACCTTGCAAAAATATATATATAACTCTAAGAAATCCCTACCTCAAGTTTTGGAGAAGAAAAGAGGAGAAACTCCCAAATTTGACGGTATTGAAATCCAATCTCCACCGCACAAAACGAAGCCCTCGGTTAGCTCTCCAAGATTAATGAAGGATGTTGGGTCAAAACTTTAATGGATTGGAAGAAATCAAGAGTTTATGGTGTTTGGTGGAGGTTTTTAGAGAGAAAAAAGAGGAAAAGATATTTTTAGAGAGAGAGAGATATGTAAAAAGTGAGATACACTCAGCTCAAGAAGAAAGAAAAAGGCAAATTTTTGGACTCAGCGTTCTTCTGCACGTGTGGCACTCACCTCTACACGTGCGGTTCATCCCCCTGTACCTGAACTCCGCTCGTGCAATAAAAGCAGTCTTGCACCATCGACACTCCCTCCTCACCGCACGTGCGACCTCACCTCCCGCATGTGCGGCCCCCTTTCCGCATGTGCGGCCCAAGCCCTCGCACATGTGGTTCTACCTCCCAGCCAGAAATGTCACCAGCTTGACCCGTGACACCACCGGATCCAACCTCGCACTTTCCGAAACAAGCGAAACTCAACTCTATAATAAAAATAAGGACGAGAATTTTGAAAAAGGTTTCCAAAAACGGTAAACCCAAACAGTTGACAAGGTCTCAAGTTAAACCCGAAACTCTAACATAAGTAATCCCAACACAAATCAAAGAAGAACGAGACGAGTTACGTACCCGGTCATCACACACATTTTGAAAATGCCATTTTGCAATAAAGCAATTACAAAATCCATTCTGAAAATGACATTTGAAATTGAAATTCAGCAATTCCTTGGCGAATTAAAATTCCTTTTGATTCAACATTTTTTAACATACATGGCCAAACCATTCATATTATTTATTACATATGCATTTTTATTCATGTCAAATCATCACTCCTTTTATGTCTTTTTTTTTTCTCTTCCCCTTCTTATATATTAAAGTGATTTTTGAGAAAAGAAAAGGACTCCCTTAACATAATATAGTAAACGCTATAATTTTAACATAATTACATTGAGTTCCCTTATTTTAATTTGTATAATACTTAATTTTCATCAATAATTTTTTTTAATTATATCGATGAAAAAATAATATTGCCATCATTTTTAAACAAAACTATTTATTTTGTGTTTACAAAATATCTACATTAGTTTCGGTCCATTTGACTTTACTAAAAGGGAGATTAGCATAATCATATGAAAAAATGTGAGACTTAATGTATTCTTTTTCTTTTTTTTTTTTATTTCAGAGGATGTCAGTGTAATTTACTCTAAAAAACAACAAATATACAACATAAGATTTTTATTAAAGAACCACATAGTGGTATGGTTAATTCGACAAGTTAATACCTATGCTAATAGCTAATCACTAATGTCATATGCATTATTAGCCTTACAAAAGATAAAGTCAATTTGAAAATGGGACAACTCTCTAAATAAACTATCTACATAAAATTGCAACTATGTCATTTGTAATGTTTACTATTTACTTCATTTTACTCATAAAAACATAAATGTGATAACATATTTTTATATTAAATTTGGAAATGTGACAACCCTTTGAATCAATTATCTACATAAAACTACAACTATGTGAATTATAATGTTTGTCATTTACTTCATTTTACTCATAAAAACATAAATGTTATAACACATTTTTATATTAAGAGACATAATTTGACATACAACATAGTCACTTAAGATTGATAACATTACATTCAATATTGAAATACAACACATGGTATAATCGATTTGGATAATCATTAGTTATGTGACCCCTACTTGAGATTGTTACATTGCTATTTGGACATCTCCTTCGATTATGACCCTATTGCCCACACAATCCACAGTTTTGTTTGGTTTGAAACTCACGCCAATCCATAGCATTTTGAAGCCATGTTGTCTTTGGACGACCACGAGTTCTAGCAAGGTTCAGATTGGGATGGAGTTTTGGAAAGTTAGGCTCTCGTCAATATGCAGCATCACCTATAGGATTGAATAAGTGTTGATAACATGCTAGTAGTGTGTAACATTCATCAATCTATTGCAGGTGGTCAAGGCTTATATACTGCAATGACATGAGAACATTGAATTTTATAATTCTGTCATTTTTGACAATCACGTGTTCTTTCCATCAAGTTAAGCACATGAAGATGCAAACCCCGATTCAAATATAAAGGGTTCACAGCAGTTTGAACATAAAAAATACCCAAATTCATATTGAAACTCCACACTAAATGATCCCTGGACTTTTTCTCCCATTTAGTGAGCAGTTTTACGTAAGCATTGTAAACTTCACTGACGTGGATTTCAACATTGGCCTTGTTGCATCATTCCTGAAAATAACTTACACATTTATAAAAGGTTTGTTGTACCGTTGATGTAATAGGAAGATGTCGTGCACCCTTTAACACTCCATTGAAGCTTTTAGAAAGGCTGGTAGTCACAGCTCCATAACATTTGCCACCATCATGTGCTAGCACCCAAAGTTCAAGTGGCACACAATCAAGTTCATTTGTAGCTTTAGAATTTAAGTCTCTAGTAACTTCATTTTTCGATCAAACTTCTTCTTTTGATTCTCATTACCTGCCGAAGTGATCATGTCTCTCAACATCGCATTGTTGTACTTTACATGGTAGTTACTGGCAAGATGGCGAATGTCGTAGCGATGATAACCATTTGGATGTTGCCACAAATGTGAGCAATTCACAGATGATAAGATTCCTCCATGTTTGTCAGATAAAAGATAGAGGCCAGTTCCTTGTGTCATATACTCCCTAACGCATGCTAAAAACCATGACCAAGTATCTAGTCCCTCATCCTCCACAACGGCAAAGGCAACTGGAAATACATGATTATTTGCATCCCAAGAAATTGCAATTAGTAACTTACCTTTATATTTTCCCGTTAGAAAGGTACCATCTATCTTGATGACTGGCTTGCAATGTTTGTAACCCTTGATAGAATAACTGAATACATAGAACATTCGTTTGAATATAACGTTATTTGCAGCATCTGATGACATTATTTTCCATGAAATGATAGTTCCTGGATTGGAATCCATCATAGCCATCATCCATTTTGGTAAGATGTGGTATGATTCATTCTAATCCCCAAAGATATTTGCAATGGCTTTTTTCTTTGCACTCCAAGCCTTAGCATAAGATGGTAAGAAACCATCAAACTTTTGCCTAATACAGGCTCTCAGTACAGATATCTTGATTGATGGATCCACCTTTACAAGATTTCAAACTTCGTGCTCAATCAACTTTGTGTTCAACATTGCATAATCTTGTGTAAGCGTTGCAAATACACATATGTGAGGTCCTTCATATTTTGTGATCTCGAATAAACCATGTTTGACATGCTTACATAAGCTTTCATCTGTGCCCATTTTTGCTATGCAATTTCCACAAGTTTGTTGTTAACTTCACCGTTATATGGTAAGTGTTTCTTATCACACCATAAAGTTCACTACAATTTGCAAGTCTTCCTTATTTCGAAACAATAGCCATTTGCTTAACTCCTTTGTTGTATCCTACATACCAATGATATCAACTACCATGGTATAGAGGGATCATTAACATTTGACCATGTATCCTCAGTAAACATTGGAGATGGGGGCTTGGTGAAAAGTAGTGTCAATCTGTCCTCCTTCAGTTGATAGACCAATCATTCATCAGCATCATTGTCTTCAAGGTCCAAACCATCATCCGCTGGGACATGGATGTCATTTGTAATCATTTCTTGTACATCATATGTGGTTGAATATCTTTTATCCCATCAGGGTCAGCGCCGGTAGGTCAAATGTAAGTACGTTCCAAATGATCACCATGACAGTCATGACCAATTGATGCAAAGTAAGTAGGTTCAAAGTGATAGGCTTATGTATCAATTACAGAATACACATCCATGGAAGTCTGTTCACTTGTACCTACTTGCACATTAACATTAGCATTAGTATAAGGAAAAACATTGCTGGGCTCCACAGTGATATATTACTCGACAATGTTGTAACCACGAGTTGAGTCAATTATATCAAATATACCCTTGACACCATCGTTAGCTGTGATCTCAAGTGATGTATAGTAAACAACGTGAGGGTAACTTCTAGCTAGAAATCTATATGTAATCAGGACATTCCCACCATTGTCGTTTATCCCTGTAGCATTGATTAATCGATTGCGGAGATTGATAAATGAAATATTTCGATTAACTCAGTTATCTTTGCCAAATTTTCACCGCTCCGTCACTTTTGCAACCATCGTCTGACTTCGGCGATCCTCACACCGACCTCACTTTCTCTGGTAAGCCACTATCCCTCCTGGTTTTCAGTTCTTGATTTCACTGTGAACTCTGTTGTATTTTGCAAACTTGCTTATGTCTTCGATCATTTTAATCTGTACCTTGATTTTCACCATGTGTTTGAATATGTTTGCTTCGTGATTATGGTTTTGCCCAATCCGTGTCTTGAATACACACACTGTTCACAAATTTGTTCTCTTTTGCCACTGTTCTTGGCCTTGCACCCTTGTGCACACTTTGTCATAGTGTTCTTGATAGTTCATCACTGTTCTTGATAGTTCATCACCGTTCTTGATTCTGAAACACACTATTGTTTTCTGTTTTCTGTGTCTTTTCCAGATTCGTGTCTTCAATCTTCGTTTCCATAGATCTAGGTTTGGGATTTGCTTGTAAAACCCACAAATTTTAGGAAAAATTTAAACAAATTTCCCTAAAAATTCCCACAAATTCTTACCCCAGCTCATATTTAGGTTTTGGCCAAGGGTCTTCAAAACCGTCACAAAACACCTCCTTCTGAAACCCTACACCTTCTCTTTAAGCTGACATCATGGATATGTGGAAGCATAGGGTAGACACCCCGACCAAGTTAGAACACGTCATGTAGGAGTTTGACATCCCAGCCGACGTTCATCTGAGGTTAGCCGGGGAAAACGACTCCATCATGCCTGATAAAAACCTCATGCCTTTCCCTATTGTTGCCTTTATTGAGTGCGGACTTTGGCTCCCACTCAACATCCTCTTCCGCGAGATACTCCATTACTATAAATTGAACCCAATGCAACTCGCCATCAATTCCTACCGGGTCATCAATGGTATAATAGCCTTAGCCAAACAAGAGAATGTTAGGGTTACTTTAGCCGACATCCAATACTGCTACACCATGTGTGGCCTTAAATTAGAGAATGACTATATTTATTACCTAAAATCGAGGTCCACAGAGTACAAAATTGTTGCCGACCTCCCAAACTCCAACAAGGGAGCCGGGAATGATTACTTCATTATCTCGAGGAACTGCGAGTTTGCTCCAAATGAGGACCTCCACCTCTACCCTCTTTCTCGAACAATTTTTGTAGAGGGTAATGGTAAAAGCCCAGTGTTTATACTCACTTGTTTTTAAAGTCTTCAATACTTCGTTTATTCTAATGTTTGTTTTTCTTGCAGTTCTTTCCCAGCCAAAAAAAGGCTTCTGCAAGTCCTTTTTCCCTAGCAAGGGTTTGAAGAAGTTGTTGGATCTGCTAGTTCACAAGCGGAGAGCTCCCTTGCTTCTGAACTTCATCCCGACCTACAAGTCGGTGCTTCCCGACGCCCTAAAGAGGAAGAAAAGCAAATCTCCTCCTTCCGCCACAACTCCTCCAACAGCCTCATCATCTCGGCCAGATCAAGGATCGACCTCTGATCCAGCAGAGCAACCATCAACCTCGGCTCCATATCTGATCCCACCATCTCAACGCCAACGCCACCGTAGAACTGTAATTGTTGCTGAGATGGGTCGCAAGAAGGCTGTCGCTAAAGATCTTCTGGCCGGCATCCCTGACTCAGTTGATGCTTAACTAGCACAAACCCAGCCTCAACCAAAGTCAAAGCCAAAACGTCTGAAGAAGGCTCAGCCCAAGGCAATGATGACTTAGATTGACACTGAGGACACCTTGCCAATTTCTAAATTGGCCGAGACTGAGAAGACCCCTTCTGCTGCCGAGAAGAGGCCCGCCGAGGCCCAACTATCAGAATCTACTAGATGAAAGAGGCCGAGGTCATCTGCTGCGACCACCTTAGGGTCATTAAAACACGATTCCCCCTGGGCCCTGCCAATCACAATCGACGACAAGCTAGTTAAGGCTGGTGATAGAGCCAACGACATTGAGATCGGCGTTGCCTTCTCCACTGAAATTTTGCTCTAATGCTACAGCATTCCGTTTAAGTAAGTTCTTTACACTTGGTATTTTTCTTTCTTTTTCTTTTTATACTTAGAGAATTTTCTAATAACTTCTACTTTGCCCATTTTCCTTCAAGCGATGCAGCACGCCCACTCATTCTCAATGCAATCTTTTGAGACAAGGAAGGAGTTGGCCGACAAGACTAGGGAGGGTACTAGCCTGCAAAGGGCCGCTAAGAAGACTGAGGCTAAGATGAAGACTTTATCAGACCAGGTCGAGGAAGCCATTAAGGCTACAGATGAGGCTGAGGAAAAAGCAGATGCTGCAGAGGCCATCGCCAAAGTCCTCACGGCCGAAAAGAAAGAGGCTGAGGCCAAGATGGCTGAGGCCCAAAAGGAACTTCAACATGCCCTGGCCACAAAAGAGGCCGAGATCAAGGCCGCTGATGAGAGGATGTATGCTGAGGGGGCGACCGACATCAAGGAGGACTACAAAAAGCAAGTGAAGCAGGCATGCAACAAGGGCTTCACCCTTGGTTAGATGGATGCCCTCAAAAAGCTTGATGTCCCCGAGGACTCCCCCCTCAAAAATGCCAACGTCCTTTCCCTTCCATTCCCCCCTACTCCAAGCCAATCTAAAGACAATTCTGAGTCTAAGGAGGAAGCTTTGGTGAGGAAACCGAAAGAAGCTACTGGGGCCAAGTCCCCTACTCCAAATGAGCAAGTCCTAGACTTGACTCAGGACGAGGAGGGTGAGGTCTCCAAAGACATTGTTCCTGAGAAGGCAACATCGGACGTGCCTATTGTCGACAAGAGGCTCGACCAAACTCTTCAAGAAATCGATGCCGAGCTCGCGGTTGAGAGGGCTGCCAAGATGTCTTCTCAGCAGTCTTCCGAACTCCAGACCCAACCGCCTAAAGACACCGAAGAGTCTTAGTTTGATGCTTTTATCCTTTTTTCCCTGTACCATGTACTTTTTTCGTTCTTTGAAACAATATAAGCTTTCTGTTTGGCCGATGTGCCTTCTTTCGAATGTAAATACAACTTCATCTTTTGAATGTTTGTATGTTTGTCTTCATTGCATGACTCTATCCTTAAAATAATTTGTATGTCTTCAACATTCACCTTAGTCTGTGCAATCTTCTCGGGGTGAAATACCTCGGTTATACCCACCAACGGTTTACCTCGGCAAGTACATAAGTACTTCTTTTAACTTGTAAACTTCAACAAGTACTTAAACCAATCTTTCTTTGTCATAACCTTGGTTTCAACTTGTAAATTTAAAATTTCAACAAGTGTTAAACATGTCCTCTGTTTAACTTCAACTTGTAAACTTAAATTTCAACAAGCGTATTACCTTCGTTTAACTTCAACTTGTAAATTTAAGTTTCAACAAGTGTTAAACATGACCTCGGTTTAACTTCAACTTGTAAACTTAAATTTCAACTAGTGTTAAACATAACCTCGGTTTAACTTCAACTTGTAAACTTAAATTTCAACAAGCGTTAAACTTGACCGTAGTTTAACTTCAACTTGTAAACTCAAGTTTCAACAAGTGTTAAACATGACCTCAGTTTAACTTCAACTTGTAAACTTAAATTTCAACAAGCATTAAACATGTCCTCGGTTTAACTTCAACTTGTAAACTTAAACTTCAACAAGCGTTAAACATGACCTCGGTTTAACTTCAACTTGTAAACTTAAATTTCAACAAGTGTTAAACTAATTTTAGCTTGTACATTCTACCTTTCCAGGAACCATTTTCCAACTCTCTGCCCCCTAATGTGAACTTAAGTTCCACTTGGGTTCTCATTATGCATGCATTCCAGAAACTTTGTCAACTATCTTATCAGTCACAAGTATAAAAAATCAAGCTAAAACTTTATTTATTACTTCGACTAATAACAAAGAACAAGAAAGTCTAATGGTAAAAAAATTTCAGATTGCAAGTATTTTAGGGCCTTGGCAACTCTTTGCCTTATTATCTTCAAGCCGATATGCCCCATTGCCCAATATTGAGATGATTCTATAGGGTCCCTCCCAATTCGGGCCAAGCTTGCCCTCTTTGGGATCCTTCTTGTTGCCGACGACTTTTCTCAAGACGAGGTCATCGACCTAAAACTCCCTTGGGTTGACCTTATTATTATAAGCCTTGGCAAGCTGCTGCTAGTATGTCGCCAGCTGAATTGCAGCTCTCTCCCTTCTTTCTTCTAGCAGATCTAGATCTCGGGCTAATAATACATCATCAGTCCCATTCTCTACTGCCTGGGTTCTGACCCCTGGGATGCCGACCTCCAATGGGATTACTGCCTCTGTGCCATAAGCCATGGCAAATGGGGATTCCCCTGTTGATCTTCTCGGCGTAGTCCAATATGCCCAGAGTACACTGGGCAACTCGTTCACCCATTTTCCCTTTGCTGCTTGCAGCCTTTTCTTGATCCCATCCAAGATGACTTTGTTGGATGTTTCTGCTCGTCCATTGCTTTGGGGAAAACTTGGGGTAGAAAAATAATTCTTGATTTTGAATTTTGCATAGAAGCTCTTGATTAGCTTACTGTCAAATTGTGTTCCATTGTCTGCAACTATTTCTCTTGGGATCCTAAACCTGGTGATGATGTTCTTCTATATGAAGTTCTTCACATCCGCGTCTCGAATCTTGGCAAGGAGTTCAGCTTCTATCCACTTGATGAAGTAATCCGTTGCTACCAGCAGGTACTTCCTTTGCCCAGTTGTTTGGGGTAGTTTTCCAACAAGATCCATGCCCCATTGGGCATACGGCCAAGGACTAGATACTGGGTTCAGATTTACTGCTGGTTGGTGAATTAGAGGTGCAAACCTTTGGCACTTTTCACACTTCTTAACATAGGCTTCTGCATCTTTCTGCATGTAGGGCCCCCAATACCCCTAGGTAATGGCCCCATGAGCAAGTGATCTGCCTCCAGCGTGGCTTCCGCTTACTCCTTCATGTATTTCGTATAGAAAATCTTCAACTTGTGAAGGATGTACACACCTCAAGAGGGGTCCAATGAAGGATCTTCTGTAGAGATGTCCCTCTGCTGTCAGACTCAATCTTGCCGACTTCAGTCTGATCTTGTGTGCCTCCTTGTGATCATCTGGCAGTTTTTCTTCTTTCAGGAATGCTATTATTGCATCCATCCAGCTTGGTCCCATGTCTACACACATTGCTTCATGCTCTGTGGTCAGTGGTTTGATGCTCGGGCCCGATAAGTAGTCAACCATTATCATCCTTGCCTTTCCAGGTTGCATTGCACTAGCCAGGTTGGCCAGGGCATCGACGTGACTGTTATTATCTCGACTAATCTGCTGTAGTCGGCAATTCTGAAACAGGGCCACCAATCTGCCGACCTCCATTACATAGGCTGACATCCTTTTGTCTCGGGCTGCGAACTCGCCTGTTGTCTGGTTGAATATAAGCTGAGAGTCACAGAAGACTATCACCTCATCTGCTTCTACTGCTACTGCCAGTTTTAGTCCTGCAATCAGTGCTTCATACTCTGCTTCATTGTTTGAGGCCTTGAACCCCAAACGAATGGATTGTTCTAGTATCTGTCCATTTGGAGATACCAGTACTACTCCTGCCCCCGCTCCTTGTCGGCTTGAACTCCCATCAACAAACAGTCGAAAGGAGTCGCCGATATAAATGCTGCAGGGCCTGAGTTTTTCTTCCTTCCTTTGTTCCGATGCCCTCGGTTGGGCTCCTCTTTGTTCGCTTGGACATCGCTTGGACATCATTCACCTCGGCTCAACGGAGCCCAATGTACGATGGCTCCTAGTGTGAACTCGGCCACGAAGTCAGCCAAAACTTGGCCTTTGATTGCTGTTCTGGGTCTGTATTCCAGGTCATACTGGCCTAAGGCCACTATCCATCTGGCTATTCTGCCTGTCAGATCTCCCTGCCTCAACAGGGACTTCAAAGGATGCTCAGTTAGCACCATAATTTTATGGGCTTGAAAGTAATGGTTCAACTTCTTTCAAACCGTTACTAAAGCCAGTGTTAACTTCTCCAAGGGTAAATACTTGGTTTCTGCATCAGCTAGGGTTTTGCTTACGTAATAAACAGCCCTTTGTTCCCCTTTTTTCTTCTCGGATTACCACTGCACTTACCGCATGCTCCGAAACTGCTAAGTACAGGAATAGCTCCTCTCCAGGTTCTGGATTTGAGAGAACTGGAGTCGTTGTCAAATACTTCTTCAAGTCGGCCAAGGCAATTTCGTACTCTTCTGTCCATAAGAAGTCTGTGGCCTTCTTCACTAAGTTGAAGAAGGGTTTGCATTTGTCAGAACTTCTGCTTATGAATCTATTTAGGGCTGCAGCCCTTCCAGTCAACATCTGTACTTGCTTCGCCAATGTTGGGCTTTTCAATTCTAGGATGGCCTTGATCTGATCTAGGCTGGCCTTAATGCCTTTTCTGGTTACCAAGTATCCCAAGAACTTACCAGATCCAATTCCAAATGCACACTTCGATGCATTGAGTCGAAGCCAATATGTTTTTAGGATGTCAAAGACTGTCTTTAAGTCTTCCAAATGGTACTTAGGTTCCCTGGTCTTCACGACCATGTCATCGATGTATACCTCCACTGTTCGGCCAATTAGGTGTCTGAACATCTTGGTTACCAATCTCTAGTAAGTTGCCCCTGAATTTTTCAACCCAAAAGGCATCACTCTATAGCAATACAGCCCTTTTAGGGTGATAAACGTAGTCTTCTCCTCATTTGGGGGGTACATAGCTATCTGATGGTACCCCCTGTAGGCATCCAGGAAGCTCATCCTTCCATGCCCTAAAGTGGCATCCACCAATTGGTCAATCTTGGGTAATGGGAAACTGTCTTTGGGACAGGCCTTGTTTAGGCTGGTAAAGTCCACGCAGACCCTCCATCTATCATTCTTTTTCTTCACCACCACGGTATTTGATAGCCATGTCGGGTAATTTACCTCTCGGATGGCTTTGGCCTCTAGAAGTCTGTCTATTTCCTCTTTCACTACCTCAACATGCATCAACGTTGGTCTTCTTGCCCGTTGGATTACAGGTTTGGCCGACCTGTCTACGTTCAGTTTATGGCAAGTGACCTTGGGGTCAATGCCAGGCATTTCGTAAGACGTCCAGGCAAGCACCTCAATGTTTGCTCTCAGGAAAGCCTCCAGTTCTTTTTCCTCTTCTTCGGCTAAGCCCGAGCTGAGAAGGAAGAAGCGTTCCTCATCCCCTTGCTGGATAAGGATTTTCTTCAAGGCTTCTTCACTCTTCTCGGCTGGCTCTTTGCCGACGTCATCTAGGACTTCCACGTCCCCGTCTTCTATCTCTACTGTCTCTGGTTCTCGTCTGCTGCAGGTGAATTTCATTGCTGCCATGGAGCAGTTCTTTGCCTGCAGTTGATCCTCTCTGACCTCCTCTATCCCATGCTTTGTTAGGAACCGCAATAGCTGATGCAACGTTAAGGGAACAGCTTCCATTGCATACAGCCATGGCCTTCCCAAGATAACATTGTAGGGGGAGGGTGTGTCGATTATGGTGAATTCTGTTTTTATCTTTTTGGTGCCAGCCTGCACCTCTAAGCTTGCTGCTCCTAGTGGCCACGTCGACATTCCATTGAACTTGACCATTGGGCTGTTGGATTGCTCCATATCGTCTGGGTAAAGGCCAAGCTCCTTGTAACACCTGACATACATGATGTCATAAGAGCTGCCTTGGTCAATTAGGAGGCGCTTCACTTGGTACTCCCTAACCTGGAGGGATACTACCAAGGCATCGTTATGTGGATGCTGCACCATCTCAAGGTCGGCTTCAGTGAAGGACACTACTGGTCCCTAGCATTTCTCGGCCCGAGGTCTTTTCTCTCGGACCTAGTACACATGCTGCAAGTGCTTTACCTTCTAGGTCTCCCCCCGTATTTCATTTTCGTTGACCTTCAAGTGAATTACATTAATTACCCGAGGTCCGCCTACCTGCGGTTACTGTACTGGGGAAGGTGGAGCTGCTGGTGCCTGAGGCAGTCTTGCCTGCTCTTCCCTTGTCCTAGCTTCATCTACAAGTGTGAGAACCCTCACCACTGATTACTACTAAACTGTGACTGAACATGATAAGTAACTGATTAGGATGACATCCTAAACTGATTGCATGAATGTGTTATGTTAAATGCATTTATATTTGTTTGACATTGATTTATATGTTCGTGTTTTAAGTTTCGAACTATAAATTGAAGGCCTTATCGACGGCCAAATCCGAAATTGATTGGTGTTTTATGTTAATTAGAATTAATGTGATTTTATGGTAAATTTAGTTGAAATTTGATTTGGTACGATTAAATTGGATTAAATAATGTTAAATTACCTTAATTGGATTATTTACCCTTTTGCCATTAGTGGGCCACTTACTAAGGCACCTTGAGACTTATTCAAACACATTTCCTCAGCCATTTGAGACCCTTAACCGAGTGACAGAGAGAGACTTGAGAGAGAGTTGCTTCATCTAGAGAAACTCTTGGAGAATTGGAAGTTTTGAAGAGAGGATTGCATATTTGAGCTTCTATATCTTGAATTGAGACCTAAGGTAGGAGAATCATCTTCTTGAATTTGTATTTAAGTTGTGTCTTGCATGATTCATGGAAATTTGGAGATTAATGTCAAGAATTGGTTTAAAATGTGGAATAGTGATCTTGAATCATGCATGCATGTTTACATTCTTGAATTTTGAGGTTGTTTTCTTAGAATCCTCATATGCATGTCCATATTTGGGTTATAGTCCATGAATTCATCATGTTTTTGGAAGTTTTGACTCATTTGATTATGTATTGGAAGCGTTGAAGTTGATTAAATTCATGCATGTTGCATGTTCATCATGTTCTTGAAGTTTTGTTTGGAAATGGGTTTAATTGAACTACCTTTGGGCTTTGATTTTGCAAATTGATCTTTGAAACATGTCATATTATGAGTTTTAAAGTGTTTTCCAGAAAATTAGCCCAAAAGGATCGAATTTGATGCTTTAAATGTTGAGTTTCATGCTTGGAGACAAATCTGGAAATTCTAGATTTTGGATCCACGCTCGAGCGAGGAACTTCACGCTCGAGCGTACACTCTGAGTTCATGCAGTCTGCTCGAGCGAGTAAAGTAACACTCGAGCGTGAAATGTGTGTGTCCAGTACTTTGCGTGTGTTTACAGTCCGCTCGAGCGAGGGAATGCATGCCTGAGCGAGGACTTGTGTCTCACGCTTGAGCGGGGGTCGAGCGCCCGTCAAGCGTGAATTTTTTGCATCCAGTACTTTTGCAGTCCGCTCGAGTGAGGAAAGTCACGCTTGAGCGGAGCTCCTTTGTCTGTATGTTCGCTCGAGCGTAGAAAGCCACGCTCGAGCGAGACCCCTGTTTTCTGAAAATTTTGAAAAGTGTTTTAAAGTACATCTTTGCATCCTCATTCCATCCTAGGCATTCCTAGACATTATTTAAGGCATCTTAATGAGGATATTGATGTAGAACCACACCGATTCAAGTTAGGAACTAAGTCATTGTTTCCCAAGTGTGTAACTTAGTGTGTGTTCGTTCTGTAACTGTGTAGGGTTGGCATCCGAGGACGCTCACTAGCCTATTTGTAACCTAGAACTCTATGAGTAACAATGTTGTAAAGATATATTCAATCATGAATAATTTCTTACTGAATGAATGCTTGTCTTATTTGCGAGCTATATTCGTGGCATCCATAGCAATTTACTGTTACTGTACTGTACTGCTACTGTCACAGAGATCTCTGTCGGTTCCCATGTTTGGAACCACTACTGTTTACTGATATGATGGCCATCAACTGACTGTTCGGTCTGTTAAGACCAACTGCACTATTTTGCTATGGGATGTACCATATATGACTGCTATGACTGAATGACTGATATACTGTTATAACTGACTGTTTTAAATACTGAAAGGACATTCATTCCTAACCTCTTTACGCATATGTTATTCACTGGGCTTTAGCTTACTGTTTATATATATATATATATATATATGTAGGTGTCCAGGCACCGGATCAGAGTTAGGAGCGTTGGGTTAAACTCCCTTTTTGTCAAGCCAACCAACGTGCCTCATTGCGAGGTTCCAAGTGTGTCCAAGCCAAGGCTACTTCGGGGTGTTTTAGATTCCCCCTTTCTATCTCTATTTTGTATAGACTGTATAGACTTGTACTATACTGTTATAGTAGGGATTTGGTCCCTAACCTGAATGCCTGTATATGATGTATGTTCATACTACTTTTGTTCTGAATGTGAATATGTATGAAAAGTCTTTTTGTATACAGACTGTCACAACTCATTGGACATCTTTTATTACTGTTTTGGCTTCCGCCAGCCCCTGTACTCTGTATTACTGTTATTACTGATAAGCAGGCCTTCGATAATCACGGATTACTCACCGGTTACGGTCCCTTAAATGACCTTGTCTTACCAGGTCTTCTAGGTGTGCTTTCAGGGCTCTGCAACCCTGAGTCAGATACCCATCTTCATTGTGGTAAGCACAATGCTTACCAAGGCTTCTTTCCATAAACTCTCCTGGTATCCTTGCTGGTGCTCTGAAATAGGGCTAGGTTCAGATTTTCTCCAATACTTTGTAAACCGGATTTCGGAATATGGTTGTGACTGCCTATGTAGCCCTCAGTCCTATCTCTTGCTTGTTGGATCCATTGTTACCTCGGCCTCGCTTTGGCGAGCCGTTTCCTTTCTCTTGCTTTGTCTCCTTAGTCCCTGGCGTGTCTTCCTCGGCTCTGGCATATTTCTCAATTCTGGCCATGAGCTCTTCCATGTTTTTTGGCAATGTCTTTGCCAATGACTTTCGTAGTGGACAATCATCTTTTAAGCCGTTCTTGAAAGACACGACCGCCACCTCTTGGTTGCACTCGAGTATTCGGTTGAATACCTCATAATACCTTTTGGCATAGGCTCTCAGGCTTTCGTCCTTGCCAATTTTCAGAGCCATCAGGGCGTCTACCCTTAACGGCCGTAGTTTGTTTGTTACAAACCTGGCCATAAACATCTCGACCAAGCCTTCAAAGGTTTTCACAGTTCCTTTCGGCAACTTATGAAACCAGTCTGATGCAATTTCTCCAAAGGATAGAGGGAACACCTTGCAAAGCAACGGCTCGTTCCCGGTGTATAACGCCATCGAGTTCGGGTACAAGCCGACGTGAAAGTTGGGGTCTGACTTCCCATCGTAGATCTGGAATCTCGGCATGCTAAATCTCTTCGGGGCTTCGAATTTGTCCAATTCCACCGAGAATGGCGTTCTCGGCTTGACCGCAGAGGTTACCTCGGCATCTTGTTTCCTCCTTTGTAGGTAATCCCTTAGGTCCTCCTTGGTCCGACTAGGAGCTCGGCTATCTCCTAACATCATCCTTTTAGGTGCACTACTCTCAGCTTCGTTGTGAGCCCTCTTCGACCTTTCTCCATTAGTTGCGTCAAAGCACAACTCCTGCCTTTGAACATGCCGATGTTCTTTGGGGTCTGCTTCCTTGGTGCGATGTGTCCTTCGAGATTCTTCCCTTCTCGACTCTCCTCGCCCGACCTCCCTTAAAGGCCGGTGAGAGTGTTTTTCGCTCCTGGTGTGCTGGGGGGCGATGTAGGGATTGTTTTCTGCCCTCCCTTCTGGGCATTGGCCGTTGGAATCGGCGTGTCCTACAGTGGGAATGGTGGCTGGATGATGTTGTTTTACATCATGAAATTGATGACCGATTGCAGGTCTGCCAATTTGTTTGCCATCCTCTTCATCTTATCGTCCCTCCATAGGCATCTATCCTTCTATACCTGAAGGTCATCCTCGTTGTAATACCTGCTTTGGTCCATTTTCTTTGGTATGTCGCCTTCTTGACCAACGTCTTTTCCTCCGTGATTCTGATCACGGGTCTCTTCATTGCAGTTGTCTTCTTCAACGTCAAGTGTCATGACCTGAACCCGCCCTCGTGGGTTAAGGACATAACCAGCCAGTAATTAAGAGATTACCTACGGCCTTGTATTTTAACAGAGTTAATGGGGGCCAAACGGAAGCAATTTAAAACTTTGTCCATAGAGTTGTGCTTAAATGGCACATCATAACAAACCATACATATGCATATTAATAACTCACAACAAAATATATACTACATAAGGTTCTGTACATACAAGATCATATAAGTCCAAGTCAACCCATCACGACTATATACAACGAATACAAAGTCTTCACCAACATGACAGAATATAAATACATAACAAAAGGGTGAAGACGGGTCTCGTGCGTGAGACACAAGGGTTGACTCTCCCAAAACCTTTGTTGTTCTAGATAGACTTCATTGGGGCTGGGTTTGGACTTCTCTTGGCTCACCTACAAACACATGAATGAGCGTGAGCGAAAGTCCAGTGAATAATATCAATTAAAGAAGCTGTACAGATGATATATAGAACAACATGCTTCAAACGGCCTTTAGGCCCAATTCATATTTCTATTTAATATATATACACAATTTAGGTCAAGTGACTGCGGTTCTAAACAAACTGGCCTTTGGCCCATTCAAACTTTCATTTGTGTCAAAACGGCCTTTGGCCCATTCAGATAACAAAATGGCCTTTGGCCCATTCATTCGTACATGTCAAAATGGCCTCCGGCCCATTCATTCATGTCAACACGGCCTTCGGCCCATTCATTCATGTCAAAACGGCCTCTGGCCCATCCATTCATGCCAAAACGGCCTCTGGCCCATTCATTCATGTCAAAACGGCCTCTGGCCCATCCATTCATGTCAAACGGCCTCTGGCCTATGCATTCATGTCAAAACGGCCTCTGGCCCATTCATTCTATTATTCAGATCGGACTGGCCTCTGGCCCACTCATTTGGTAAAGCAAACATTGTCCACCAATCGAATCAATGAACTTATAAAACTTACATAGAAGTAAGCAATTGGACAACAACATATTTTAGATATCTCTGTTAAGATATTACTCACAGTGATCAGTTGGTTGGTTTGCCCTGGAGCTCGACCTTACACATTCCATGAACACAAAAGGGTCACAAATAATTCAATCCGTTCTAAATTCACATTTTCCTCTTTAGGCTTCATTCTTATCTCTTTAACTTAATTATAATGCTCAATGCATGCCTAAGAGTACTTGGAAGTGAAAGAGAACAGAAAATGAAACACAAAATGTGTTTTCAAAATTTCAGAAAACAGGGTCCCCGCTCGAGCGGACCCTTGAGGCCTGCAAAAGTACTGGATATGTCAAATTTACACTCGATCGCGAACTCTAGTGCTCGAGCGGAAGGCCTCTCTACATGGCTCCCCGCTCGCGCAGACACCATGTCTGCAGAAAATACTGGGAACACGAATTTCACGCTCAAGTGGCGGTTTCCCCGCTCGAGCGGGAATCAAAATTCTGGAAAATCCAGAACATGTTCTTGAGCTTCAATTCGACATTCAAAGGTTCTAGATGCATGCTTTTGGCTCAAATATCACATATACATGTACTAACATGGTATAAACACCAAATCACACATTATGAAGCTCAATTTCACAAATTAATCACATGCATGTCCCAATTTACACCAAATTCATTACCAACATAATAATTTCATGCATTCAACACTTACACCCTTGTGAATTGTACATGCATGTGGCAAATTACTCTCATTCTCAACTTAGATGATGACGAGAAGGTCAAAATAAGAGCTTTAATCAAAATCTCCCATGGATTATACATTTTGTGCTCAAACATGCAATTTCAAAACAATTCTTCACATACATGTGCATATAGACTACCAAATCAACAAAACCAACTCAAATCATGTTAACTCTTACTCTTGATCACCCAACTAGCTTGAATACACAAAATCACAAGTTCAAACTTATGAACCAAGGGGTGATTACTCACCTAGAAGCTTAATCCTTACAATTTATGGTAAATTCTTGAGTGTGCCTTCAAGATCACCAAGCTTTGAGGCCAAAACTCCAATTTCCTTCACCCTCTCTCTCTTTAGCCGACCCTCTCCTTTCCTTAGAGTTTACAATCAGACAAGTCAAGCTAAAGAAAAGAAATTGAGTGTGTAGTGCTCATATAAAAGCCCCTCTTGTTATATTTTTTTAATATATAATAATAGAGCACTAATTCACTAATTAAATCAATTTAATCTGATCCGAATCAATTTCCAATTAAATTTCACCGTAGGCTAAAAAAAATTACGCTAATCACAATGGCGTAATCAATTTTGGTTTCGGTGGCCGATAGGGTCTTCAATTTAATTCCCAAAGCAGATAATCAAATAGATATTCCTACGGTGAACAGATAGAAATTCAAAACCACATATTTTCACATAATGGCACACAAAATCATGTTAAACACATAACCATACTCATATTAAGGACCAATTAACATATTGCGGAACAGGAATATCACATCAAGGTCAACAGGTTTCCCACTCCCAATAGGAGTGTCATCCCCAATCTTCTCTTTCTGTCCGTTGTTGGCCATCTATTTTCCTTTCTTTCCCACAGATGGCACCAAATTGTGTGTGTCAATTTTCGACCACACTGCCAAATTAGTACTTAGCTGGAGAGCACTGACAGAATAGATTAGTCCCGAACAACCTGCAACAGAAAAGAAGAGATTCCGGCAGTGGTTCGTCCACCCGGGGGCACTCCGATGATCAAGTCAGTTATTTCTCAAAGATGGCAAAAATGCTTAACTCACTATTCAGAATATAAATTGCGTACCTTAGACCCATTGGGGGTGCCTCTCTTTTATAGCCCACTCCATCCTAGTCCCAATAGAAGCCTAGCTTTAATGGACTTCAGCTCAGTGCTTATCTTGGACTCTCCAATAGATAAAGATAAACTTCCTAAGAGCTTTATCCTTATCCAGGCTAAGTTCTTTCCTCATTCTAGGACTCTTGTCCCTTATCCGCTTATCCCAGACTCCGATATCTTCGGAGATAACCGCGGCCTAGCCGAGAGCATCTCGGCGTCACGACCAAGACACGTGGCACCTCGGCTGACACTTCGGCGTCACCTTGGCCACGTGTTGGTACTTAGAAAATATGTCCCCACAGTGTAAGGAAAAACATTGCTAGGCTCCATAGTGATATGTTACTCGACAATGTTGTAACCACGAGTTGAGTCAATTATATCAAATATACCCTTGACACCATCGTCAGCTCTGATCTCAATTGATGTATAGTAAACAATGCGAGGGTAACTTCTAGCTAGAAATCTATATGTAATCAGGACATTCCCACCATTGTGGTCTATCCATGTAGCTTTGATTAATCGATTGCGGAGATTGATAAACGAAATATTTCGATTAACTTATACCCATTTTGGATCAGGACCCTCGTATGCAATTCCACACTCATCATTAATTATTTCACCATTATAATATATTGCAAGATTGTATCATTTTCTTGTCGTTGAAATTGAAAAAAATCACCAAACAAAAAACGTTATTGAAGAATATAATCCTTAACTAACATAAAAAAAAATACAAAAAATAAAAATAAATGATTTTGCATTAAATGAATATTTTAACTATGTAATGTTCATGAAAAAGATTCTTGGAAGCTTTGTCTCTTGAAATGTTGAAGTATAGTGTTAGTAGAAGGAAAATGTTGAAATTTTGGAAGATTGTATAGTTGAAGAAAATTTGAGTTTGGCTTGTTTGAGTTCGGTGTGTTTCTGATTCACCATTGTTTTGGGGAGTTGTATAAGAAATAAAAATGACAACTTGAGAATCCAATACTAATGAAATCACATGTTAAAATCTGATATCATTGTTTAAGTCAGATCTAGAGTAGAATAGCTATCACAAAAATTTCATTTCACGTAATATAAATAGTGTACTATTTATTCACATGTTAAGAATCTAATTTGAAGGTATGAGTCAAAACTAGGTCAGAATGACTACCATAAATATTTAGTTTCACGCAAAACTATTGACAAATAGTGTAATTAGAAATTGTTGTTGTAAGTCACGAGTGAGAATTGAAATTGCATGTTCAAAATCCAATTTCACAATGATCTTGCATATTCAAATGAGATTTAAACTATTATTAAAAAAATTCCATATAAATAAAAATTACACATACATAATTTTGTTTTTTTTTACATTTTTATATTTCTTTTATAGAGAAATTAAATAATAAAAGAAAAAACCCTCACGATTGGACATTGATAAGAATTCAGTCTTACCAATGAAGTCACATGTTGAGAATATGATTTCAAAATTTTAGGCAGCACTAAGTCAAAATTACTATCATAAAGATTCAATTTCACACAAAGTTCAGTGTACTTTAAAGTTGAAATCATTGAAGCAAGTCACGGTTAACAATTGAAAAGCAACATGTTAGTGAATTATTAAAGTTTAAATAGTGCACTTTAAAGTTTAAATAGTGTACATGCAAACAGTGCACTTTAAAGTTGAAACAATGTACTTTAAATAGTGTACTCTAAAGTTGTTGGAGTAAGTCAAGGAGATGTCATAAAATCGCATGTTGAAAATGCAATTTCAAATGAAGTTGCATTTTGAACATGTGATTTCAAGTGGTTCACTCAACATTGTCATTGCTACAACATAAAAATAATAAAAAGGAAAAATTACAGCACAGTGGGATAGAAAAAAAATTATAATAGCATAGTTTTTTTACCAAAACCCACGTGGTTGCATAACAAAATTTTCAAACCTAAGCAATCTTGAAAGAAAATAAAAAATTAATAAAATGATGTGGATTCAATTCACACTAAATACTAAAAATCATAATTTAATTTTATCAAATTTTGTTGAAATGTAAATTGATTACCGATTCCTTTGCATTTCTGTCTTTTCTCTTGGCATACAAACCATTAATATAAAAATAAAAAATTAAAGAAAATTGAAGAATGTGTTATAGACGACATAACTAATATTTAAAATGCAAAGATTATTGAAATACACAAACTCATAATGGGAACACAACATTACACACCTACAATAATATTATATAATGAGTAACTTATCAAAAAAAAAAAAAAAAAAAAAAAAAAAAACAACAACAACAACAACATAATGAATAACCTAACATAATTTATTACAAACATGTAGCCTTAATCTACGCTTAAATCAAAAAATTCAAAGTCGGAGTAATCTGAAAGCTCAGGGTTAGAGACCAGTGCAAGATCTTCCATGATTGCCTTGATAGCATTTCCGGGGCTTGATCCATTTCTTTTGGATACTTCTTTTGCCTCCTTTATGTGTGAATGCCTATTGAGACGATGAGTCATCTAATCAATCTCACTTTTTAAATGATGTGAAACTTCAAACTTGTTGACCGATGGATGTAGTCATTACATTCAATAAAATGTGCTTTTGTCACGTTCAAACAAAAAAGTGACAATGGTGTTCACATTTGACTCATTCTACAAACAAGGCAGTTTGAACTCCTATATATCTGGCCATGTATTTATTTTTGAAAGGAGTACAATTGTAGTCCCGCAAAGGTTCTAAATTATATAGCAGGAATCCATCCGTGTAGAAACGTTAGTCTCCAAAAGAATCAATGTAGCCACCTGCATAATCTAGATTTGGGTGATTGTTGATGAGAACTATTTGCATCCAGATGTATGGAACTTGGATATAGTTATATGCTAATTAAGCTGTAATGATTCAATGAATATATATGTTCTATTATATACACAACGAAAAATCATAACACTGCACTTTGAAATCATTGTAGCAAGTTACAGGTAGCTAACAATTGCAAAAACCATACTTTGAAATCTCTGTAGCAAATCACGAGTAGCTAACAATTGAAATTACCTGGTAGGTGAAATCGCATGTTAAAAATGCAATTTCAAGTGAAGTTGCATTTTTAACATGCAACTTCAAGTGAAATTGCATTCTCAACATGCAATTTTAGGACATCCCCCTGACTTACTCTAGCAACTTTACAGTACACTGCATGCAAAGCTAACTTGTTGCTTTTCAATTGTTACTCGTGACTTGCTTCAATGATTTCAACTTTAAAGTACACTGTTTGCAGTAACTTTATGTGAAATTGAATCTTCATGATAGTGATTTTGACCTAGTTTTGCCCGAAACTCTAAAATCATATTCTCAACATGTGACTTCATTGGTAATAGTAAATTCTTATCAATGTCAAATTGTGAGGGGTTTTTTTTCTTTTATTATTTAATTTCTCTAAAAGAGAAATGTAAAAATGTAAAAAAATAAAAATTATGTATGTGTAATTTTTGTTTATATGGATTTTTTTATGGTAATTTAAATCTCATTTGAACATGCAAGATCATTGTGAAATTGAATTTTGAACATGTGATTTCAATTCTCACTTGTGACTTGTTACAACAATTTCTAATTGCACTATTTATCAATAGCTTTGCGTGAAACTAAATCTTCATGATTACACTATTTTAAACTACACTATTACTCGTGACTTGCGTTAGTGATTTCAAAGTATGCTATGTGCAGTAGCTTTGTGTGAAATTGAATCTTCATGATAGTTCTTCTTGAAACTCTGAAATCTTATTCTCAACATGTGACTTCATTGGTAAAATTGAATTCTTATCAATGTCGAATCGTGAGGGTTTTTCTTTTATTATTTAATTTCTCTATAAAAGAAATCTAAAAATGTAACAATTGAAATTGCATGGCAGATGAAATCGCATGTTAAAAATGCAATTTCAAGTGAAGTTACATTTTCAACATGCGATTACAAGGGAGCCATTAAACATTAATCTTTTCTGTGTCTATAAATAGTGCTATCCCAACTATAATACATGAAAACATAACATTAGTTATGTATCTTGTTAGGAAAAATATATGATTTCCCACAAGTAAATTAATCAATGGAAATAAAAACTAATGCGGAAAAATTATATCAATGACACAAGAATTTTTACGTGGTTCCCTCAATGTGAGATACGTCCACGGGATCGAAAACGAGACACGAATGGTCTCACAAAACCACCCTTAGGTGAATTCCAAATAATCACAAATAATCAAGAGGAAAGACCTCACCAAATAGATGAACCAAAGTCTTCGAAACAGATTATAGAAGACCCAAAATAATGAACCAAAACCAACACCTTCAATGTAGAGCCGAAGTTGTCAAAAGATCCCCCAAACAGTGCTTCGAAACCAAATGAATCATCAATGTTGCAGTCATTGCACTTTACGGCAAAACAAAACAATACCCCCCAAAAAATATTGTTGATTCTTGGGTTTTATATCAAAACCCTAGTTGTTACCAAACTGATTATAAAAATACCCATTGGGCTTCCAAAAGTTAGATATAATATATTAAAAATATGTTATAACCAACACCAAACCAAATTAAATTCTTTTAATGAACCAATTGGGTCTCATATTCCACTAAGGAGATATACTCAACAATTCTCCCCCTCCCGACTTAGGTGGAGACGTCAACCATACCCGCCAAAGTTTGACACTTCAAATGTTTGTCCCTCGACAAAGTCTTAGTCAATACATCCGAAATATTATCACTTGCGTGAACCTTTTCGAGTTGCAACAATTTCGAATATAACACATCACGAATCCAATGGTATCTCACATCAATATGTTTCGATCTCGAATGAAAAGTAGCATTTTTACTCAAATGAATAGCACTTTGACTATCCCAATAAAGCGCATACCTTTCTTGCTTTAAACCCAATTCTTACAAAAATTTCTTCAACCATAACTCTTCTTTACAAGCTTCCGTAATGGCAATAAATTCAGCTTCGGTAGTTAAGAGAGCAACACATTTTTGTAATTTAGATTGCCATGCCACAGCTCCCCTACAAAAGTCATCAAATACCCCGAAGTAGATTTTCTAGAATCAACATCACCAGCCATGTCGGAATCTGTGAACCCATCAAGCATTGGCTTACCATCCCCAAAACACAAACACACCTTCGAAGTCCCTTGAAGATATCTTAGAATCCACTTCACCGCTACCGAATGTTCTTTACCCGGATTAGAGAGAAAACGACTCACCACACTAAAGACATGAGCAATATCCGGCCTTGTACAAACCATAGCGTACATCAAGGAACCAATCGTTGAAGCATAAGGAATTTTTAGCATCTCTTCCTTGTCTTTCTCACTTGTAAGACATTGATTCGAACTAAGCTTGAAGTGACGCGCAAGTGGACAACCAACCGGCTTTGCTTTATCTATGTTGAACCTTTCAAGAACTTTCTCAATGTAACTTTCTTGAGAGAACCAAATCAGCCCCTTTTTGCAATCACAAATAATTTTCATACCAAGTATTTGCTCTGCCAGTTCCAAATCTTTCATAGCAAAAGACTTGTTTAACTCCAACTTCAACCTGTTAATCATAGTATAATATTGACCCACAATTAACATGTCATCAACATAAAGCAAAAGAATAATAAATTTGCCATCCGAAATTTTTTTCACAAACACACAATGGTCTGAAGTGGTTTTAGAAAAACCATTATTCATCATGAAAGAGTCAAATTTTTTGTACCAATGCTACGGCACTTGCTTAAGGCCATACAAACTTTTCTTCAATTTGCAAACAAATTTCTCTTTCCTTTTCTCTACAAAACCTTCCGGTTGCTCCATTTAAATTTCTTCTTCAAGGTCACCATAAAGAAATGTAGTCTTCATATCAAGGTGCTCAACTTCAAGGTTCATACTTGCGGCCATGCCAAGTACAACCCAAATAGAAGACATCTTCACAACCAGTGAGAAAATCTCATCAAAGTCAATACCTTTTTTTGCCTGAAGCCTTTCACAACAAAATGTGTTTTGTACCTCAGATTCTTGCCATCATTCTTCAATTTGAAAACCCACTTATTTTTCAGAATTTTCCTCCCCCTAGGCAACTTCACTAAATCATAAGTGTGATTTTCAAGTAAGGAATTCATTTCCTCTTCCATAGCCTTTTTCCAATCATCTTTCTTTGCATGCTCAATTGCTTTTATCGGAAATCAACACAAATTCATTGGGAGGATACTTTCTCGAAGGTTGTCGGTCCTTTGTAGATTTTCTTAACTCAAGTTCTGGTGGTGGTTCTAGAGCTGGATGCTCTTCCTCAATTTCAGGCTCAACTTCATTTAGAGTAGCATCATTATCTACATCTTCAAGGGGTGGCTACACATCTTCCCTATTTTCATCATTGATTGAAGATGAAGAAGATAGATCCATGTCAATAAGATCACTAGTTTTTGGCTCCAGTTGATCACCTTTGCCAAAGTCTTCAATTGTTTGGTCTTCAAGAAACACAACATCACAACTTCGAATAACTTTTTTGTTGACCGGATCCCACAATCTATAACCAAATTTATCATGCCCATAGCTAAGAAAAATGCATTGTCTTGACTTGCTGTCAAGCTTGGACCTCTCATCCTTTGGAATGTGAACAAAGGCTCGATAACCAAACACTCTCAAGTGCTCATAAGACACATCTTTGCCAATCCAAACTCTTTCGAGAACATCACCATTCAAAGGATAGGAAGGAGGCATATTGATCATGTTAACCGCTGTCCTCATTACTTCACCCCAAAAGGATCTTGACAATTTAGCATGTGAAAACAGACACCTTGTTCTTTCCACAATGGTACAGTTCATCCTCTCGGTAACGCCATTTTGTTGAGGAGTCTTCTTAACTGTCTTTTGATGCTGAATACCTTGGCTGCGACAATACTCATCAAATAGCCCAATGTATTCACCACCATTGTTTGTTCAGATGCACTTCAATTTATACCCTATTTGTATTTCAACCATGGCCTGAAAATGCTTAAATACATCTAGAATTTGATCTTTAGTTTATAGTATAAAAGCCCAAATTTTCCTTGAATAATCATCAATGAAAGTAACAAAATAAAGTGCACCACTATGTGTTCCAACTTTCAAAGGACCACAAACATTCGAATGAAGCAACTCTAAAACATTTTCTTTTTTAGAAGCAAAATTTTTATGAAAAGAAACTCTATGTTGTTTACCCGCCAAGCAATGAACACAAGTTTTAAAATGTGTACCTTTCAAGCCGCGTAGAAGCTCTTTCTTAAACAAAACTTGCAGCCCCATTTCACTCATGTTCCCAAGCCGCTTGTGCCATAATTCGGTGGAAGTATCATTTTCAAGTGCATTGACAACACCTTTACAAATTTTTCCTTGTATCGAATGAAGTGCAGGAGACTTCTTGCACTTGGCCACCACCAAAGAATACTTTGTGAGCTTTCATATTCCATCACCAAATTTGTTGTTGTAGCCTTCATCATCTAGCTTCCCCGTAGAGATAAAATTGAGGCGAATGTCAAGAGCATGCCTCACATCTTTAAGCAACAACTTGCAGCCCAAATTTGTTTACAAGCAAACATCACCCATACCAATAATCTTGGACAAACCTTCATTACCCATTCGAATACAACCATAATCTCCTTTGATGTAGGTAGTGAAGAAATCAACTCGAGAAGTCAATGAAAAGAAGCACCGGAATCAATCACCCAATTGCTCTCTTGGCCCACAAAATTGACAATCTTCTTCACAAACGACCATAAGATCGCCATCGGTATTAACCGCCATTATGTCTTCTTGCTTCTTATCCACACTTTTGTCATGCCTTTTTTCCTTATTCTTGAGCTTTTAGCATTCCCGCTTCATGTGCCATTGCTCATGGCAATAATGGCACTCAATGTCTTTCTTTGAAAAAGAACTATCTCTTGATTTGTCACGGCTTTGATAACGACAATGAGGAGTCTTACTCCTCCCCCTTGTTTTGCTTCAGCCTCTCACAACAAATGCCTTCGAATGAGAAGAACCCGTTGATTTTCTTCTAGTTTCTTCATTCAACAAGCTGCTAGTGACTTGACTCATTGTGACAACTCCATCAGGCGCTAAATTATTAACCGTCACAACCAAAGTCTGCCAACTTTCGAGCAAAGAACTAAGTAGCATCAAAGCCTGTAACTCATCATCAAAAATAATTTTCATAGAAGCAAGTTGGTTAACAATACTCTTTATTTCATTCAAATGTTCCAGAATAGGGCTGCCATCTTTATATTTTAAATTAACTAACTTTCGAAACAGAAAAGCTTTATTTGTGGTTGATTTTCTATCATAAAGACTAGGGGTGAGCATGGTCCGGATTGGTTCGGATTGGGGTAAAACCAGGACCAATCCATTATCTATGGTTCTTGAAAAATTGAACCAATTCAATCCGTTTAAATCATAGAACCAATTCGAACCAATCCATTTAAACACAGATTGGATTAGTTTAGGACCATGGATTTACATAATTAAATAACAAATATATATATATAGAACATTCTAATTTCATAAAAACATAAATATAGCATCATATTAGTTCCAAAATAGCAACGTGTCTTCCACAATAGCGACATACTATTCTAGAATTTAAATAACCATAAGAAAATTGATTCCACCATAAGTATTTAGAAAATTACAAATTAAAACTAAAACTAACAAACAAAAGCAATAAAAGAAAATACTATGCTGGTTTAGGTTTTGGGTTTAGGTTTTATATGGAATAAAAGAAGACACTATGTTGGAGGGTGTATAACATAAATATAGGCCACTTGTATACAGTTCGGATCGGTTCCAATCCGGAACCATCGGGTTCAATCCGAAACGGATCCGTAGACTACGGATTTTTAATTTTTCAATCCGGAACCAAACCATGGATTCAAAAAACCACTCCAAACCTACCAGATTAGATTGGACCGGATCAGATTACGAATTTTATGGATTCCTTGCTTAGCCCTAATAAAGATCTTCTAATTTTTTCCATAAATCATGTGCTGAGGTTTCAGTAGCAACATGATGAAACCCATTATCCATTGACAGATAACACCAACGGCTATTCGATTAAGTCTCTTCCATTCATCATCTTTCATACCCTCGGGTTTGCCACTATCACCCTCAATAGGTCCATACAAATCTTTACAAAATAATAGGTCCTCCATTTTAATTTTCCAAGTTACCCAATTGCTTCCATTGAAGCTAGACATACAACCCACACTCTCCTCTATTGGTTTACACAAATAAATAAACCAAAATAAATCGTAAGCTCTGATACCAGTTGTTAGGGAAAATAGATGATTTCCCACAAGTAAATCAATCAATGGAAATAAAAACTAGTGCGGAAAAATTATATCAACAATAATACAAGAATTTTTACGTAGTTTCCTCAATGTGAGGTACGTCCACGAGATCGAAATCTGATTCTTGAGTCTAATATTCTATATCAACAATGTCTTCCAGAGGTGTAGGTAGTTCACGCCATCATTCACTTCCAAAAGTACGACTACTACCCACATTCACTTATGAATATAAGAGCGAAAAATACTTAAGTCCTAAGGATTATTATGCTGTATTTGAGCGGAATGGGCATTTAGGATAGCATAGCAAAAGAGATTGTTTAATGATTTATGTAATTTAGGGGCATGAGTACCTCATTGTCTTCATAACCATGCCTAGATGAAATGTGGGCGACTATGAAAAAGCGCTTACCAAAATAAAAAAGGAGAACAATAGAATGTTGATGCGAAGGCATTGACATTTCATGCTTCAACTAGCCACCGAAATGGCTGAGACAAGCAATAGACAATTGATTGAAATCAAGCGCAATAATGTCCTAGCAACGAAAAATATATCTCCGACTACTACATGTCAGATGAAGAATGAAGGATCAGACAATTTCTATTTAAGAACATGTTTGTTTATTGTGTATGTCGACGTACTTGTTTTTTTTTAAAAGTGCTATATTCTGTGTTCAATCCCTATATTAAGTGTTTAGTACTTTAATTGTTTATTAAATATATGGCATCAATATTAATCAAATACTATGGCTTATATGAACATTATGTAGACATATATTGAAACTCATAAAATAATACGAAAAGATTTCATAACACATATTACAACCCGACTAAAGGATTATTATGAAGGAATTTTATTATTTCTATTCCTTATCTGAAATTTCAATATCGGATAATACTTGTTCCTCCTTGCTTGCATTCAAGTAAAATTTTGCTTCATGCATTAACCCATCTCCGACACCCTCAGTTGCGAGTTGATGAAAGTGATATCAATTTAAACGCATCGACATTCGGTTAACTTTTTCACGAATGTGGTGTAACGCCTTTTGTAATAATTGCGGGGTATCGATGGGCATGTTCTTCGACCTCATTCGATGAATTCGAATATTCTTTTCTTCGCACAGCTCCTGAAGAATATTCGCTTGGGTAGACCGATATTGCCACTCTACTCTCATTGTATTCACGGTGGTTGTTGTGTAACAAAGATTAGAGTTCAACGGATATTCAAAATCGTCATTTGAAACCCAATGGCGACCCATTACAGTATATAAATCACTGGCTGTGTATGTCATAGTAAATTATTACACATAATCTTATAACAATCTGTCAATACAACTAAGTTAGATTTCACATACTAGCATATATTTATAACAACTTGAAGTAGCTCTATTGTAACTAACAATTGCAAACACAAGTCACGGGTAGCTAACAATTGAAATTGCATGGCTGGTAAAATCGCATGTTGAAAATGCGATTTCAAGTGAAGTTGCATTTTGAACATGCGATTTCAAGTGAGTCAACATAAAAATAAAAATTACTGCAAATATACTTCAAATCGCTGTAGTAGTCACGAGAACTGAATTGTATTACATGTGAAATCACATGTTGAAAATGCAATTTCAACTGAAGCTGCATTTTGAACATGCAATTTCAAGTGAGTCAACATAAAAATAAAAATTACTGCAAATATACTTCAAATCGCTGTAGTAGTCACGAGAACTGAATTGTATTACATGTGAAATCACATGTTGAAAATGCAATTTCAACTGAAGCTGCATTTTGAACATGCAATTTCAAGTGAGTCAACATAAAAATAAAAATTACTGCAAATATACTTCAAATCGCTGTAGTAGTCACGAGAACTGAATTGTATTACATGTGAAATCACATGTTGAAAATGCAATTTCAACTGAAGCTGCATTTTGAACATGCAATTTCAAGTGAGTCAACATAAAAATAAAAATTACTGCAAATATACTTCAAATCGCTGTAGTAGTCACGAGAACTGAATTGTATTACATGTGAAATCACATGTTGAAAATGCAATTTCAACTGAAGCTGCATTTTGAACATGCAATTTCAAGTGAGTCAACATAAAAATAAAAATTACTGCAAATATACTTCAAATCGCTGTAGTAGTCACGAGAACTGAATTGTATTACATGTGAAATCACATGTTGAAAATGCAATTTCAACTGAAGCTGCATTTTGAACATGCAATTTCAAGTGAGTCAACATAAAAATAAAAATTACTGCAAATATACTTCAAATCGCTGTAGTAGTCACGAGAACTGAATTGTATTACATGTGAAATCACATGTTGAAAATGCAATTTCAACTGAAGCTGCATTTTGAACATGCAATTTCAAGTGAGTCAACATAAAAATAAAAATTACTGCAAATATACTTCAAATCGCTGTAGTAGTCACGAGAACTGAATTGTATTACATGTGAAATCACATGTTGAAAATGCAATTTCAACTGAAGCTGCATTTTGAACATGCAATTTCAAGTGAGTCAACATAAAAATAAAAATTACTGCAAACACCATACTTCAAATCGTTGTAGTAGTCATGGGAACTGAATTACATGGCAGGTGAAATCGCATGTTGAAAATGCAATTTCAAGTGAAGTTGCATTTTGAACATGCGATTTCAAGTGAGTGAACATAAAAATAAAAATTATTGCAAACACTGTATTTCAAATTGATGTAGTAGTCACAGGCACTGAATTGCATGGCAGGTGAAATGGCATGTTGAAAATGTGCATTTTCAACATGCAATTTCAAGTGAGTCAACATTACGTCCATGCCATAACAAATTACAAGTAAACATTTATCATATAATATTATTGTAAGTTAATCACACTTTACCCCCTGTGATTTCACGCGGTAACATAATACCTCCTTGGGGTTTATACGTGTACTCATAAACCCCCGTAGTTTGGAGTGATGTTTAAAAGTGACGGGATCTGCTAGACTTAATAGCGCGTGAGCCAAACACATCAGAGAAGTGTGTATGCACTGGGATTAAGTGATTTGGCGCCAAATTTGGGGCTCAAATTGACTAATTTGCCTTTCTAATCTCTTATAAAACCATTACACCACCAAACCGTCAATTCCTTACCCAAAAATCTAATATCACTTCCATTTTTGAGGATGTCATCCTTTCAAGGCTCCCACTATAGTGGACAAAGCATAGCTTGTACATGCTACTGTGGCCAAAGATCTCCGGTGAGAACAACTTAGACAAATGCAAATATAGGAAGAAGATTTATAGGATGTGCAAACTATGGGGTAATCACTTTCAATATTTAATAATTATGTAATTATTTTTTTATTTGTTATGTTATATAATATTGAAATAAAAATCTAAACTTATTTATTAAAATTTTCAAATGTATGCCACTTGTGAATATTTTGATTGGATTGACCCACCATTATGCCACCGCTCGTGAGCCATATCTCACA
>NW_021024828.1:161854-181510 GCF_004153795.1 Camellia sinensis
CACACACACACACACACACACACACACACACACACACACACACACACACACACACTAGCAATGATGCTTTTGGATATCCTCATGCTACTTTTAGAAAATGCCTCTAAGTGCCATATAGCAGACAAAGCAACGAAGAAAGAACAAAAAGGTCCCCTTCCAACCACTTTCGTCACACACTAGTCACCAAATCCACACACTACCTACCTCCATTTAGACCAGATTTTCAAACAAATGAGCAAATGAAGCAGCAAAATACAACAGATGACAAACAAGGACAAAGGCAGCCATCAAACCCACAATCCTGAGATCAAAACAGAGCAATAAGAATCAAATAACTTCAACTATTAATAGGTACCAAAGGATATAGTTCACATCTATCACAATTTTAGCAACAAAACAAACTAATTAAAATACAAATCCAGCATAATTAATTACAAATCTAATTAATTAAAGTTTCTAGCAACTTTTCGCATGGTTTCAACATATCTAGCAAAACTAACTAATCAATCTGATGGTGCACATTTCGACACATAGACAAAAGTCGCCTCAGGATTCGAAAACTACCCTTGTTATATTAGTCAGTGCAACTTTTAATAATATTAAATAATAGGATTACCAGAAAACCATCTTCTCTAATCTTTACGTGAAACCCAAAAAAAAACCAACAAGAGAACCTTCAAGAAATCAAAAAAGATTAACAACAATATATATATATATATATATAGGTCCTAATAACAAGGTTGACAGGTTTGAATATCCACTATGAAGAAACTATGAGGATCAAACAGGTCAACATCGATCCCAATACTAATTATCCATGAACAGATTTACAAACAAAAAGAGCAATCCCATCACACATAAAATAAAAAATTCCAAACTCCCATAGCATGGCAACATGACAAAAGAATGCACAAAATAGGCATTCAAAACTATAGTGAAGTCCTTGTAAAAGATTTCACAAGATTAGTAATAAGCACTTTCATTTCCATTCTAGAAGTATCTGATATCAATATTACAAACTAAACAGTCTTTGTTGCCAAGAATTTTTTTTGGCTTAATGTGAGGCATGATGTAGACCCATCTCAACCCCCTATCTCAAATGACATAACCAATGCCTTAACTTCTTAATTTAAAACATCCTGAGAATAATTTATGTTACTTCAAAAAGCACCATTTGCTACATCATATGAGTTTGAATTTAAAACAGGTGGATCAACCAAGAACACTACTTCCAGGACCAATTTTTTCTCATAAGACACATTTGTTACAACCTAAAGCCAAGATAAAATTATAGACAAACATCAAGTGCAACATGATATATCCTATCAGGGAATAATAAGTTTCTTACCAGCATAGATGGTGCCCTCAGTAAGCCCATTTAGTCTCTTTAATTTCCTCAATAGAAACCTACACTCAAACCAAAATGAGAACACAACATTCAAATCAGAACCCAAAATCAAACATTAAAACAGGAAATCTTTAAAAATGTAGAAAGAAATGAATGCAAGTAAATATGAATTATACCCCATATTTTCTAGAAAGACCCCAAAGGGTATCTCCCCTTACAATCTCTATTATTTTTGTGACGACCGGGTGTATTATTCGCTTTGTTTTTCTTTTGTCTTCATTGGGTTTGAAGTGTCTGGAAGTCGTTCTCAAATTAAACTCTTATTCTTGTGTGTTCGGTGTTAATTTCAACTTGTTCTGGTGAGTGTGAGGTCAAGTCTGTAGGGCCTAGAATCGAGCTGAGAAAAAAATTCTGGACTGAGGAAATAGGGCCGCACGTATGGGGCCTTGGGCCGCACGTGCGGAATTCAGAGGAGGTTTGGGGCAACACACTGCAATATATGCAGGTGCTAGAAGTGGTGCGGGGCACGAGCCGCACGTACGGGATGCTGGGCAGTCCGAAAACCCTGTTTTTTCTTTCTTTTGGGGCTGAATGTATCTCATTTGTTTCTACATCTCTCCCTCTCTAAAAACACTTTTGCTCCTCCTCCTCTCTAAAAACCCTCATCAAACACTAAATATCTTTGATTTCTTGCAATCCATTGGGTCTAGAGCCATCATCTCTCACAAATCTTGGAGATCAAAGCTAGGACTCCATTTGGTGTGGTGGAAATCAAAAATCTCTCATTTTGGCTCTAGGGTTTCACTTCTTTTCTTCATCAAACCTTGAGGTAGGGACTTCTTTGAGTTATATATATGTTTTTGACTATGTTAAATGTTGATTTGGAGTTTTCTTGAATGATGTTAAGAAAGTTTTGATTTTTGGCTCAAGAATGTCATGATTTTCAAAAGTGGGTTTAAATCCCAACCTTTTTGTCTATCCTTGAGGGTTTTACTTCCATAATTTTAAGAAAGATGTTTTTGGTAAGGTTTCACCAAGAAAATGAGAGGATGTTGTGGTTTTGATAAGAAACCCTAGAAATTTGGGGGTTTGGGGAAAAATGTGGAGAACCCATGGATTTCTTGTCTCAAGAGAATGAATGAGTAAAATTTCATAATATTGTTTGTAGAAATGACAATTTTTCTTGGTATATAAAGATTGGGGATTTGTTTTAAGTTTTTGTTAAATGCATGAACTTGTGTTGTTATATGATGATAAAATTGTTGGGTTCCTTGAAAGATGAAAGTTGTGAAATTGGAAGTTGATATGCAAAACATGATAAGTAGTCTTGAAGTGACTAAATCATTAAGAATGGTGCAAGATGGGGAAATGTCGCCACTTGCCAATAATGTAAATTGAACACGTAACTATTTTGTGATAAATAATGTAGAAGAAGGAAAATGAGGAATGCGGTTAGTGTAGTGTTATTGTTGAGATATTTGAGAAGGGATAATGTTACGAAGCATTAATAGTTGTTGCATTGCACACTCATTTCATCGATTATTATACGTTTTGAATTGAGTTTGGAAACGTTTGCATTGAGATAAGTTTATATTGAAATGAGAACTATGCAAATGTTTATGGGGTAAATACGTTGGTAAGTCCGGATAGGAGGTGTAGATGAAATTAATAAGTTAGCCTGAGTGTCCGGAGTGAAAGACCGAAAACACGCGTGAAGGAGGTACCACTTCCCTTCCGATTAGCTATAGCAATGCAGGTTCAGTGTTCATCCCATAATTAAATCCACTCTTTGTGATGCTTCACCCAATCTTTAGTTTTGATTCCATGTAGATTGAGCTCATGAAGACCAATGTGAGTGTCACAATTATGGGGTATAGTTTGGCAAAATCCAAATTGTCGTTGTACTCTATCAGGCTACTGCATCTCGACAATGTAAAAATAAATCAATGGAACTACTATGCATCTCAACAATGTAAAGCGATCTTGCTCATGAAGAGCTACAAGTGCCTGCCTGGCTAGTGTGCCAATATGTGATCCTCTCTAGAGATGCAGTACATATCTGTACCAAATGACCGCTCCAACAAACATAAAAAAAATGTTAAATTGAAAAACCATATTGAATATGAGTAATGTGTAATGTGTAATGTGTAATAATGTTGACAAATAAATAAATAAATATATACGTACCACAAAATCAAATGTACAAGAAGCATGACTAATGTATCGACAAGTGATATGCCGATACCATACCATGTAAGGATCATCATCATGCATATCACCAACCCATGGTTCACTTATAGCAATGCAGGTTCAGTGTTCATCCCATAATTAAATCCACTCTTTGTGATGCTTCACCCAATCTTTAGTTTTGATTCCATGTAGATTGAGCTCATGAAGACCAATGTGAGTGTCACAATTATGGGGTATAGTTTGGCAAAATCCAAATTGTCGTTGTACTCTATCAGGCTACTGCATCTCGACAATGTAAAAATAAATCAATGGAACTACTATGCATCTCAACAATGTAAAGCGATCTTGCTCATGAAGAGCTACAAGTGCCTGCCTGGCTAGTGTGCCAATATGTGATCCTCTCTAGAGATGCAGTACATATCTGTACCAAATGACCGCTCCAACAAACATAAAAAAAATGTTAAATTGAAAAACCATATTGAATATGAGTAATGTGTAATGTGTAATGTGTAATAATGTTGACAAATAAATAAATAAATATATACGTACCACAAAATCAAATGTACAAGAAGCATGACTAATGTATCGACAAGTGATATGCCGATACCATACCATGTAAGGATCATCATCATGCATATCACCAACCCATGGTTCACTTATAGCAATGCAGGTTCAGTGTTCATCCCATAATTAAATCCACTCTTTGTGATGCTTCACCCAATATTTAGTTTTGATTCCATGTAGATTGAGCTCATGAAGACCAATGTGAGTGTCACAATTATGGGGTATAGTTTGGCAAAATCCAAATTGTCGTTGTACTCTATCAGGCTACTGCATCTCGACAATGTAAAAATAAATCAATGGAACTACTATGCATCTCAACAATGTAAAGCGATCTTGCTCATGAAGAGCTACAAGTGCCTGCCTGGCTAGTGTGCCAATATGTGATCCTCTCTAGAGATGCAGTACATATCTGTACCAAATGACCGCTCTAACAAACATAACAAAAATGTTAAATTGAAAAACCATATTGAATATGAGTAATGTGTAATGTGTAATGTGTAATAATGTTGACAAATAAATAAATAAATAACTATATACGTACCACAAAATCAAATGTACAAGAAGCATGACTAATGTATCGACAAGTGATATGCCGATACCATACCATGTAAGGATCATCATCATGCATATCACCAACCCATGGTTCACTTATAGCAATGCAGGTTCAGTGTTCATCCCATAATTAAATCCACTCTTTGTGATGCTTCACCCAATATTTAGTTTTGATTCCATGTAGATTGAGCTCATGAAGACCAATGTGAGTGTCACAATTATGGGGTATAGTTTGGCAAAATCCAAATTGTCGTTGTACTCTATCAGGCTACTGCATCTCGACAATGTAAAAATAAATCAATGGAACTACTATGCATCTCAACAATGTAAAGCGATCTTGCTCATGAAGAGCTACAAGTGCCTGCCTGGCTAGTGTGCCAATATGTGATCCTCTCTGGAGATGCAGTACATATCTGTACCAAATGACCGCTTTAACAAACATAACGAAAATGTTAAATTGAAAAACCATATTGAATATGAGTAATGTGTAATGTGTAATGTGTAATATGTAATGTGTAATAATGTTGACAAATAAATATATGTGTACCACAAAATCAAATGTGCAAGAAGCATGACTAATGTATCGACAAGTGATATGCCGATACCATACCATGTAAGGATCATCATCATGCATATCACTAACCCATGGTTCACCTATAGCAATGCAGGTTCAGTGTTCATCCCATAATTAAATCCACTCTTTGTGATGCTTCACCCAATCTTTAG
This sequence comes from Camellia sinensis, assembly GCF_004153795.1. Lineage (NCBI taxonomy): Eukaryota > Viridiplantae > Streptophyta > Magnoliopsida > Ericales > Theaceae > Camellia > Camellia sinensis. Next base: position 167,235 of record NW_021024828.1, read on the forward strand.
TTTTGATTCCATGTAGATTGAGCTCATGAAGACCAATGTGAGTGTCACAATTATGGGGTATAGTTTGGCAAAATCCAAATTGTCATTGTACTCTATCAAGCTACTACATCTCGACAATGTAAAAACAGATCAATGGAACTACTATGCATCTCAACAATGTAAAGCGATCTTGCTCATGAAGAGCTACAAGTGCCTGCCTGGCTAGTGTGCCAATATGTGATCCTCTCTAGAGATGCAGTACATATCTGTACCAAATGACCGCTCTAACAAACATAACAAAAATGTTAAATTGAAAAACCATATTGAATATGAGTAATGTGTAATGTGTAATGTGTAATGTGTAATAATGTTGACAAATAAATAAATAAATAACTATATACGTACCACAAAATCAAATGTACAAGAAGCATGACTAATGTATCGACAAGTGATATGCCGATACCATACCATGTAAGGATCATCATCATGCATATCACCAACCTATGGTTCACCTATAGCAATGCAGGTTCAGTGTTCATCCCATAATTGAATCCATTCTTTGTGATGCTTCACCCAATCTTTAGTTTTGGTTCCACGTAGATCGAGCTCATGAAGACCAATGCGAGTGTCACAATTATGGGGTATAGTTTGGCAAAATCCAAATTGTCGTTGTACTCTATCAGGCTGGCGCATCTCGACAATGCAAAAACAGATCAATGGAACTATTGCCTGCCATATATCTGCAACATTCAAACAATATACTAGAAGCCCCTCAATCAACTCAGTAGAGTGAGGTCACCCCACCACCTACAACATAAGTAATAAGTTAAAAAGTTAGCAATATAAGTAACTAATGTTTACTACAGTAATTTTTGTGATATTCAATAGTTTCATGGATGGAAGCCACATTGATGAACTGTGATAACTACTTTTGCCTTTAAATAGAAATTGACATTATAATTGAGAGAGAGAGAGAGAGAGAGAGAGAGAGAGAGAGAAAACAAGAAATGAGAAAACATGCCCTTATTTCTGGTTTGGAACCAAAAATGAGAAAACTAGGTCAATTTCATAAAACATGAAGAAAAAAAAATGTTACAGGAAAATAGAGAAAACAAACACACAATCAAACAAGCCCTAGGGATCTTATTTGTGTACTAATAACTCAAATAATGAGAAAATCTTGTGTCGTTTTAGAAAATCATGATATACAATGACCACTAGTTCTAGCTAAAGTATACTACTTTGAATATCATACATATGTTTTGATCTAACCCACCTTGTTGCCATGGTTTGATTACAAATTTGCCGATTGTTTGAGTGTATCATGAAATTTGGTTGGCTCCACTAACACTTTTACATACCAATTTAAGATGACCAAACTAAGTTTTGTGTCTCATTCAAGTGGAGTTGACTACATGACAATCCAGGATCAAATTGACCTTATTTCTAGTTTGGAACATCAAGTAATACAAGAAGGCTGAGAGGGACACATCAAGAATTTTGAATTTTGTCACTGTGATGGAACTTAGAAGTTCTAGAAAGTTTTTTTTATCTTGGGTGCCCTGTTTTGTTGGAAACAAGCCCATCTCTGATTTCTAATGCCACACTGTTGCTTGGGGGTTGATGTTGTGGAGTTGAATATAGGATCTTAATTTCAAAGGTAGTGTGGATTAGAGTGTTCTCAATTTCAAAGGTTTTGGAACAAAGAGTATTTTTTTTTATTTTTAAAACCGGAAATCAAAAAATACTTTGAACTAGAATTCTCACTTTCAGTTTCATGCATAATGACAACCTGTTGTAATCCTTTCATTTCAAACCAAACAAACATATCCTTATGGTTCATAATTACAAAAATACAATAATATTTTTATTTATAAATTGTATTTCTTGCATAAATTGTAACCTATTTTATTCAATTTTGTTAAGGAAATACTACTATGCGCAATCCACTATCATAAGAAACTTGAGAATTTTTTGAGGTGAAGTTATGAATTTTTGTTGTGTTAGTTACGAATAATTGTGGTGTAGTTCTAGAGGGGCATGTAAGAAACCTTGTGGTTATAACTCTTTTTGGTTGTGTTATGAATATTGTGCTTTTATTATTATTATTACTTTTTTAATTTTTTGTGGTGAGAACAATCATATCATTTTGTAGTTCATGTTATGAATTTTAGTTTGACTCTTTAGGATTATATTATGAATTTTGTGGGTTTTTTTTTTTTTTTTAATCATTTCTTCGGTATTATTTTTGTTCTAAGGCATCACCAAAATGCCTTCATACTTGGAGTTTTTTGGAGTTAATGCAATTTTTTACTAAAATCGCATATTGAAGATGCGATTTCAATTTTAAATTGCATTTTTAATATGCGATTTCAAAAAATGGGTTAGTCCTCCGAATAGTTTGAAAAGTTGGTCAATTCCATTATAGAAAGCTGAAAATTCCATTTTATGTGAACTACAAAAAATAACTGTCACACAAACTTAAAAGTCCAAATCATCCCAATAAAAATACATTTTTACAATCATTTAAACTATTCACATCAACATATCATACTGCGACACGAGCTCGTGACAAACATATGGAGGCAATGAGACCTGAGATGGAGGTTCTTCATGAGGAATGCCAAAGAGATCCTGAAGAGTTGATAAAGGAGAAGGAAGAGTGCCAAAGAGATCGTCAAGAGATGATGATGGAGAGAGAGGAGTTGATGAAAGAAGTAGAAGAAGGTAAAAAAGCAAGGGGGGAGATGATGAAACAAGTAGAAGAAGAAGAAAGAGCTGGTGGGGGTGATTCCAATGGATTGCACTTCAACCACTATGCTTCCACTAGTGGTTGATTACACAAAAGAAGCCAAGGTGTCACGGATTGCCTTGCAAGGCTAACTCCGGGACGTTTCGCTCGCGGTGGTGTGGCCATTTGAGTGCTCAAGAGTGGCCATTGGAAGTGCCCCAACGTGGCCTAACTTTGGCCCCAAGTAGCCCAAGACATGTAGGCCACCAATAGCCAGCAAACAGCAAAGCCGCAGCCCATGCCAATAGCCAAACAGCGTTGCCAGCAGCAGCAAAATACAGCAGCAGCAGCCAGCAGTGGCAGCCAACAGTGCAGAACTTTGGCGCGTCGTTTCGGCATTCAAACGAAGGAGTTTCAGGCTGAAATTTTTACTGGAGATAGGTCTTAGGGGAAGTGTTTTCCCAACAAAGTTTCGTGATTTTTCTCAATTTGTAGAATTTATGAAAAATCATTATGACGCCTCGGACATGTATGATGTTTCCTCCTGCCAGAAGGCAAATTGCTTAACAAGCATATATAAGGGGCCATGGTGTGCTACCTACCTACCTACCTACCTACCTCCCCGCCCAAACTGGGCTTCAAGTGAGCAACCTTGGGGCAACTCAAGGGCGGGCTTTAGGCATCCAGAGGGGTGTCTAGAGTCTCCACGTGGGTTTGGGAGCCCCGTGGACGGTGCAATAATGTAAGCACTGCGCGTGTCCTCCCGAGGGGAGGTCCACTATGTTGTTTCCATTATGCCACACAATATGGCATCTTTGGAACTCGTTTTGGACCAAATGGGCTATCGAGGCACCACTAAAGGCCTCGTGTGCCAACTCAAGTGCTTGGTTTGGGTTCAACCTTGTATGAGGGGATCCCGTGGTTTAAGCTAAGCGGTTGGAAGGCGACACCGCATATGTGGGCTATTGAATGAAAGCATCAAGCTATACAATGACTACGTCCATTGAGGGACTACATTATGCTACGAGCAAGCTACGGATTAAGACGTCGCCTTACTCATGCTACACGTTGGTGCAACACTAAGGTGCGCAATGGCCTTAGGCGGAATCTAGCACACGTGTTGGCACGAGGACTACGCCGTGGGCAAGAGATTGACCCTCGGTGGCTTGTGGGCTTCGCATGACTAAGTGGCCATCCAATATGCATTTATTGAGGCATTCTAGACCCTACGACACTTCGAGATGCTACTAAAGACCCAACATGCAACGTTGGCTTGTTGGCTAAGTTGAGGACCTTCGCTAGCACATTGTTGTGTGGCTAGGCACCTTGATGACATAAACCTAAGTTGGGCGAGCACCTTGCTTGAGGTAAGCTTGGCGCTATGAAGCGACTTATGTCGTGCTTGGTGCACCTGAGGCATCAGGCCTACTTGTGGCATCCGGGTGAAGACGGAGCTTCCTTGTAAAGTTGTTTTGCTTGACAAAGCATTGGGGCCTAATGTTCAAACGGGTGAGACCATCAGCACTCGATTTGTCAATGAGCTATGGCGGGCTTAAACTTGGTGGAGTTTGAGCGCCACACGGGCAAAAATTGATCTGCTGCGCCTCTAAAGTAGTCGGCCCATGACACAAGGCCAAGGAAATGTAAGTCAAGCAGATAGTAATATTCAACGATGCATTTTGTCTCTAAACTGGATGATAGGAGTCATGGGACAAAGAAGTTAGAGTAGGTTATGAAAAGGGTTTAAGGACTTAGCAAATTTCTCAGGATTCCATGCAAAGAATTTGACAATGATGCAATGAAGTTGTTTGCACTAATTGAAGTAAAAAAGAGAGTAAAAGATGGATGCAAATTCTGCTAGGATGAATGGGGAAAGCAACGCAAGAAGTGGAAGAGACTTAAAAGAATTTGGTTAGCACCATCAATTATGACAGTAGAGATAACGGGTGCTACAGCGGAAGGAAGTAGAGGATTTTTTTATGGTTGTCCATGAAAATTAGAATAGCCACAGATTGACCAACATATGTGTTTTTTTCTTTAATGATCATTATGGTGTCCAAACTCTAAGATAAACAAAGGAAAAATATATATATATATATATATAACACTCAATTCAACCAAAATCATCAAAGAAAAAAGGGTTAATTACACTTTGCACCCCTACACTTTGCACCAAATCTCACTTTGGCCCCTAAACATGAAATCATGATAGTTAACCCCCTACACTATTGGTCAAATCCCACTTTGGTCCCGACATATGAAATCGTGTGTAGACGCGCCCGTGGGCCTCACTACAGTTCGGACTCAATTTGTGTCACGGTTCTTAATCTGAACCAAAGAGTCCAAATCTGGCAAATCGTTTTGAGAAAACAGATTTTTAGAAAAAGAAGTGCCAAACATGGACTGCTTTGCCAGATACAAAGTCGCCACCTAAATATTTTATTTTGAGAAATTTAGGAAACCCTGACTCGGTGCCAAAGGCCACGTGTCCGTCATCACCAAAGTTGCCTCGGCTCGGGAACTTGGGTACGATTGGGGAAGGTCAGCTATGAGCACCCCCTCTCGCCCGATCAAAGATCGGCCTCTACTAACCGTGATATCTTGTTTTGAAAACGTTATGTGTTCTTATTCCAGTTATTAGCCTAGAATTACTATGTTATGCGCACAGCAAACAAGTATAGACCAAATCGCTTAAATTGGAACAAAACATTGCATGTTCGTTTTGAAGATGGTTTGCTACTCGCAAGTAGGCTAAAATGCAGGTTTTGCCACCCTCGGGTGGGCTTTTAGAAAAGATGGTTTTGACACTATCTAGGGGGCTTAAAACTCACAGTTTTAATGCATTATTCCAATTTAGGTAATTCAACTTCCATCCACAGGCATTCAAGCAGTTATATCACATAAGCAGCTAGCCTCATGGTAATCATGCTGTTATGGCAACACTCACACGCATGCGGTATGCTAAAGCATAAATGCTTACCGAGTACTACGAGCCAAAACAAAAACTAGTTAGTAATCATATGCATGATCCTAGTTCATGTTAAGATGGCTAATGCAACACATGCAAAATGCAACTAAGATATGCTCGGCTAATCTATAATGACATGTGAAATGCTACAACTAACACGTATTCAATTTGGAATTGAAATACAAATGCAGTTCGAATGATGCGCCAAGCCCGGTGCATGCAAGACAAATGTATGAATGCACGCATGCATAGCATAAGGTATGCTAATTTAAATATGCCCTAGTCTACCATCATAAGCGGGTAAATAAAAGGGAAGAAAGATGTGGGGCTGGAAGACATACACACACTAACGCACACTTATTACACAATTGCCCTCACTCGGAGGGTCCAAATAAATATTACAGTCCGAATAAATAATAATAAATTAATTATTACAAAATTTCTTATTTAATTAACAAATTAAATGCAAAGAGAAGATGGCCACAGCCCCCGCCTCGCGATGCGTGAATGATGCATGCTCGGATTTATCTTGCCCCGAAAGCCCGTACCATACCACTGCTGCCTCTGTTTACACTGCCCTACTTCTCTGAAAACTGCTAAAATCCTGGGACAGGTTCCCTGAACCCTGTAGGACACCATCGGCTGAAGGGAATACACACCGGCCATGGAACTTATCCATCGGCTGGGATTTCATATTATCGGCCACCAATCCATGGCCGGTCGGCACTCTACAGTGCCGGTTGGCAAAATCTCCCTGCAGAAACTGGTTTTTGACAACAACAAGGACAGACAGTGTATGGCATGGAATTTCAAGCAAATGTATTCGCGGGCACACTCCCTATCATGCAAGGGACTCAAGGGAGTATGATCCTTGACCCTCGGGCCATCAATTATGCATTTTGATGCATGATGGCCTAAGAGGCCAAGTTAGCAACTTCGATATCAAATGGAATGCACACACAAAACACATCAAAGGCCCCAACCTCTATCATGCTTGATCAAGAGGCAAGCGATGCATGCACAATGTGATGCAACCTAAGCATGCAAGCAAGGCTAATGCAACATGATTATGCAATGCATCTAATATGCAATAGGCACACAACCTAAACATGTAAGCATACATGGCATACAACAACATGCGATGATGGAGTTAAACTAACATAGATAGCTCGCAAGCATGCCAAAATCAGTGGCCATTAGATGAAAATAAGACACTCAAAATGCGTGCACGCATGCACGCAAATCGAGGACCGAACCTAAGGCATCAAATGCCATTCTACCAAAGCATGGCAAGGCATGAAATATAGCATACAAGCATGTAATTCCAGCACTGAAATGTGATACAAAACAGCCCCGAATCATGGAAACATGGCACCCGATGCATGGAATGGCCCCGAAACACAAAACCAAAGCATGCATTAATTTTGATCCTGAAGCATGAAGACAGATGCAAGACAGTCCCAAAACATGCATATTTCCAGTTCAAAGCATGGCCAAAAGATGTTAGCAAGATGGACTAAAATAGCATGCAACTTTGACTAGCAAACATGGGTTGTATGGCAAGTATATGATGCACATGGAATCTCACCAAACCATCAAAAATCAGTGAATAAAATATGTGAAAATAGGCCCAAATAATTACTGATATGCAACCATGGCATGCAAAAATGATGAGTAACTTTAGAGGGCCATGCAAGGAGTTATTAAGCACATGCAAGATAGACATTTAGCAAGACCAAACCAACTCTGAAAATGAGTTCTGAGGGTCATAAAACCCACTGAAAAATGCCTGAACCAAGCTCAAGATGTGTACAAACATAGGCCTCTTTGTAAGGCCAAAAATGCAAGTAATGAAGACAATAAGGAGAGGGGATGGCCCTCTCCTTCTTAGGACCTTAAGACACCCTCCTCACCACTGAAATCCCTTAAAATTTCAATGGTGAGGAGGCCTAAACAAGGTGGTTCCGGAGCTCACAAAAAACGCATAAAAATGAGGCCAAACAAGGCCTAAGAGGGGGTAGACAACCCCAAACACAATAGTGTTCTGAAACAAACTTGAAAAGGAGCTGAAAACAAGACTTTTTTCAGTTATACACTAAGCTCAAAACAGAAAGCAAGACAAACTAAAAGTGTGTGCAAAAATGGGGAACGAAGAGGGTAAAGTGTGTTACCCTTGTAGCCAAAAGGTGACAGCAGCTCTTTGGTCCAGAAAATGAGCTCCTAGCCTCTGAAAATCAGCCTCAAGGTGTTTGAATGGATGGTGGAGGTAGTAGGCTTGGAGGTGTAGTGTAAAGGGTCAAGAACCTCACACTTTAGAGCCCTCTAACACACCCAAATGAGTAGAGAGAGGGAGATATAGAGAGAGAGGGGGATATATATCAGATATATATGTGTAGGTCTGGTTTTTTTGTTCAACCCATTAACCTTTTACAATGGAGGAAGAGAGGCCCTTAAATAGGCAATGGAAATGGCTCTAAGCTTCTCAAAGTGAAAGGGGCAAAGGAGTCAAGGCTTCTTGAGGAAGCTAGGACAGCTGGTAAGCTTCTTGAGGAAGCCAAGATAAGGGGTCAAGGCTTCCTGAAGAAGCCTTGAGCAAAGGGTGCAAAAAAAAGGGGTCAAGGGCTCAAAACAACCACCTGTGTGTATGGGGGGGACGGGTTTGTGCATCCCAGCTGGCACAGCTGGCATGCGCCATGCTTGAGGGATGCAAAAGGGTCATATCGGCCATGAAAGGAGGTCAATGGCCAAATAAATGGCCGGTCGGCACAAAAAAATGGCCGGCCTACTATTTGTTCTGGCCGGTTGGCTGCATGGATGGCCAATAGGTGGCTACTAAGGTCAAAAGGTGGCCGGTTGGCATTTAGATTGAAGCCCCGGAAGTTAGCTTTCCAATGGCGCAAACCTTGCATTAAAATTCCTCCTGTGGAAAAAGTTATGCCCAGTTTGGTGAAGCTGCGCAGATTCGATCCAACCGGGATGATACCCAACTTCAACCAATCATATCTCTCGCACCCGGACTTGGCTCTAGGAGATTCTTGAGTGCAAAATGAAGCCCCGGAAGTAAGCTTTCCAACGGTGGTGGCCTCATAGCTAAAATCCAAGTATTCAAATGAATAAGCCCGATTCAGCGAGGGCTGCTCAACTCTCTCTTCCCCAGATTCATGTCGAACTTCTCCCAAACTAGTTTTCTCCTCTCCTTTCCTCTTTTCTTCAACTCCAAACCCCTAAACAAAGTTTTTTGAAAGATTTTTCAAAGATTTCATCTCTCTTTCATTCATCTCCAACTTGTCCTTGCTCGTTTACCGAAAAGCGCAACATTTACCGAAATGTGAGCGTCGGAACATCATAGGAATTTTATTTTCAAAACATTTTGAAAGAGAGGATTTTAAGATCTAAAATCTTTTGATTAAGATTGTTTTGGTCCAAAAGGGGGATGAAATTGGGATTTGACTCTCTCATTGCTGACGAATTTGAACATTTGCCCTACACACCTTTCTCCACCAAGTAAACCATCAGTAATGCCCAAGTCTTAAGGGCAGTCAAAAATGGGGTGTCTACAGTTGTCCCTCTTTGACAGAACTCAGAAGTCAAGAAGTGATGTGAGTGAATGTCAAAGCCCAGACACGACCCATTTTTGACAAGGCCGAAGATTTGGACAAACAAACAAAATACCGATAAATGAATGGTTGTACCCGCAGGCTGCCTACGTATCCCTTTGCAAGGAATCAAACCAGCGTAGTTCAGGGGCAGGATACAAATGATATGAAAGAAGACTTTGATAATTGGACTTGCAGGCTGCCTACGTATCCCTTTGCAAGGAATCAAACCAGCGTAGTTCAGGGGCAGGATGCAAATGATATGAAAGAAGACTTTGAAAATTGGACTTATACGCTACGCGAAGCCGGTTTCTATTCAAAATAATGCAATGTACTAACAAGTACAAGTGAGGTGCGCAAGATAGCGCGACAGGGTGCATGCAAAATGCAAGTAAGGTGCACAAAACAGTGCGACGCAATGAACTGACAAATGCTACAATCATTTTCTATGCAAGATAAGAGAGAGCATGTAATGAAATGCACAAGATAGTGCGATGCGCAAGAGAGAGCGAGTGATAAACTGCACAAAATAGTGCGATGCGCAAGAAAGCGCGAGTGATTTGAAATGCACAAGACAATGCGATACGCTAAACAGCACGGGTGATTAAACTGCACAAAATAGTGCGATGCGCAAGAAAGCGCGAGTGATTTGAAATGCACATGACAGTGCGATACGCTAAACAGCGCGATTGATATGCAATGCACAAAATAGTGTGATACGCTAAACAGCGCGATTGATTTTGAAATGCACAAGACAGTGCGATATGCTAAACAGCGCGAGTGATATGCAATGCACAAAATAGTGCGAGTGAGATACAACCACAAGATGCACAAGACAGTGCTAGTGAGATACAAAGTGTAAGTGCACAAGACAGTGCGAGTGAATGCATGTTCTAAAGAAAGTGCGATAAAATGCATCTTCTATGCAAGTATGGTGGCATTTTCCATGCAAAAGATACGAGTGTTTTCTATACAAGCATGGAAGCACATTCTATGCAATATTGAAAGCAAGCATATTCTATGCATGAGACAAGCAAAGAATATTCTATACGGAATCGAAAGCAAGCATATTCTATGCATGAATCATAACGATGCGTGGCACGCATGCAACAACAGTGTATATAAAAGTTCACATTCTATGCAATAGAGGAGCATCAAACATGTACTCTGGTGCCTCTGATTTGCCTCTTAGAGGACTTCGCAACACACTCAGCTCAAAAAGGAGAAATGGCGAGGTCTGGGAAGGTGCACCTGAAATGCAGTCTCGGATCTTGCCAAAGCTGGAACACCCTAAGATGCTCCAAATTTTCCTTTTTTTCTTTTGCTTTGCAGTCTGGAACCTACATAGCTTCGGATAGGTCCTTGTTCTACTTTTCACACTTATCGGGGGTGGACCCTGCAGTTATGAAAGAACAAATACTGTTTTGCACAAATGTGGAGAATGGCACAGCACTCTGAGCACAAGATGATTTTTTTTTGGAAATTGAGAAATGAGTTCTTAACCGGGTATTGAGCCGACGACTGGCCACAGCCAAAACGACTCGACAAGGGAAAAACAAAGGTAAACAACCTAAACACATCGAGTAACACTCGAAGCGACTCAAAACATGAATCAAGACAGACAAAATAAAACACAAGACTCAAATGTGCACATGGAGCCTGTTTTCCCGGGTATTGTTTCCCACCCTTTCTCATTTGTGATTCTCACATCGCTCGGCCCTCAGGCTCTGTTTTTCTGAAAAGACCCTTTTCCTCACTTTTTCTTTCAACGCACATCTCTCTATTCTTTAATCTCTCATTTTTCATCCCTCCCCAGGGTGGTTGATGAATAAACAGGAAGTTGCGGGTTCTTGCCCCAAGCGTTTTGCTAGATTCTCTTCTTCTGCTCACAACAGTGAACTTTCTCCCACAGAGGGGTTGCGATGCGGCTGGATGTGCAGCAGATCTGCAATCGACATTGGTTGACGATGCTCTTACTGGGGAGTTTGGACGTGATTAGATCTGTCCAAACAAAGGAGTGGAATATCTTAATCCGTTCCCGTTCGTGCTTCGCACTTGGATTGATACCTCGTTGCGTGGAGGATGTGAGAGCCTTCTGCCCTTTTGCGGTCAACTTCAGTGGTGCCCTTTTCTGGCAGGTAGAGTGCCCTTTCTGGCAGATGCATTGACAACGGAAGAAAGACAAGAAGCATGACTCAACTGTGCCCCTAGTTCATTATTTTGACCATTTTTTGTTTTTGCTTTCTACTGAAACAATTTTGACCAATATGAGAGTCAGATTAACATACTTCTTCAATTTTTGATTTGAAAATCATACAAGTTACGTTATGAGCACTGAAAATTTTACCTTTTTGGGTCCAAGAAATGGTCCAGTTTTGGAAAAGAGCACTGAAAACTTTCCTTTTTTGGGTCCAAGAAATGGTCCAGTTTTTAGAAAAGATGGAACAATTTTCGAGGGATCAGTCAACCTCAGTAAAAAATTCTCAAAAACTATTTTTGCAAACGGCCGATGCTTAACAAGCACGGAACCTACTCTTGAGATGCGCAACTTTAGATCCGAAGGAAAATTGCCCTTTGCTTGAAAAGAGTTACACGGCAACGGAAAGTTGCCCCTTGTTTGAATGGCACTGCGGCACACTGCACCGCGGCACACCGCGGCCCCTTGTTTGGATAGCATCGCAGCGCATTGCAATCAGTCCTCAGAGTAACGATGACAACCGAACTCTCGGATACAGAGAAGGCAAAGATGATCAAAACCATTACATGGACACAGCTGATTTTGAAGTGTTTTACAGCTGGACTTCGGAATGAAGTTGCCTACGTATCCCAAGGATGGGAATCAAGCCTTACGTAGTTCGGGGTTAAGGTACACTCGGGTATTTAACCTCTCCTTTTTAGGCTCTAACTTTTGCCAAGGCGCCCGTTGCGGGTTTTCGACCTTGCGAGCTTTGTTCTTCTTTTCTTTTCAATTCTTTTCATTTTTTATCTTTTCTTTTCTTTCTCTTTTTTTCTTTTCTTTTCTTCCCTTTTTTTCTTTTCTTTTTTGTTCTTTTCCTTTTTTCTTGCTCTAACTTTTGCCTGGGTCGCCCTTCCGGGTTTTCGGCCCAGCGAGCCTCTCAAAGGGTAAAAGCGTAATTTGGTCCATGCCAAATGGTTGTAGGATTTTGAAGCCATCCGTATCCAGGAGAGTGGCTGTTGATTTGCAAGAGGACTCATCTTCGGCTCTTCGAGCACGTCTGACATCTTTGCCCCTAGTTTGAAGGGTACTTCTGTTCTAGCTTTGCAAGCTTCTTCTGATGAGGTCTAATCTTCTTGATCTGACTTTCTTGCCTCTTGTCCGAGGGCTGCTTCGAATCTGGCCACACAGGCCTCACATTGTGGTTGATCGTTGAACCTTCTGAACTCAGGTTCAAGGTTTGAAAGTGAGGGGTCGAATCTCGAGGCTGAGAGCGGTCCTAAGCTGCACAATCTCAAGAGCGATTCCACACAGGTCTTCGCAGGACTGCGCAAAACATTTTGTTTTTAAAAGTTTTTAAGAAAGCGACAGATCGCTCGCGCTGAAGACAGTGTGGGACCAATCTGGATCAAGTGAGGATCCTTCTCAGTACTTATATTAACAAGCATGATCTCGATCATTAAGGGCTTAGCATGCCTCTCTTTCTCTCAATTGATTAAATTTTGCAAAACCCAAGGAATTCCTTCCTCTTTGTTTTTATCACAATGTTTCGAAAAAAGCTTTGGAAAACTTAGGTCATTACAATGACTTCAAAGGCACAGAAAAGGCAGGCGAAGAGCACTGTCATCTCATTCAAACTTCTGGCACAACTGGCACACGGCAGAAGCAAACACAAGAGTGTGAAAATCACTGCTGTTCATTCAAATCTGTTGGCACAACTGGCTCCCTGGCTCAAGCAAGAAATGAATAGTCGGTGGTTCACTGGACAAATGCTCTCTAAAGGAAAAACATTTCTGTCTAAGACTAGATTAGATCTCGACAAATAAGGGCAACAGCTCATTATATTCACAATCAACAAGAGTTTTAATGAATGGAAATCCCCAACTTCTCATGATAAGTAATAACCCAGGACTACAAAATGAGATTTCAAGGTTTTGTAGTCTAGACATCTAAAAAGATGAGGAAAAGAGTCTTTGAGGGTGTGCTCCCATCATTGAAAGATCCACCTAAAAGTGAATCCTACATTGAGCACCGACATTGAATCTAGTATGAAGGAATAAGTACAATATCTCAGAGAAACAGCTTTCTATGGGCAGAAGCAAGTAACTGTCAAAACCAAGCAAGCATTCCAAATTTCTAATCATTAGTATATGAAACATCAATCCTTTTTTCTTTATTTCTTTGTAAATAAATTAACATAACCATGTCAAAATGTAAAATTCATGAGTTGAATCCAGACTAAGTCCACCCTGGCAATGGGAGATTAAGAGAGCTTAGCTAAGAAAATTGGGCCTGGAATAGTCTACCGGACATGATATATCCTATATGGGGGGATTAAGCAGAGGTTTGAACAAATTGACTAAATTAGAAAATTGATAAAAATTTGTCAATTCCTTCCCATAATCCTATGCCAATCCAAACATGAAAAATGATACACAATTTACAGAGATTAATAATTCCAAGACTAACAATTTTAGAAATATTAGTTCAATCTACTCAAATAAACATGACCTAAGGAACCGCTCAATTCTAGATTACTGGAGTCTGCAAATCTTTTGTCCAGCTTGCAGGTAACAAGGCTGTAAACAAACCAAAGTATTCCAGCTCGAATTTTGATAGATATGCTGTAGGTGTTTTACCCTCTGGATCTCCCCCCGAATCTCATTTTCGTTGACCTTCGAGTGAATTACATTAATTACCCGAGGTCCTCCTGCCTGGGGTTGCTGTGCTGGAGGAGGCGGAGCTGCAAGTGCCTGAGGCAGTCTTGCCTGTTCTTCCCTTGTTCTGGCCTCATCGACAAGGTCTCGTTGGCTTCTTTCTGACATG
>NW_021024828.1:197279-209894 GCF_004153795.1 Camellia sinensis
GGCTATTCTGGATATCGAGGACGGATATACCGATGTGGCCGTAACGTTGCCAGATAGATTCAAGATGCCGCAGATTGATCGTTTCGACGGATCCGAGGATCCCATGGTCCACCTCCGGTTATTCTCAGATATACTGCGGCCAATTATGTTTTTCTAAGCCCACCTGAGGGTGGCAAATCCACGTCTTAGCCTACTTGCGGGTAGCACCATCAAACCACTTTAAAAAAATAAACATGAAATGTTTTGTTCCAATTCAGGCGATCCAGTCTATACTTGTATGTTGTGCGCATCACATAGTAAATCTAGGCTAATAACCGGAATAAGAACGCATAATGTTTTCAAAAATAGATATCATGGTTAGTAGAGGCCGATCTTTGATCGGGCGAGCGGGGGTGCTCACGAAGTGACCTTTCCCAATCGTACCCAAGTTCCCGAGCCGAGGCAACTTTGGTGATGACGGACATGTGGCCTTTTGGCACCGAGTCAGGTTTTCCTAAATTTCCCAAAATAAATTATTTAGGTGGCGACTCTGTATCTGGCAAAGCAGTCCATGTTTGGCACTTCTTTCAAAATCTGTTTTCTCAAAACGATTTGCCGGATTTGGACTCTTTGGTTCAGACTTAGAACCGTGACTACAAAAGTCGAGTCCGAGCTGTGGCAAGGTCCCCCGCGGGCTTGTTACACAAACGTTACGTTATTTTCGTGGAATAACTAATATGGGTTTATTTTATTCAAATAAATCAAAGCCACATGTAATTGGATATGCAGATGTTGGATATCTCTCTAATTTACATAAAGCCAGATCACAACCAGGATATGTTCTTACCTATGGAAATACTGCTATATCTTGGTGATTAGTAAAACAAACATTGACTGCTACTTCTTCAAATCACTCAGAGATACCTGCAATTCATGAAGCAAGTCGAGAACGTATTTGTCTTATATCCATAATCTATTATATTCAAGACAAATGTGGATTGTCTTCAACTAAAGATAGTCCAACCATATTATATGAAGATAATGCTGTATATGTCACACATATCAAAGGAAGCTATATTAAAGGTGACAAGACTAAACAAATTTCACCAAAATTCTTTTACACACATAAGCTCCAAAAAAATAGTGATATTGATGTTCAACAAATATGCTCAAATGATAATTTGGTTGATCTATTTACTAAAACACTACCGACTGCAACGTTTAAGAAGCTAGCGCATAATATTGGGATGCGTCAAAATAAAAATCTATTATGCAGTTTTGAGGGGGAGTCATCTATTTAAGCAGATTTGCAGATTGTACTCTTTTTATTTCGTCTAAGGTTTTTTTTCCACTGGGTTTTCCTTGGAAAGGTTTTAATAAAGTAATCTAAACAATCACATACTAAGAATATTGTACTCTTTTTCCTTCACTGAAGGTTTTTTTTTTTTTTTCCCATTAACGATGTGTATTCTTAGTAGATGGTTATCTAAGGGGGAGTATTGTAAAATATTTGGATAATCATAAAAAGAGATGCAATTAGAATTGAAGAGTATTACTTTATTATAATAATAAAACTTTATAGAAAAGTATAGAAGTTTGGAGAGGTTTTACAGGAAAGGTGGTGTAAATTTCTTTCAAGGCAATTGTATGCTTGATGCATGGACACACAAGAATCAATAAGAAAGATAGCTTTATTATCTTTTAGCCCAAACTCCTTGTTATTATCTTTTGGCCCAAATTCCTTGTTATTTTCTTTTGGTTCTTAGTTTCTTTTTATTAGTTTTATAACAATAATATAATATATTACTATTCAAAAGTTTAAATGCATTTGGAGCTTAATACTGTTACTATTTATTTATAAATTATATTATATAATATAATTTATATATTTTAATCAAAAACCCATCTGGTGGTGGGTTTGTTTGCTCATATGGACAAGCTGTAAAATTGAAAAAAGAAAAAGCTTGCTAAGCTGTAAGCATGAACTTGTCTTCTTGGAGCGTTATAAAATCAGAAAAAGAGAAGAGGAGATTTAATAGATATTCTATTTTGTTTACCAAGTTGGCATGCATCACAAAATTTGTCTTTTTCAAAACTAATTTCAGGAAACCGATGACTAACTCAGTATTCAACAGTTTCATCAAAATATCCAGTTGTTATCCCAGGTAGGAAACTTAGGAGGGGGGTGTGTAGACGGGCCCGCGTGAGGCCTTCGTGCTACAGTTCGGACTCGATTTGCGTCACGATTCTTAATCTGAACCAAAGAGTCCAAATCCGGCAAATCGTTTTGAGAAACAGATTTTTTGAAAAGAAGTGCCAAACATGGATTGTTTTGCCAGATACAGAGTCACCACCTAAATATTTTTTTTTTAAAGGGGAATTTAGGAAACCCTGACTCGGTGCCAAAGGCCACGCGTCCGTCATCACCAAAGTTGCCTCGGCTCGGGAGCTAGGGTACGATTGGGGAAGGTCAGCTATGAGCACCTCCTTTCGCCCGATCCGAAGATCGGCCTCTACTAACCGTGATATCTGTTTTTGAAAACGTTATGTGTTCTTATCCCGATTATTAGCGTAGAATTACTATGTTATGCGCACAACAAACAAGTATAGACTAGATCACCAAATTTGGGAACAAGCATTGCATATCCGTTTGTTTTGAAGAAATGTTTTGGAATTTGCTACTCGCAAGTAGGCTAAAACACGGATTTCAATAAGCCATTCCAACTCAGGTAATCCGACCTTCATCCACAGGCATTCAAGCAGTTTATATCACATAAGCAGCTGGCCTCATGGTAATCATGCTGTTATGGCAACACTCACACGCATGTGGTATGCTAAAGCATAAATGCTTACCGAGTACTCCGAGCCAAAACAAAAAACTAGTTAGCCAACATGGATGGTCCTAGTTCACTGCTACTTCTTCAAATCACTCAGAGATACCTGCAATTCATGAAGCAAGTCGAGAACGTATTTGGCTTATATCCATAATCTATTATATTCAAGACAAATGTGGATTGTCTTCAACTAAAGATAGTCCAACCATATTATATGAAGATAATGCTGTATATATCACACATATCAAAGGAAGCTATATTAAAGGTGACAAGACTAAACAAATTTCACCAAAATTCTTTTACACACATAAGCTCCAAAAAAATAGTGATATTGATGTTCAACAAATATGCTCAAATGATAATTTGGTTGATCTATTTACTAAAACACTACCGACTGCAACGTTTAAGAAGACATGCACGCACTTACCCACACTTATTACAAATTTGCCCTCGCTCGGAGGGACCGAAAGAATAATACAAATTAACTAACTCGCAAGCTAATTGATTATTACAAACCAACTAAATTAATTAAGCGGATTAATTAATCTAAGAGAAACAATAAACAGAAGCCTCGAGGAGAAGGCTCGAATGCACGCGTGCTCGGGTCCTGCTCGGAAGTGCACTGCCATGCATAGGCTGCCTCTGTTTTCCCTGCTCTGCCTCTTTGAAGACTGCCAAAGTCTCAGAATTGCTTCCCTAGACATTGGGAGACACCACCGGCTGAGTAAAATAGCCACCGGCAGTGGTATGTGATCATCGGCTGTTGGTGAAGCTATCGGCCACCAATGGATTGCCGGTCGGCACTAAACACTGCCGGTTGGCAAAGAATGTCTGCAGAACCTGCAATTGACAGCAGCAGAGGGCAAGGCATAGCATGGCAATGCAATTCAAGCAATGTATGCACCAATCCTATCCCTCATCATGCGTACGACTCAAAGGGACATGGTCCTTGGTTCTCGGACCATCAATCGCGCATTTCAATGCGTGATGGCCCAAAGAATCAAGTGTGCACTTTGATTTTAAATGTAATGCACACAAACAAACAAAGGCCCACTCCCTATCACTCGATCAAGGGACAAGGCATGCATGCTAGATGGAATGCAATCCTAAGCATGTAAACTAGCATACAATATGATCATGAGAGCAAGCATGCAAGCATGAACATGGGCAATGCACAAACATGCAACAATATGTTAAGTGGCTAAAGGAGAGAATACATGCCAAATGTATTACAACCTAAGCATGCAACAACATATCATGCAACTCAAGCACTGCAACAAAATGCAATTACACATGGCATGCAACACAAGGTGAAATGGAGCGAATAACATGAGAGGATGGTCTTACACTAATTTGGACAGCCCCATGCTAGGCCCAAAATAGTGGCCAACATGCTCAAGAATGAAGGCAAAATGACATGCAAACATGCATGCACACAAGGACCAACACTTAAGCATTAAAGAGCAATTCTCGAGCACACTCAAGAGGGTGCAAACATGGACAAATGACATGCATTAAGCTCGGAAAATCATGCGAGAACATGGTGCCAAACCAAGCAAACAAGATAGGCTAAACATTAGCATGCAAATGGCCCAAGTACTTGAAGCAAGTCAAGGGGACTTTAAACCATGGCTAAGCCAACCAAGCCTCGCAAGGCCAAGAAGGCTTAAAACAGGTCCAAAGCAGACTTAGACCATGAAAAAGGACCCCCTAGATGGCATCTAAGTGGCTCAAATTCAAAAGTATGCACAAAGGCCAAAACATGGAGCATGCAAGAAAAGCTTTCAAAGCTTCAAAGAGGCATCCAAGGCAAGCATACAAGCATGTTAAAGGGATTGAAATAACATGGTAAATGGTCCCAACCCACTAAATTAAGGCAAGGATGCATGCTATACATTCACACACTTAAGGCCAACAAACCAAAAATGCAAAGGGGCTATATGATTCATGCCACGGTCGACCAAAATGGCTAAGGACAGACCTCAAACATGGCAAAATAAGCATGAAAGCTTCACAAAGCTAAGCCTAAAACATGCTAGAATAATGGTTTACAACCTAAGGCATGTTAAGGCCTAAACATGGCATTACAAGGTAGGTATGCTAAGCATGCATGGTGTACCAAAACCAACTAAAAACAGAGGCATATTATGACATAATAAGCACAAAAAACAACTAAGGCATGGTCAACATGAGCCTAAGCTAGGTGCTCCCTCAAGGGGCCAAAAATGGTCCTTTTCAAGAACAACAAGGAGAGGGGGCTTCTTGGGACTTCAAGGAACCATCCTTACCACTGAAATCCCTCAAGATTTTAGTGGTGAGGAGGCCCAAACACCAAAGTCCCGGAGCTCACTCAAAATAGCACAAAATGGAGCCCCTCAAGGCTTAAGAGCGGTCAAACACCTCCAAACCACAAAACACTCTAAACAAACTATTTAGAGGGCCTAAAAACAGAACTTTTTTATATTATACACTAAGCTCAAAAACAATTCAAGGAACCATCCTTACCACTGAAATCCCTCAAGATTTCAGTGGTGAGGAGGCCCAAACACCAAAGTCCCGGAGCTCACTCAAAACAGCACAAAATGGAGCCCCTCAAGGCTTAAGAGGGGTCAAACACCTCCAAACCACAAAACACTCTAAACAAACTATTTAGAGGGCCCAAAAATAGAACTTTTTTATATTATACACTAAGCTCAAAAACAGTTCTAAGATAGGCAAAAATAGTATGCAAGAATGGGGTAAAAAGGGGTAAGATTGTTACCCTTGTTGACCTTCTTCACAATTGGTGGACCAGTCCCTTTCTTGAGCTCAAAACAGCTCCAAAGCTTCAAGAACAAACCTCTGGCCCTTCAAGAACCAAGAAAAGGTATAACACTATGTGTTTGTGTGCAATAGTAAGACACAAACACACTTATACACACACAAGAGAGAGATATAGAGATAGGATATGTATGAAACCCTAAACCTAAAACCAGAGCTCTCACACGACTTTTCTAACCCTTTTTTGTCCAACCTCCAAGCCAAGAGAGGAGGGCTCCTCTTATAGAGGAGCCAATCTTGTAAAGCTTACTCAAGAAGCTAACAAGGAAGCCATCCCTCCATACACGTGTATGGAGGGGAACAAAATGCAAGCCAGCTGTATTAAAATATCTGCAAAAGCAGATGAACAGTAGTCGGCTGCTCAAAATTGCCATTTTGACAAAATGGACTCCCGACCGGCAACAAAGAATGCCGGCCGGCAATATACATTGCCGATGGCAACAAAACACCAGCCTTGGCAAAATAAATGGCTGACCGGCAACAAATAGTGCCGATCGGCAATATACATTGCCGATGGAATAAAATCACTGGCCGGTGGCCTCAAGCCATGGCCGGTGATGTGTGGGGGTGCCTTACAAGGCATTCCCTGCCCCTCCAAGGCAAAACACAAGTGTTTGGTGCAAAACCAGACACTAAACAGTCAAGTTCGGAGATCCTGAGGCAAGGCGCGTAGCCGAGACCTCCGGGAACTCCAAACGAACACAAACATGGATGATCACCGGGTGTTCGAACGGTGACGTCCAAGTCTTGAGGACGGTAAAAAATGGGGTGTCTACAGGGTGGATTGAGTTTTTAAATAAATTGATAAATTAAAAATATTATATAGGTGTCGCACGTCCGGGGGTACCCGAGCGCGCTAAACAATTTGGACCATTGATTTCTTTGATCTAATTTCATGCGTGCAATGTGAAACATAGATGGGAGTCCAAATCCAATAACTTTGTAAAAAATCTATTTTATTACAAAATATTTGTCAGAAATGGACTGCATCACCAGATCTCAGAGTCACCACCAAGTCTTTTGAAAAAACTAGGAAACTTGTGACTCTTGCCATGGCCACTGTTCGTCATAACCAAAGATGTCTCGGTTCGAATCCTTAGGTATGAGGGGGGAATGTCATTAATTGAGTACTCTCGCTCACTCAATCAAAAAATCGGTCTCTACTAAACCATGAAATGAGTTTATTGAATTTATATGTTCATATTCTGATTATTAACAAATCTTACTATGTGAAGCAAATAAGTATAGACTGTGTCATTCATTTTGAAACAACTTGATTTCATGTATTTTTGAAAGAGTTTTGAATAATATGCAACTCCTAGGAAATCGAGTCCACAAGCACAAAATCAATATTATCCCAAATTGAACGACAAACCCTTCATCCACTGGCATTCATAGAGATATATCATTTAATCAAGCAACCACATGGTAGGGTACTCGACATAATAAATATATAAAAAAAAAAATACACAAGCGGGATGCTAAAGCAAAAACACTTACATAGTATTTATTTACGTCCTGCGGGAAGTTGCAAAACAAAGTTAGAAAATATGCATGATCCTAGATACAAAATTCTAATTCAATACACACATAAGGATGCGACTGAAGATTTGGCTCCTAATATATGACATGTAAATTATCTGCGGACATGAGGTAGCGCACAAAATCACATAAGAATTAATTAAACTCACAGATGCAAATGAGCCGAATCTTGATGCATGAAACATGGATACAAATCATGGATATGACAAAAAATAAAATAAGATGCTATGTACATATATGGAATGCAAGCAGCGGGGGTGAAAAATTATTACAACACTGAATAATTACAATACTGAATAAAAAATGTAGAATCGAGAGATTATTACAACACAAACCGAATCTAACAAATCATACGAATAAAATAAAAATTAAAACTAAAAACAAGTTACTATTCATTCGCCAATTACTATTAATCTGGCAGAGTACTATTCATCCGCGAGAAATTGTTCTGTTCGTTGCTGGGTGATTGCTCAGTTTTGGCCGATAAAACACATTTGGTTGGAGCACTATTCATCCAATGGTCACTATTCATTCGTCGGGCACTATTAATTCAGCTCGATCACATCTCTAACAAATTAGGTGGTTCAACCAACAATATCTAACTAATTACAACATATATATAGGTGGTTGAAACTAACCATTTAAAGAAGTAAAGTAGTTTAAATTGCAACAGATATGTAGGCGATTTGAAACTGACCATTCAAAGCAGTAAATTACAACAACTTATGTAGGTGGTCTAAAACCAACCATTTAAAGTAGTAAAACAGATTATATCACAGTTTATATCACACTTTATTAAGTGAAAGTTTGTAAAAAAATTCACTCTTGGAAAAAATGATGAATTTTCTGATTTTTAAACTTTCTTCTTATCACCCTCATGGTTATGGAGAATGCATTGAAATCTTAACAAGAAGTTTCAAATTTTAGCTTTAGGAAAGTCTTGGGTGGTATATATCAGTGGATATAAAAGGTTGATTGGAAGCTTTTAATTTAAAAAAACTCTCTTACAAATTTTTTTCAAGATTAATTTATCTCCCTCAAGATTTTTTTTTGAAAATAATTTCTTTTCTTGTTCTTCCTTTCTTTTCTTTCTTTCTCTCTTATCCCTCGTTGAATTCCTCTCCCAGCCTTAGCCTTTCCTCTTTCTCTTGCTAAACCCCCTTGCCTTTTATAGGCAATTCCTAACACAACAAACAAACAAAAATAATATAATAATCTAAATATAATATATATATATATATATATTCGGTGATGGTGCGTAGTGGGTAACGGCACTACCGAAAGTAAAATGATAAAATTATACATATATATATGTATTGTCATGACCCAAACCCGATACTCGAAGGTTTGGCGTCGCAACATGACAATAACTGAAGTCAGAACAAATTAATAGTGTAGCAGAGTAAAATCATAAGAATAACAAACAGGAGGAATATGAGAGAGTGAGCCAAAGTCAGAAGTGAGAGTAAAGGATCAAGTTTGAGGTAAGTTGTATTATATTTTGAGTTACCATAAATTGTTTTTGGTAGAAGCTATGCAGGAAACTGAGACTCAAATGAGAGCTTGATATCCACATCTGTTTGAGAATCAAGGAACGACAAGTTTGTGGACAAACTTCTATTTAGGAGGGAAGAATGTGACACCCCAAAGTATATTTATTTCGTTGAAGAAACCTCATCGGAAGCGTAGTGCCATGTGGTGCCATGTGGTGTGCTACATAGTAAGGATCTTCTTACCTATAAATAAGTGAGAATTAAGTGTAATGAACGAATAGGAATTATGGAATGGGTTCATTAAAACTTTTATTCTGTAGCTATGGCTAATGATAAGAATGATATCGGAACCATTGGAACAGATCCAATAGAAATAATTGTATTAGAGTGCGCACCGGAAACCAAAATATAATTACAACATTTTTTGGGCCATAGTAGAATATAGGGAACTTGTGAATAGTGCTTCAAGATACCTCGTGGGAAGTGTGGTGCCATGTGGTACCACGTGATGTGCTGCACAACTCTGATACCACTTATATGTAAGTGGTTCGTGATGCACAACACCACCAAAAGCATATATATATATATATATATATACAATATTAATAAGAATAAGAAAAGAAAACAAAGTGTAGAACAAGTGTAAAATAATTTGGCAAAAACGGGTGTAAGGTTGGGATTAAAGTTTAAATTTGATTTTTCTGCTGAGAAATCCATAACATAGTATATTCTAATTTTCATCATTGGGTGTTCGAAAGAAGGTGTCCAAGTCTTGAGGCCGGTCAAAATGGAGTGTGTATAATAGGCTAATTCTAATAATCTCTTTGTAATTTTCATTAGATAGTGAAAATTACAAATATTTGGAATGAAAATTAAACTTGGGTCGTTTGCACACCAAAATATTTAATTTAAAACCAAGTAAAAACAATTACACCGTAGAATAGTGGTTATGACTAGGTGTCGATCCACAGGGACTAATGATGAATAATTTAATTTAGAAATTTAGATTTGGTTATGAATATTTGGAGTGCAAATTAAACTAATTGATTAAACAATTAAATACACTAAATAAAATAAATATCTCAGAATTTCGAATCCATCACTAACCTCATAATTATAAGTAATTATATTCAGTCTTTAGAATATCATTGATGTGGATATTGTGATATAAGTTGATCCGAAATACATCATCAAGAGGATTTGTTTATCAAAATCAGAAAGCCACGAATCATCTTCACTTAGCATGGACCGTCACCACTAAATTATAGTTTAATGTACGACCCGTCTTACTAGATATAACTCGTTTAATAATTCTAATATATAGCAGTGAAAACCATTGTATAATATGATTTGAATAAAACGTTTATTACACAAAAATATCAAAAAGTCATATAACTGTATCTAAATCAAATTAAAACTAAAAATACTAAATACAACTTACCCAATTATTTGGTCAGGGCTTCATCTCTATACTAAGACAGAAAAATAATTTCACACACTAATATTTACAAAATAAAATCTCCCACTTTCCCTTTTTTTTTTTCTCTCTCTCTCTCTCTTCTTCCCATGGGCCGAAGCCCTCTGCTTCGTTGAGCTCCCTCTCTCCTCTTCACTTTTCTTCTTTTCTTCTCTTCTTCTATTTATAGATAAAATATCCTACAAAAAAAAAAAACAAAACAAAAAAAAAAACATAGTAATATAAATAATATAAAATATATATGTAACATGCCCTGAGGGTACCTGTGCACATTAAACAGTTTAGCCCGTTGATCTCTTTGACCTAGTCTCACAAGTGCAATGTGAAACTTAGATGAGAGTCTAGATTTGTCAACTTTATTGAAATCCATTTTATTACAAAAACCTTTGCTAAAAATGGAATACATCATCAGATCTTAGAGTCACCACATAATGTTTTGGAAAAATTAGGAAACATGTGACTCGTGTCAAGGTCATTGTTCGTCATAACCAAAGATGCTGGCTTGGAACCTTAGGTATGAGAGGGGAAGGTCATTAATTGACCAACTCCGCTCACTCGATCAAAGGTCAATCTCTACTAAACCATGATATAAGTTTTATTTTCTTTATATGTTCATCTTTCGGTTATTAAATAAATCCTACAAGTTACTATGTGAAGCATACAAGTATTGACTATGTCATTTATTTTGGAACAATTTGATTTCATGTAGTTTGAAAAAGTTTTAAAGATGTACAACTCAAAGAAATTAAGCTTACAAACATGAAAATCAACATTCTTCCAAATTAAGCGACACAATCTCCATCCACTGGCATTCATACAGTTATATCAAGTAAGCAAATAGCCTCATGGTAGAACGCTAAACATAGTAAGAAAAACATACACAAGCGGGATGCTAAAGTATAAAAACTTACATGTTTACCGACGTCCCATGAACAGCTACAAAACAAAATTAGAAAAATATGCACGATCTTATATACAAAATCCTAATGTAATTCACACATGAAACGCAACTAAAGATTCGTCTTCTAATATATGACATGTGAATCATTTCAAGAACATGAGGTAGCACCCATAATCACATAGGAATTGATTAAATCCACAAATGCAAACTTAGCCGAATCAAGATGCACGAAACATGAATACAAAACATGGATATAATGAAAAACAAAATATGATGCATATTCACAAAGGAAAGCAAGTAAAAGAATGAGATAGAGACAAGATGGACGGGGAATTATTACAACACTTTGAATAAATAATTACAAACCAAATAAGAGAGGGAGGAGGAAAATAATACAACAAAATAAAATAAAAACCTCACAAAACACTCAAATGAAAATAATATAGAAGCTTCATACGCCTTGGAAACCATCGAAAATTGGTCAATATCGGAAGATTAAGCCGTTTTGTCCAAAAGAAGCTAATCGACCGGCCATATAGGCCGGCCGACCAACTAGGCCTAGCAAAACTTGTCTTGTGGCAACACCGAGAAAAGAACAAACAAGAAATATGTAGGTGGCTGTGACGACCCCAACATGTATACTTGGTATTTAAATAATTAAGAGATTTGGATTTTAATTGTTCATTATTTTGGTTCAATTTGGGATTTATGAGAATTATTCGGTCTGATTCATACATGATTTGATTAACAATTTATTTTGAATTAGAAATTAAAAGCCTAAATGGCTTAAGAAGTTTAAATTCATGAGTTGAATCGGTTTAATTTCGAGTATTAAACCATATGGGAGTTTAAATAAATATTTGATTTAGTTTAGTTAAATTAAGATTCGATCAATTGGGTCCGAATTGGAGTTAATTAAATTATGAGGTGATGACGAGGATTGAGAACTAAGATTATCATGAATTAAATTTATTTATGAGGTGTTCAATTGAATATGTAATTTATTGGCGGAGATTTTGAGTTTGATTTGAAATTGAAAGCCTTAAAGATTTGGGAAAACCAAAATTGATGATGGAAAGAAATTTAGCCTGTTGGGAGTGTGACTAAAAATCTGATTCAGATTGATAAATTTAAATATAATTAATTGGGCCTTGATGGAAGTCAAATTAGACTAATTAAATTATGTGGGATTTGTGATTAGTTATGATTAATTAAGTAATGTGCTAATCAAAATTAATGAAGATTAGGTGTTGTTTAATTAAGTTAATGAGTAATTAACTATTATTTAATCTTAATCACAAATAAAATAATGCGGTAAACTTAAGAGAATTCTAGAATCATTGAGAACAAAAAAAAAAAAAAAAAAAGGAGCCCAAAATTCAGGGGGGGGCACGTGACCCCTCTGGGCCCTCCTTCCCTCTGCCCCTGCATGTGTTGATAATTTTTTTTTTTCTAACTTCCACCTACTTATGCGTTGTGTTTAGTTGAGAGATTTTGAGAGGGATTTGAAAAGAAAAAAGGAAAAGATGTGTGAAACTAGGTGAAATATAAGTATATTTTATTCATATT
>NW_021024828.1:224697-259813 GCF_004153795.1 Camellia sinensis
TATATAAGATAAACAATAACAAAAGTAAGAGAATAAATAAAAGCCTAAATATATATATATATATATTAATCAAGCCAAATAGCTAATGACCACACTTATTATTATTATTATTATTATTATTATTATTATTATTATCAAACAATATATAGATTGACACACACAAACAAAAATGGTTGCGTGATAGTAGTTGAATATAATAGTATAAGTCTTACAGTTTCAACAAATCAATAACATGTTCTTCATCTTCCCTCTTCTCTCTCTTTATCTCTTGTTCCTCCATCTTTCCTTTTCACTTCCTTCTTCTCTCTCTATCTCTCTTCCCTATTTTCAACTTTTTTTTTTTTGAAAAAAGCAATTCGGAACC
Source organism: Camellia sinensis (assembly GCF_004153795.1). Classification (NCBI taxonomy): domain Eukaryota; kingdom Viridiplantae; phylum Streptophyta; class Magnoliopsida; order Ericales; family Theaceae; genus Camellia; species Camellia sinensis. The sequence continues at coordinate 225,062 of NW_021024828.1, forward strand.
GTTACGTAACGATGCGTAACAGGCCGTTACGGCCATTACGGCACCGTTACGACCGCTATAGCAGCTGCTACAGCCAATACACCTGTGAATCTCAATCACACCGCAAAAGCGGTCGTAACGAGTGGCGGTAACGACCACAACCGTTACGTAACGGTGTTATGTAACGGTTGCAGCCACTTTTTAAAACCTTGAGCGTAATTATATTCAAATATAATATTAATATTAAATAAAATGAGCCAATGAAAATGTGTCATATGTACATTAAATTTTTTTTTTTTTTTTATCAAACAACTTAACAAAGATGAATGTATGGTTAATATTGATACGAAATAACAAAATCAGAATTTAAATTGATATAATTAAAATACTGGGATTTAATTTGAAAAACACACGAAATGCTGAGATTTTTTTTTATGTAATTTGCCCAAAAATCAAATATCATTTTCATAAATTTTTATTTTTTGAGAGGTCAAAAATTATTTTTAAAAATGTGAAAATATTTTTTTTATCAAATTAGTTTACATATTTTCAAAAAAAATTCTAAGGGTATGTTTGGTTTGCATTTGGGAGATGAGTTTTAGAAAAAAATTTCTAAAAAATTGTTTGGTTTGAGTTTTTCTCAAAAAATTTCCAAAATCACTTTCTCTCTCTTACACATCAATCAATCACTTTTTCTCTCTCCTCCCTCCTTCTCAATCACTTTTTCTCTCACACATCTACTCAAATTCTCCTAAGATATCAAATCATCCTAAACTCCTAAAAAAACAACTCTCCCAAAATATATAGCCAAACAAACCAAAAAAATTTCTAAACTCTCTCCCTAAATTTTTTTTCAAAAACAACTGTCCCAAAAACAAACCAAACAGGTCCTAAATTTTTTTTTTCTGAAAAACAAACCAAACATAACCATATTTGTAAAGAGAGCATGAACATTATTCTTCTCTACTAATTAAATTCAGCTATTTTCCCTTTAATTTGGCCAATTCCTTATCTCAAGTAGCTTTGTTGAAGATAATTTTATAGTATTAGTTTTTCATAAGTTACAATAAGTTTTGATTCTAGAAAATTTTAGGGGAAATATCCACAAAAAAAAAAAAATTTGAAAAGTAGAATATTATTTTCAAACTCGTGAAAGTATAAGTAATTTATGCAATAGATTTGTACAAATGAGTGTTATACTCTCAGAGCATCTCCAACGGTTACTCAAATTTTTCATCAAATTTGAGTAAAAAATGGCTCATTTTCCCAATTTGATATCAGCGGCTCCAATGGTGCATCAAAAGCCGTGGGTCAATCGGTTGGTCGACCGGTGAGGGGAATTTTTTTTTTTTTTTTTAACTTTTTGAACTGTTTGAACCCACCTATGTGAACTGGGTATGTGAACTGGGTGAGGGGCAACCGGTTGGTTCACCGGCCGGTCGACCGGTAAGCTAATTAAATTTTTTTTTCTTTCTTTTTGGGTTTCCCTCCATTTTTGTTCCCATTTGTTTTCCTATTTCTTTTTCCCTCCATTACATATATGTCATTTTGATTTACCTCAAACAATGATTTGCTTCTGAAAGGTCATATAAACACTATCCATATGCGAGACAACTCCACACAACCGATACGATCATTTTTAAACCAAATAGAGTATAATGAATACCTTCAAATCCATGATATTGACTTCATTTTCATCCTCTTCTTCTTCTTCCTCCTCTGATAATGAGTCTGATGATGAATATATGGTCACACTTTTAGGGGCTTATGAGCAGAATAATAGTAGTATGCTTCAGATTCTTAAGTCAAGTGATAGCTCAAAGAAAATAGGTGGTTCTGTTGTAGGCCATAGGTATATACGCAGAGATAGAAGGCAAGGTCATGACAGATTGTTTGTAGATTATTTTGGCGTAAATCCAGTGTATTCACCAACAATATTTCGGAGACGTTTTCGAATGCGTCGTCCTTTATATTTGCGAATTTTGAATGCAATCCAAGCACATAATTCATATTTTGTTCAAAAACAAGATGCGGCTCATGTACTTGGATTATCTCCCTACAAAAAATGACTTCAGCGATGAGAATATTGTCATATGGTGTCGCAGCAGATGCAGTTGATGATTACATATGTATCGGGGAAAGCATTGTAATTCAAAGTTTACAACAATTTTGTAATTCAGTGATTGAAATATTTGGAGTAGAATATCTGAGATCTCCGACACCAACTGACATTACTAGATTACTTGCTATTGGGGAGGTTCGGGGGTTTCCTGGTATGTTGGGAAGTTTAGATTGCATGCATTGGGAGTGGAAAAATTGTCCAAAGGCATGGCAAGGTCAATATGTACGCCATCAAAAAAAGCCAACCATTATTCTTGAAGCAGTAGCATCTTATGACTTATGGATTTGGCATGCATTTTTTAGAATGTCTGGCTCACACAATGACTTGAATGTGTTGGACCGATCGCCTTTGTTTTTTGATCTTGCGCAGGGTAAAGCTCCCCCTATCTATTACACTATTAATGGACATAGTTACGATATGGGTTATTACCTTGCTGATGGTATATACCCTCAATGGGCAACACTGGTTCAAATAATTTCGTCTCCCCAAGGAGCAAAGAGACAACATTTTGCAATGATGCAAGAGTCTGCCAGGAAAGATGCAAAGCAGGCATTTGGAGTCCTTCAATCTCGATTCGCAATTATAGGTGGTGCTATACGTTTTTGGGATCCGAAAATGCTTGCCAACATAATGAAGAGTTGCATTATATTACATAATATGATTGTCGAAGATGAGAGGGAGGAGCACCTTGATTTTGATTATGAAATTTCATCAACCAACACACCAGTGCAACTTTCCTCTACTCTTACCAATGACTTCCAATCATTTTTGTCTCGTCATTTAGATATTAGAGATAAGGATGCATATCATGCCCACCGTAATGATTTAGTAGAACATATGTGGCATCTTCGTGGTGAACACTAAATTCACCAAATCAATACATGTACTTTTGTGACTAGTTTTGGAATGGAAATTGAAATCTTATTTGTAATCTTCATTATGATGCTCTATATTAACCAAGTAATTCAGAAGTTATGTGATGATGTGCTGTTGTAATAATTCAATCTTTAATATTTAGAATTGTTCTGTGTTCAGTTTATGAGAATTACAAATGATATTAATAATGTCTGAACCATATAATTTTAATAATGTCTTAAATTCTGTGTTCAATTCAGTATTATTGGAACACAAATGATAAAATTGTCATCCATTTATGCACATTTAATAATCATGTCTTAAATGATAATGCTACTAATAATGTATTAAATTACTGATCTTCATGTACATAATTATAATGTCTTAAATTACTGATGTTCATGTGCATAATCATAATGAACAACAAATTACTGATGTTCATCTGCATAATCATAATTTAATAATAATGTCTTAAATTACTGATCTTAATTTAATAATTCAGCTTTAATTACAGCATAATCATTATTTGTACAAATTTATACAAATTAATTGATGTGTCATTCATTTACTGATGTTGATCTTGCCATTCATTTTTTTCCTCAGTTGAAATGCATTCAACATACAGAGTTATAAAATACTTAATAATGTTGCCATTCATTTACTCAGTGAATAAATGCATGCACTGCATAACATTCATGACATACTACAGACAATGCATACTTTGAACCACCTACCATTCATTGTGATATATCAATTCCTACCATTCATTAAATTCATTCCACATACCATGCCTCATTTTACACACCTACCATGCCTCATTTTACACACCACAGTTGTTGAGTCTTAATTTCCTCACCACCTACCTGAATAATTCAGCCTCTATATGAGCTGAAGATTGTATACAAAATCAGTATCAACAAATTCACTCTATTCACTCTACAAAATCCATCCACCACCATCTTCAAATTACCACCTACCAAATTGTAATCCCAAACTCTGCAGAACAAGAAGGCAATAAGGCAGCATCCCAACACATCAGCAGAACAAGAAAGCAGCAGCAGAACAATAAGGTAGCATCCAAAACATGGTATGGCACGGGTCAACCGGTTGGTCAACCAGCCCTTTGTTATTATTATTTTTTTTTTCCTTTCAGTGTACACGCTGTATTTGTTCAATTTTATGCTTAATTTGATAAATTTTAACCTTCTCAATAGCATAAAATTCATATTTTAATCAAACTACATTCATGTTCAATATTTTAATTTCAGTATGCACTTCTGAACTTCTTTGATTTTTACATTCATAACTTCAATGTTCAATATTTTACATTAATAACTTCTCTGATTTTTAGTTTCAGTATTTTACATCCATGTTTTATATTTTTACATTGGTAAAGGTTCAATATTTTTACATTGTTCAATATTCATGTTTAGTATTTTACATTCATGTTCAATATTCATAACTCGTCTGATATTTTACATTCATGTTCAATATTTTTACATTGCTAACTTCTCTGATTTTTACATTTATAACATTCATATCTTCAATATTTTACATTCAGAACTTCTTTGATTTTTAGTTTCAGTATGCATTCATGAACAACAAACACTGCATAACATGAAGTACAAATTAATGTGCCATGAAGCATACACCAATTAGTATGCAATTCATTATAAAAATGAATGAAGTAAAAACACTGTAATATAAAAATTACTGTACCATTCTAAGTATACACCAATTAGTGCATAACATGAAGTAAAAACACTGCATAAAAATGCTTTCCATTTCAGTATGCATTTTCCATTACCATGCAAAACCAATTAGTATGCATATTGAATGCTTTCATGTTTTTCCATTATAATATGCATTGTACTATTAGAACTACAGAATATCTGAGTTCTAAGTTCATGTTTTCATTAAGAAACACTACATATTTTGCATTGTTCACCACAACACTAGAACAACACTAAGCCAACTGTAATTTAGCTTTCATATGTAACACATATTCATTAAAATTCAACAGATGTTGACATCATGCCTAGAACTAAAAGACCGAGACCACAAGTTGGTGAAAGTTCCAACCCTCCACAACGCCAAGAACAGCAGCCTCAAAATCAGTCATATCCTACTGATGATTTTCTCAGTGCAAGTCACGAACTAGCCTTTCCAAACTTCTACAGCCGACCTATTGTAACAGGGAGGAGGGTAAATCTACCACTTCAATATGATGCACTATTAGTTAGTAAACTTGAAGCAATGGGATGGCTAAATTTAATTAATTTACCCCAAAAGGTATATCCACGACTCGTATCTCTATTTTATGTTCACTTAAGAGTTACTCAGGAAGACGATGGAAATTTTACTCTTTTATCATATGTGAAAGGAAAGGGTATGCAGTTTGATATTCCTACTTTGGCAAGCATTATTGGAGTTGATGTAGGTGATGAAAATATCCATTTTCAGACTGAGGCTGAGTTAGCTAATATTGTTGGTAATGCTACTGATGTATATACTACTATTTGTCAGAACAGATTTATTGGGACTAGTTTACAAGCAAGACATTTAAAACCTTATCTTCGGATTCTCCACCGGTGGATTGTGGAAAATGTCACTCCAAAAAAAGGACATCATGATGCGGTCCCATATTTTAATGCCTATTTGTTATACTGTTTTGAAGTTGGCCATAAGTTAGATTTGTGTTACATAATTATGAAAGAAATGATTCTCGCAAATCAAGGTCAATTCACAGGCCGGTCATTACTGCTTGGGGCACTCTTGACAAAAATTTTCAAACATTTTAGAGTTCGCCTGGTAGATAAAATGGAGATCAAAATCCATTCACCCATTACTCAGTATACAGTGACCCGTGCTGGTGTAGCCTCCAATTTAATGGGAAGTGTTAATGTTTCAGAAGATTCAGAAGATGAAGTCCCACCGGATGATGCTCCAGAACATCCTCCTGCCAATGTGATGCCATCAACTGAACAACCTCCATATTGGACTGAGTTTATGGCCATGGAAGAACAACGTTATAATCAATGCGTTCAATGGGAACAACAAATGGCTAATCAAGTTAATTCGTTGGGTACTCAGTTTGATACATTTGCCACTGCGCAGAACTCATTAATTCAACAATTTGGTGAGTTCCATGTGGATATTGAAAGACGTCATGAAGTGGCAAACAATCGTATAGATAGGATTGAGCATCGCGTAAATGACATATACCATCATTACTTCCCTCCTCCACCACCACCACCAGATAATGACTGTTGATGTGTTTGACATTATGTATTTTAACAACCTTTTGTTAGGTCATTAAAGTGTTATGATTTTTTGGTATAAATCATGTTATAGTAGTCACGTTATAAATCATCTGATCTACTACATTCAATAAAGGTTCTCTTACTAGTTCCTTATTTGCAAGTAAGAAATTAATTTTGCTACTCGTAATGCTCTTTGGTTTTTGATATTTCATTTCTGCACTTTGTATTTCTCAATACTTTTCTCTTCATATTATTCTCTTCAACTTGATGATCCATGAGAGAGAATGCATACCTTTTACATTATTAGGTTGAAGTGGACTCTTTTTATTCATTCAGACAAGATAAAAATGTTGTAGTAGTTGTGCTTTCCTGAACATGGCTTAAATTTATTCTTTATGCATTTGCATTTCATAATGCAGTGAAAACATGTGTATTGTAATTTTGTGATTAGCGGCTGAAATCAACATGTAAGTATTGCCTCTTTGGGGTAAAAAGGCCATACCTTCGCCTGTTGACATGTTCTGCATTTGCAAAAATTTATTCCACAGGTAAATTAGATTCATTCAGAAGAACACAATGCAAACCAAAACACACCAAGATTGACATTCTTGATATTTATTGAATGTTCACAAATTTCATCCATAGTACATCAGGAAGTCAAAACATAATAAAAAAGAACTCCAAAAATTACTATAAATTATTATATTATTAGTACTAGCAGTTGTAGCAGCCACAGAGTAGGCAAAAAAATCATGCTAATAAATCATGTTATAAATCATTATTCATAAAATCTGATGTTCAATAAAATCTGATGTTTAATAAAAATCCATAAAATCCATAAAATTTGAACTTTAAAAATGGCAAAAACTATGGCAAAAATCCATAAATCCACATTGAACTTGAAATATGATGTTCCATAAATCATTATGTTCCATTTAATAAAATTGTGAATACATGATTACTTATGCTTTATGAATAATTGCAATATAACTAACTAATACCACAAGTTAGATATAATATTTTTAGATAATCAAACCAATAGATGAAACCCACTAATACAGAACCTTTCAAGGCAATCTATTAGTTGTTCGAAATAAAATCTGTCGTTGAAGATCTTCGTAGTACGCCCTTTGCATAGGATTTAAAATTGTCATGTCCATTGACATTATTTTATGATTTTCATTTCGTTGTTCTCTTTCATTCATCATAGATAGGAGTTTTAGTTGTTTCTCCCTATCTTCAGCCCTTCTTCGACGCTCTGCAGCTTTCTGCTCACAGTCGATCGCCTTTTGTTCATCTCGCTCAATAGTTCTAGCAGAAATAGTTGATAACACTTCAACAATTTTGGATTGGTTGGCAGTCATTTCAACAAATCTACTATTGTGCGTTGTTTGATTCTTCAACTTCTCTTTCACTGCCTTAGTACCAATTGGTCATGTTGATGTATTAGATGGTTGTTCGTGCACCGCAGTATTCTGATTGGATTGAAATTCATCAGATTCTCCAGTTGGTGGATTCGAACATGGATAAGCATGTTGCGTGCTTCTTTGGGATTGTGTTTGAAATTCATCCCACTTACAACTTCGGCGCAAAATATCCCAACATGTATCAAATGTAAAGTGTTTTTTCTGTATTGCATGATACATCCGCTTCGCTTCAGCGACCTACAAAAAAAATTACAAAAATTGTAATAACAAGTATACATTTACAAAACAAATTTGATATTTAGAAAGACAAATAAATTTTACTATGTCTGCCTCAGTTGCTCCACTTTGTTGCCTCAGTTGAATTTGTTCAAGAAAATCACAGAATTTATTAATTGCCTTTTGCATGCTAGACCAACGGTGGGACAAAGAAATACGGTTTCGATTTGATTCACCGCTCAATTGTGAATTACAATAAACAAGTTCTCGTTCCCAAAATATAGCCATAGTTTGACTATTACCAATAATGGGATCTTGAGAGACTACTAACCAAGATCTACACAAAGTTTCATCTTCTATAATTATAAACGATTTACCACGAGAAACACGAGAAGTTTCTAAAATAAAATGATTATCGCTATTCTGCGTGTTCTGCTCTCGTGAAGTTTCTGACATAAAATTAATATCACTGTTGTGCTCCAACATTTGTGATTCCTCAAACATTTCAAAATCTTCCATAGTTTGGAAAAAAATACAGTATATCTAAGTTACTGAAAAATATTAAAATGATATACACTGAACCTCAGAATCAGATAATTTAATCAGATAATATAAATTAAATTTTCAAGGGAAACAAATTTCTAAATGACACAGAAAAAACAAAGAAACAAAATTCACAACATACAATGTAATACTATTCTGAAAATAAAATACTCTATCAACTTGATATATGAAACATATATATTTTATAGAACACATCATCAACGGTAAATTTTCAAAATACTCTGTCTATTCAACGGTAAATTATTGGAATGGCTAATTATTGGAACGGCTAGTTCTTCAAAATACTCTGTCTATCCAACGAACGGCTAGTTCTAAAATATGTATATGAGATAACAATTTCAATTATTTTTTGAAGAGAATTTAAATTTATATCACCCTTCAAATTATTTTAAGTCCACAAAATAACCATTCTCAAAATAAACATGTTCAAACCAAACCAAACCTGTTCAAACCAAACCTGTTCAAACCAAGATCAGACCGGTCGACCGGTTGGTCAACTGGCCGAGCAACCGGCTGGTTGACCGGTTCAACTCCAACGGTCACGCGCACAGCCCAATTCACACCAACCAGTTCAAACAGTTCAAACTCATCGCAGTTCAAACCCGTCGCATAATTGATGGTCAACCGGCCAAGCAACCGGCTGGTTGATCAGTTCAGCTTTGCAACGATCAAGAACAGTAATTTGGTAAAATCTGGAGCAGCTTCTCAGTTTGATGATTTTTTTGTTGAATTCTCAGTTTGATGTTGATTTGGTGAAACGGTTGGAGCACTAAAAAGTATTTTTTTCACCAAAATTTAAATTTGATGCCAAGTTTGGTTCACCGTTGGAGATGGTTTAATTAATTAAGTTTGGTGTTTTTGGCAAAGGCTATTTCTTGACTTTTTAGGTTAAAATTCACAAAATAATAAAATATGTTAAAATAGTTAATAAGACAAAATGTCACATCAAACTCATAATCATTTTACTTTTTCTCTCACAAATATCACATCTAATTACAAAAAAAATCTAACTATATTCCCAAACATAAAAACTTTAACCTATTAAAATAGCCTAAAATAAAAACAGCCTACTAAAATAATAACTTCCCAAACAACCACTTTGTTACGTGAAAATGAGCTCATGTGCTAAGTGTGGTTCCAATCCATGTATACTACAAACTTTTTAAATACACTTTAATTTGGAATTGAACTATAACCATTTCTTCTCTCTCTCAACAAAAATGGTGGTGAGCTTGAGAGGTTCTTGCTTGGTTAAACCAGCAAAGCCAACACAAAATGGTTGTCTTCCCTTGTCAGAATGGGATCAAATAGGTATCATAACTCATGTACCCAATATCTACTTCTACAAACCTCCAAAAGAGTGGCTCACTCCAACTTACAAGATCATAAAAACACTAAGAGATTCATTGAGCTTGGCATTGGTGCATTTTTATCCATTAGCCGGTCGTTTGAGTTCCATAGGTGGAGGTCGTCTAGTGCTCGATTGCAATGCCATGGGTGTTCAGCTCATTGAAGCTGACTCCGAGTCCAAGCTAGATGATTTTGGCGACTTTTCTCCGTCCCCCGAGTTGGACTGTCTTATCCCTTGTGTTAACTTCAAGAGCACCCCTATCCATGAATTGCCATTACTAATTGTGCAACTAACAAAGTTTAGTTGTGGTGGCATTAGCCTCGGCATGACAATATCACATGCAGTTGTTGATGGGCAAAGTGCTATTCATTTCATGTCCGAGTGGGCTAGGCTTGCTCGACGTGAGCCTATATCTGCATCCCCATTCCTTGATCGAAAAGTGGTGGAGGATCTGCGAGCTGTTGATCCAACACCAAAATCACATTTTGATCATGCCCAGTTCAATCAACCACCACTTTTGATTGGGAAAACAAGCAGCGAAGAAGAGAGAAAGAAGAAAACCACGACAGTGATGTTGAAACTGACAAAAACCCAAGTTGAGAAAATCAAGGACAAGGCTAATGAAGGGTGGAACTGGACTAGTAGTGGTACTATACTAGTACTATTTGTCATGCTTACACTCATTATGAGTCGATCACTGGACACATATGGAGATGCGCATGCAAGGCACGCGGGCACAAATGTGAGCAACCGACATCATTAGGTGTGTGTGTTGATTCGCGTAGTCGTTGCAAGAAACCACCATTGCCACAAAATTACTTTGGCAATGCAACTCTAGATGTGGTCGCGACTGGCTACCCGGGTGAGCTACTGTCAAGACCATTAGGTTATGCTTCAGGTAGAATAAGAGAAGCAATTGAGAAAGTGACTGATGAGTACCTCAACTCAGCCATTAATTTTCTCAAGAACCAAACAGACTTGTCTAAGTTTCAATATCTACATGCAGTAGACCAAGAGAGTAAGCCTTTCTTCTATGGAAACCTAAATCTTGGAGTGACAAGTTGGATGAGCTTGCCAATGTATGGGGTAGATTTTGGTTGGGGAAAGGAAATCTACATGGGTCCAGGAAATCAGGATTTTGATGGTGACACTTTGTTACTACCAAATCACAATGAGGATGGATCGTTGGTTGTTGCATTGTGTCTTCAAGTGGATCGCATGGATGCTTTTAAGAAGTTCTTTTATGAAGACATTGTCTAGAAATTGATCAGCAGCAAAGAATAAGGGTTTAGAGATTACAAGAAAAAGTACTATTAATGTAATGTTGAGTTTGCCAAAATGAAAAAATAAAGATGCATATATCTAGTAAACAACCAATGCTTAATAACAAAAAAAAATTCCAAAATCCAAAACAGGGTAAAAAACAATCCCAGTTAAATTGAGTAATAGGTTGTTCAAGTATAATTTGATAACTAAATGAGTTTAAAATTATGTTTAAATTTACTTGTTTTGCATAACGAGTCAATCTCGAACGAATTTTTAACGAACTGAACATAAGTCGACCTTGAGTAACTTACTTTTTTATAATGCATATAAATTTATCAAGACAAATTGTTTAAGCCTTATTTGAAAACTTATTGAGTCTAAAATTGTGTTAAAAGTTGACTTATTTACCTAACAAGTTGATCTCGAACAAACTTTTAATGAGTTGAGAAATCGTCACATAACTTGTAGAATATACGATGTAAAGATACTAAAATTCTAATTATATTTTCAAAATTGAGAGAGTGAAAATCCAACAAAATTGGAACCTTAATTAATAATAAGATTTTTTTTCATTCTTTATTTTTTGGTTCTTGAAATTAATAAGATGAATTATAGACCTATTGGGTGAAGTGAACTGGGTTGTACGAGGTCAAACTGGGTTTGTACAGACCCTAAGCCAATTTGGGTTTTGCTCAAATTTAGCCATGAAAGCCCAATTTGGGTTTTGTTGGACGGACCATAGCTTAGCTGGGATAAGTTGCCCAGGAAGTTGAGTATTTTGAGGAATTGAGTAGTAAAATTAATAACAAAAATATAGAGGTGTAAATAGAGTTTGTGCATAAGTGCATTAATGTCTAAGTTTTCACTTGTACTAAAACGTGGACTCATTTACGCTTATAATTTTTTAATTATTTTTATTTTTTTATCTATATATTCTGAGATTATTTTGCATTGATTTAGATTTTGTTTGACTATAATTTAAAAGGTAGTTTGTTGATAAAAAAAGAATTATTTTACTAAAAAAGAATTTAGTTCATTTGGCAATATATTTTTCATTAAAAAAAAAAACTACATTAACCTTAGAAAATCGTTAGTAAAACCCAGAAAAAATATCAAACAAACTTTTTTTTAATAGAATTATTAAAAAGCTAATTTTTTTAAGGAAAAATTACAAATCAAATGTATTTTTTAAAAATAATTACATATATATGAAAAAATTAAACTTTAAAAAATTTACCATTAATCTGGAAAAAAAAAATTCAACCTAGATTTTTATTTTCCCATCTTTTAACCAATAAACAAACTTTTTGACTTGTTTTAAAAAGTTGATTAAAAACTTACTTTTTAATTTTTTTAAAAATATATATATATAAAGAAATAAAAAAAATTAATATAACTTAAAATAAATTAAAAATTAAAATTTAACTTTTAATCAAATACTCAAAACAGTCATTAGCTTAAAGCTAGCAAAAGAGCCAAAGTCAAAAAACTTGTAAAGCGTTAATCATTTAGCCATTGATTTCTAAGAGACGTGTAAAACATTAATCATTTCGGCCGCTGATTTGGATCCACCGTGTGGGGGTGATCACTCAACTCAATTCACACTATCCAAAAAATAAAATTAAAAAACTCAAATCAATATTTTTTTAAAAAAATAATTAATGTTTCATGTGATTACAAATTGAAAAAATTTACAGTAATATTATATAGAATAATGTGACAGATTGTGAAATTTTTATTTGAAAATAATGTCTATTATTTTGATTATAATTTACAAGGATGATGCTATCACACCATTTTTGTAATAAATTATGTAGGAAAAAATTCTAGTAGTTTAGCATTTTTCAAATGTTTTTTTAAGAATAGATATAAAATTAGTTTATTTAATAAAAATAAAGATTATAAAAAATTTAATGCTAAAAAGTTTTATTTGTTTGTCGGAAAGCTTTTGTGCTCCTCCTAAGGAAGTATTGTGCCCGTTATTGTAGGTAAATGGGCCTCTACGATAAATATTCGAGGGGATGAGATGACCTTAATTTTATTGGGACAGCAAATAACATTGCTTGGAATGAGTTTTTATTTGTTTTTATTTTTTATTTTTTATTTTTTATAATTCTCCTAAGGCGGATATCAAGGCCCTAAAGAATTTGCTAAAATTTGTAGACAATTATCATCATGCGTCTTTTAAGTGGGGAGATGACAAGAATTCTCACTTTCTCTTCACTGTAACCCGTGTGAGCCTGTCTTACAAGAATTACTCACTTATTTTGGTCAATGCAATGAGATTTGTGAAACTAATCATACATTTACACTTGCGCCTATAAATATAGGCCGACTACTTAAGACCGTAATATAAGTAACTCAATACTTTATATGAGAGAAATGAAAGTAGGATTCATTCGAATCCTCCCACATGTTCCGTATTTTTTTAACGGTTTCTAGATATCTTTATCATTAATGCAACATTCATTTTGCTCATTTATGGAGTTATATTTAGTACCTCTAAGACATTTTGAAGATTTTTTAAAGTGCTAAAGTGGGCTTTTTAGCATGAGTGAATTAGTCAAATAAGTATATTTTTTTTTATTAAAAAACCAAAATAATCTTTTTTTTAGTTAATATAAATTCACTTTTAAGCTACAATCAAATGATGTCTTAGATGCTCAACAAATTTTGTAAGAAAACTCTAAACGGTTTGAAACATAAGAATCAGACAAAAAGTCGTGTAAAAAATAACATAAAACAGGATTCTTGGGCTGGTTTGGGGTGTTCTAAAAAAGTGCACTTTTTGTCTTTTTGGACTAAAAAAGTTGAGAAAAAAATATGGAAGTTTGGGTTAACTTTTTAGCTTTTTATGAAAAAATGTGTATTAAAATATTGTATAAAAAAAGTGTGTAAGAGATGATTAGTGAGAGGTGGCCCCAGCCGTACAACCGGCTGGAGTGAATTGGCTATGGAAATTATTGCCTAATTTTTGTACAAAGCATTGGACGGTTTTATTTGGCCTGTGGGGTCATCACAGGTCCCATTTTAATAATCTGAACCGTTCAATGTGTGTAATTCGTCGAACACCATCTACCTATAAAAAATCACGTTAATCGGATATCGATAGCTATCTGATCAGACTTATTTATTTTTCAATCATTAATTATAACACCATCCATTTGTTGTATATAACTGATTTGATCATATAGTTATCGATATCCAATCAATGTGATTTTTTGCAGACATATAGTACTCGACGAGTTCTACACATTTAACGGTTCAGATTATCAAAACGGAATTTGTGATAGGCCCCACAGGCCGAACAGCGGTGTGTGTGCAAATCACACCCAATCCTTTCATTTAGGTGCACTGTCGCTGCACAGCAACTGGCTTGTTGTCAATTCGGTGTGTACTTGGGCAGAAAAAAATTATTATTTTTTTTTTTTTGGGTGAATAGTGATATCTTTTTAAATTTTGGAGTAACTTTTTGACTTTTTGACTTATATAGTATAAGTCAAACCAGGCCTTAACTCAAGTTTTATCAAAATTCATATGGGAGACTCTAAACACAATTACAACACTCATATAAAATAGTAAAAAAAAATTTATCAAGAATACTCAATTAGAATAATATGATAGTAATATTTTTTGAATAATAAGGTATCTTGATGATATTTTGGTTTGAAATGCCAACACTTCAATATATCACATTATTATGTATAAATTTTATATTTACTTTTTTATGCTTGTTACTTTGTATGTCATTATTGAAAAATACACAAAAACAAAAACAAAATGGCAATCTATTTTTTAATAGTCATATAAAAAGGTTAAATAATGAAAAAATAGTAATCTATATGTAGTCGATGCTTGTTCGTTAAGAACAATACTCTCATATTTTTGCTATTTTATGTGACTAGATCAGGTAATTGTGCTTAATTAGCTTATTCATTGGAGACAGAAAAAAAAATGTTATTTATCAAGAATTTTTATTGTGAAATTTATTTTTAAAATATATGTGTGATATAAATTTAAAATTAATGAGATGTGAGTCACACCCAGAATAAGTCTATTAATTTACTTTTTTTAGATAGTCAATTTCTTACAATTTAATTGTAAGTCATACTATTACACTTTCATCCACGTATCGTTAATGAAATTAACGCAAATCAAAAGTAAAAAGATTAAAGTGAGATTTTAGTGAAAATGTAAGAACTAAAATAAAATTTTGATAAAAGTGTGAAGAAACTAATAAAATGAAAAAATGTCAAGTTTAACTCATGTGATAATTTTCGTTAGCTTGTTAACTATAGATTGACAAAAAGCAAAGATGGAACCAAGATTTCATCATCGGAAGATTCAAAAATATGATATATAAACTATACATACACACATATAAAATTTCAAATATTATAGAAGTAATCTCTAATAGAATAAACAAATTTTTTAAATAGAAAATAAAAAAAGAATGTAAGATGATAGAAGAATATGATACGTATCTTTTATACCAAAGGGTTATTTTATTTATAAAATAAAATATATATTTTAAAAGTATTAATGGTAAATAGAATTTTTCACAAAAATAATAGGTCATGGTCCTTCGTAGTCTTCTCTTAGTCGACATTATAAATTTATAATAACATAATTTTGTTAACAAATACCTTAGCGACATAAGAAAAAATAAAATAAATGTAAAATTCAATAAACTTTTCATCAATTTGATAACACTTTTTACTCATTTTAAATTTTTTACCATATTTCAAAATATTTTTTACACTAACTCCAACATTGACATTTGCCAAAGTAACGAATTACACATGAAAATACAGAGGAGACTGTTTGGGGAAAGCTAATATAGCCCCCAAAAAAAAATTAAAAAAAAAATTATTATCATAAATTTAACTATTCTTTATACTTGTTGGTTAGTGTTCTAGAAAAAAAATTAATTAAAATAACGTTGGGTAAACAATTATGATAGAGAGTTGTAATTTTAAAGACGTTACAGTAATTTCAGTTACTTCACACCAGAACAAAATTCAGACGTTGACGCACCAGCAACTCCATCGCATCGCCGATCTGCGTTCATGCTCTCTCTCTCTCTCTCTCTCCATTTTTGGATTCTAAAAATTACACAGAGAGAGCTATCACAAGGGTTAAGCTTTGGCCGATTCTACTGTTCCATCTAGTCTCTGTTTGTTTTAAGCACAATTCACTTTATTCGACGCGTAAAGTTTGACTACCTTTCTGGTGAGCTTCAAGTTCACACAACCCACTAAATTTTCTAGTTTCAAATTCTGGGTTTACTTTTAACATCAAGATTTACACACTATTTTGAATTTCTGTGTGTATATAATTCGATTTGGAGGAGCATTTCTACCAAAAATTTCCCATAAGTTTCTTCAATTTTTAAGATTTACGCACTACTTGGAATTCGATTTGGATGGTTTGCAAAAAAAAATTCTGATATTGTCCTTCAAATTTTCCGTTAAAATTGTTTTAAATGCGTAAAATCACAGTTCTCTCTTTTGTTTTCTATCTAAACTTTTTCTAGGAAATTTAACGGTTACATTCTGATTCATTTGGATTTTTCCAATTGACAGGTTGGAATTTGTAGAGCAGAAGCTTCTGACCATTCAATCTAAACCCTATCTGAACTCTGAGTTCATTACCATCCTTTGAAAACGACAGAGAAGGTAAACTCTCCCTTAATTTCACATTTTTTCTGTAAAACAAGATAAGTACATGTGTGTGTGTGTGTGTATGCATATGTTTGGGACCACCATGTCTGCAAAATTTCAAGCTTTCACCAGCCCATTAGAAATTGAGGGAATTGCTGGCCAGTGGTAACAGAAAAAAGTATTTATAAATCAGAGGTAAAGTCTATACACTTTAATAATTAAAATGCCATACTGTTTCATGATTTTTAGCCGACGTCATTTGATGGGACTTAAGGCTTGGTTGGGTTTGGTTTGGGTTTACTGTTTCATGATTTTGTAATTTTTTTACTGTACCACTGTACAGTTATTTCACCTTAGAAATTCTGTAAAGCATTGTTACTTCGTCTGCAAGCATAGATGGTCCCCGGAAAGTTTTCTGTTCTGCTCTGAACCTTCAAATGGAGCTTCTAGGGTTGTTGCCAAATATTAAGCAAAGAAAGATAGCTTTGTCTCAACTACCTGTGATTAGCACTTTTAGGTTAGTTTGTTGGTTGTTTAGTTTATCCATTATTGTTATTATTATTATTATTATTATTATTATTATTATTGTGTGCAGATAATGTGATTATGGGAAGTTCAGATTTGTTTATTAAGGCTAGCCCAACAACATTGTGTTAACATCTTAACTGTCTTGCATGATTGGAAAGCAGGCAATAGAGTGAGTGAAATGGTGCTAATTATTTGAATAATGGGTTATTAAGTTTTTGGATTAATGGAGGTGGGTTTGTGAAAAAAAAGAGGGAGGGTGAGAAATGGGGGCAATTGGTGGGGAAGAGTTGACCAAGTGGGAGGAGATGCAAGGAGTGGCGAGTGATGGCAGTGAGGAGAAGATTCTTGTATTGGTTAGATTGAGGCCTTTGAGTGAGAAGGAGATTGCGAGGAATGAAGTCTCAGATTGGGAATGCATCAACGAGACTACCATTTTGTTCCGGAACAGCCTTCAAGAGCGGTCCATGTTTCCAACTGCTCATACATTTGGTAAGGAAATGGCCATCTACCTATTTAATTTGTTCTCATTCTGGATTCAAATATTTCTTTGCATTCATGGTGTTTGGGTTTGATCTAGAGCATATCGGGTCATCAAGTATAAAACAAAATTCACTCTACCTGTTAGAAAATATTTAGTGACTTGGGTTAGGACATTTAGGTACTATATGACGGCTCGTGTATTCATAATTTAGTTACAACTTTTGGAAATAGATGTTTCTGATATAATTTGAGAATTGCACAGGATTTCTATTTGAAGATGTACATTTTTTTTCTCCTTATTTTGATTTAACCTTCTTTTATTGTTGTTTTATGTTGGATAGATGGCGTATTTAGTGGTGACTGCTCAACTAGGCAGGTTTATGAGCAAGGAACGAAGGAAATTGCTCTTTCAGTGGTCAGTGGTATTAACTGTAAGTATAATTTCATGTTCTGGTTTCTTCTTGTCATAATCTTACTGATTGTTTGAATGAAGTGAAAGTCTTTCACCTCGACAATTTTTCCTTTCAGCAAGTATTTTTGCATATGGGCAAACAAGCAGTGGAAAGACATATACCATGATTGGAATAACAGAGTACACAGTAGCAGACATTTATGACTATATACATAGGGTAACAAATAAAATGTTTATTTGGTGTCGTTTTCTATTTCATTTTTATATTCCATTATGTTCTTTGTTTTTAAACATATATAACTGTAATATTCTTTCTTTTTCCCCCCTCTACGATCTCCAGCATGAAGATAGAGCATTTGTTTTGAAGTTTTCTGCTATGGAGATCTACAATGAAGCTGTAAGAGATCTCCTTAGCACGGATAGTCTTCCACTCAGGGTCCTAGATGATCCAGAGGTAAATGTCTATTTATTTATTTATTTTCAGTTTCATCCGCTGAATATATACTTATATATAGATATAAATCTTTTATGATTTGTCATTCCTTTAGAAAGGGACTGTTGTGGAGAAACTTACAGAGGAAACTCTAAGGGATTGGAGCCATCTCAAGGGTCTTCTATCAATTTGTGAAGGTAAAAGGCATCCCATGATAGTAATAGCGGTAATAGGTATTATGAAATAGTGCCTTGTCTTTATGTATAAAATTGCATTCTTGCAGCTCAAAGAAAGATAGGGGAGACTACCTTGAATGAGACAAGCTCTAGATCTCATCAAATTCTTAGATTGGTGTGCTGCTCCTTCCCATCCCCTTTCTGTTCAGTGCAGTTATTAGCTAAGATTTTTTTGAAGTGCTTTAGAATATTTTACTTACCCCTTATGGATTTAATATCTGCAGACAATTGAAAGTTCTTCCCGTGAGTGTTTAGGCAAGGACAATTCGACAACACTTGCAGCTAGTGTGGTATAGATCAATTAACTTCCTTTTGGATCACTCTTTATTGAACATAAATTTGCCTAATCAATATATTTGGATTGTTTGTGTCCTCCAAATAAATTTTAGAATTTTTTTGGCAAATGGTCAGTAGCGGTAAGTAAATTTGGTTTTTGTTGCTGCAGAATTTTGTCGATCTGGCAGGAAGTGAGCGTGCATCTCAGGCATTATCAGTTGGGGCTAGGCTGAAAGAAGGCTGCCACATCAACCGTAGTTTACTGACTCTAGGAACTGTTATTCGCAAGCTAAGGTTTATTAATCGTCCCATTCTTGACATGTTAACTCTTTTGACTTCCAATTGGCACTTGAAAAATATAGATATATCATTGCTAGAGGTTGTCATTAGCTGTCAGCAAGACTAGATTGTATGTAGAGAACCAAGTAAAATCGCTGTTATTGTTGGATGCAGCAATGGAAGACATGGGCACGTCAATTACAGAGACTCTAAGCTAACACGCATAC
Organism: Camellia sinensis; assembly: GCF_004153795.1. Classification (NCBI taxonomy): domain Eukaryota; kingdom Viridiplantae; phylum Streptophyta; class Magnoliopsida; order Ericales; family Theaceae; genus Camellia; species Camellia sinensis. The sequence continues at coordinate 244,639 of NW_021024828.1, forward strand.
TGCAATCCTGTTTGGGAGGCAATGCTAGAACTGCCATCATTTGCACTTTGAGCCCTGCACGAAGCCATGTTGAGCAATCTAGAAATACTCTCTTGTTTGCCACTTGTGCAAAAGAAGTGACTACAAATGCAAAGGTTAACGTAGTCATGTCTGATAAGGCCTTGGTGAAGCAATTGCAAAGAGAGGTGGCTCGATTGGAGAGTGAGTTAAGAACTCCTGCCCCTTCTTCCACTTGTGATCATGCGGCATTACTGAGAAAGAAAGATCTCCAGATTGAAAAGGTTATGACTGTCCTAACTCATTTCTCAATATAAGCATGTTAAAGTGTTAAACATTTTTATTTGCCCAAAATCAGGGGTATCAAGGAAAAGGAAAGGGAAATGTGACAAAAATTTAGCTTCTATTTATTCACTTTTCCGTTTCAAGCAATGACATATAAAAATAATAAAGGACTCATAAAAGCTTTGGAAATGGTGAGCAATGGGGGTTGAATCTGAAATACCAAGGAAATTGTAAAAACTGTAAAGGGAAATGAGTGGATAAATGGCACCAAAACATGTTAGAGAATAGGTTGTTCCATTTGAGATCCAAAGGCATGTCCTCTCACTATTCCTTGTGCATCTCCACATCTAGGGGGAACACGTTTGGAGCCTCTCAAGAAGCTCCAGTTTTTTAACAAAGCGACTTTCTTGGTGCCTGTCATTAAACAATGATACTTAGTGGTGTCGTGCAAATATTTTTTGCCTCTCATAAATCCAAGACAGAAATGCTGTAACCAAATGCATCCACCTCATAGGCCCTGATTAACTTAATGAAGCTTGACAAGTGTGAATCAAGTTGTTGGAATGGAGTAGTGAAATTTCCTTTTAGATAATAAGGAATAAATGACAAATATTTTGGCACTACTTGTGCTGCCTAGGCCTAATAAGCTTCTCACACTCCACTCTTTTTTCAAATGTTCAAATGACAAGATTGCTTCTATTTTCAGTCGAATCCCAGACATGCCTGTCACTCTTCCACCATCATCCATTGCCCTTCAAACCATGATGGGATTTTGTATCACTGAACTGTGCTTTGTTCTCCGTTTGGTTATTAAGATGGAGAGGGTTAACTTGCAATTAGATGGGCAATCTTGTTACCTGAATTTATTTTAAACCCGACAATGGAGCGTGAGGAGCTTATGTGGAGCAGGAATAGCACTTCACTGTAAGAAAATGTCATAAATCATACCAATAATAGTTGGGGACTTTCACAATGTGAGGGTAACTTGGGATGGACATATCTTTGGCCTAGGCCTGTCTCATTTGCTTGTCCTTCAACTGTAAAGGTGTGGAATCACAAATACATTTTAATGTGATGATTAGAGTCACCCATGTATTTAGCTGTAATTCTGAGATTGACTTCATGTGTTTATACAAAGACTTGGCATATAAAGGCCCATTTATACGAAAGTTACTTGTTGCGTTTACAATGTGTCCCTGGTTTTTCTATAACACAGTTGGAGAAAGAGGTGAGGGAGCTAACTAAGCAACGAGATCTTGCTGAATCTCGGTATGAGGATTTGCTGCTCATGGTTGGAAATGATCAAGCTTCAGGGAATGATGAAGATGATTCTGTGTCCATGGGTGCTTCTTCGCTGCTGTCAGATAGAGGTAAGTTTGTAAGATCCAGTGCGTGTCAAGGCCGTGAGGTATTTGCACTGGGAAGTGGAGAAGATCCTGATGACATCTGCAAGGAAGTTCGATGTATTGAGATGGATGAATCCAACAAGGACAAGATCTCTGAAACCCTTGCCTTATCAACTGATGATGCTGAAGGAATGTTGGCATTGACGCCCGTGCCCATATGTAGCAATGTGGAAGATGAGGAAACGGAATCCACCCCACCTAGAGAAGTAAGCCACATTCAAAATAATTTGACTTATGGGACATTGGAGCAGAGAATCCGCAATGTACAAAAGACCATTGATTCTCGAGTCAGCCCATACCCTGATGACCCGTCTCCTTGGTCTCAGGCTGCAGGTATTTCAAGTTCTAGAAGTCGGAAGTTAAGTAGGAGCTGGAGTTGTAGAGCTAATCTCATGGCTGGCTCGTCATCACCATACTTCAACATGGCACGAGAAAGTCATAATACACCACCCAATGGTTTTGAGACAAGCTTTCCTGGAAGACCAGGAGGATTCCAAAGGATGCTTCCTCAATTAAATTATGATGCTCCAAGGTTGTCGAGAAATGATTCTCAGTCTTCGATTGGAAGTGCTTTTATAGATGAGCTAAAAGCTCAGAAGAACATGAATTCCACAGATGAGGAAATTCCTAGCATTGATAATTTTGTCGCAGGACTGAAAGAAATGGCCAAGGTTGAATATGAAAAGCAACTTGCTGATTGTCAGGTTAGAATGCGCCCACTTTTCTTTGCTTCAATATCCTCCTGTGAAATATTGTCATTTTTTGTGGTCACTGTCTATAGCTTTCTGAGAATTTGGTTCCGATCAATGAGTGGGCATTTGGCTTACCTTATACACCAATTCTGCTATGAAACTTTATGTATTGATTGGTGCAAACCATCAATGTTTGTTTTTGTGAGAATATTCATCCAATTATTGTATGCCGCGATTTATAAAACATCAATAACCTTTTGCCTATCATTACTTAGGAGTAGTTATTTATTATTATTGTATTATCATTTTTTGGGGGTTCAGGTGCAAGGAAAGGAATTTAAGGTTGTGTTGGGATCTAGGATTTGATGAGGGTTTTGTGGAAGGAAAGGAAAAGGAAAGGGAAATGTGACAAAAATTTAGCTTCTATTTATTCACTTTTCCGTTTCTATTTTCTTTTCCCCACAAATTCATCCTCAAATCTTTGATCCAAACGCAGCCTAAGGGTTTATTACGTATTGACATGTCATGTAGCAAATGGAAAGCAAATTGTGTGCTATCATTTTCATTTACTCATTTAGTGTGGCATGTTTACCTAGGCTAGCATACATGTAAATATTTCTACTAGCTTGACCCATGTCATTAGATGACTATAATGCATGTGTAATTCAGTAACTTTGAAATGGTCGGCGTTTTTTGAAGCTTGTGCTCCATTTGATATGGTTTCCTATGTGCATGCTAGGTTCAGGGGATGGAACCGAAGGCTGAAAAGTCTGGAAAGAATGTCAAGGATGTTGGATTAGATCCGATGCAGGACACACCAGAAAGTCCTGCAAGTTGGCCTCTTGAATTTGAGAGGCGGCAAAAAGAAATTCTTCAACTTTGGCAATCTTGCAATATTTCATTGGTCCATAGAACATACTTTTTTCTGCTGTTCAAAGGTGACCCAACAGATTCTATTTACATGGAGGTGGAGCTTAGGAGACTTTCTTTCCTCAAGGAAGCATTGTCTCGGGGTAATCATGTAGGGGAAGATGGTCAGACTCTCACATTGGCATCAAGGTCCACCCTCTCTCTATATCTTGAATGCATGCATGTTAATGAAATCATTTGATTTTCTAGCATCCACATTATTTTTCTTTCAGGCTCCGTTTATTTAGAAAGAAACAGATGATAGAAAGTGAAATGAAAGAAGGGAAAAAGAAATAAAAATTTATTTTCTTGCATGCATTTGAATAGATGGAAAATCTTGCAAGAAAATGATGAAAAAATGTAATCACTACATAACAAGGAGTTATGGAGAGAAACATGGGCAAAGAGGGAAACAAAATAAACATTGTCAAGGAAATGCTCAATCCATTACATGTTTCGAGTCTCGGTTTTTGGGTGTTTTGTACAGCTAGGTGTCGAGAAGGGTGAATCCAGATTTATTTGTTATCTTAGATTTTATTGATGATTTAGTTTGTTAGGTCCCCGTTTTGCGGGATTCGTTTTGTATTCTTTTAGCATCTTCTTGATGCTGTGGTAATAAAATTTATTTATCAAAAAAAAAAAAACATTGTCAAGTTCTATGAGAAAAATAAATTTCCCTATATATTTTACAAGAAATCATAAGCATAACTAACAAGTTAATTTGAGTTGTTCAGGAAACTTTAAATTCATTACTTTTGAGGACTCTCTATCTAAACAAACAAATAAAAAATTAATTTTTTTCTTTTTCTTTCACTTGCCTATATTCTCTATCTAACCAAGGTCTTCTTTGGATTCTTTCAAAGATGGCCACCCGCTTTCCCAACTTCCTCTTGTGCAACATTGATATTGTTTTTTGCCTTGCATTTATTTATGCTCCATTTGTTTCCGCAGAAAACATTTTCCTCATTTTAGCATTTGGTATGACGGAAAACAAAAATCAATAGAAAATATTTTTCATGATCAATGGAAAACAAGCCTTTTTGGGTAGAAAATATTTTCCACTTTTGGAAGGCATAAATTGTTTTCCAATCATATGTCTTATCAATTCCACCGCACTATCACCACCACCACCGTCACCACCACTACCGCAACTCCACCCCCACCTTCACCACCACTGCCATGACCACCAGCACAAAAACCACTACTAATACAGTCACTTGCACATTTGCAACCAAACATAAGAAAACATTTTCTACAAAAATAATTTCGTAGAAAATGTTTTCCATTGAAACAAACGGAGCATTTGTGTGTCAGCATCTTACTAAAACATGTTTTGTATGGAACATTACTAAAACATGTTATGTATGGAGTGACAGCTTGAAGGCCCTTCGCCGCGAGAGAGAGATGTTAAGGAGGCTCATGTACAAGAGGTACTCAGCAGGGGAGAGAAATAGACTATACCAGAAGTGGGGCATCAGTTTGGGGTCAAAGCGGAGGAGGCTACAACTGGTCAACTGCTTGTGGAGCAACGCAAGTGATATAAACCATACTACGGAGAGTGCTATGATTGTTGGAAAGCTGATCATGTTCTCTGAGCAAGGAGAGGCTCTCAAGGAGATGTTTGGGCTTAGCTTCACACGTCCATGCACAAGCAGAAGATCCTTTGGCTGGAAAAACAGCATGGTTTCTCTTTTGTAAGTTTGTTTTATGATCAGATGCATATAAGATTAGAGGCTACTAACTAGTTTGTATTGACTATTTGATATTCATTTGTGATTGAAATTGACAAAGATTGTCCACAATGGTGATGGATTTGTGAACATTTTGTAAGTTTCCTCAGGTTAGAAATGAGCTTGTTCTCTGAAAATTTGTTGGTTTTATGTGCATCTTCAGTCACATATATTTCATGTGTATAAAGGCTATTACCTGATGTTGGTTCTGTTAAGGCACCAATTATCCCAACAATAGATATCAAAGCTATCCAATACTTTTCTTCGCATGGAACTCCAACCAATCAAAGGGAATCTAAATACAACAGAGAGATTTGAATTCAAGACATTTCTTAATTTGAGTTCTTAGTTATGTCAAAAGTCTATATCAAGCCACCCAACAAGTTCTCCCAATGCGTATTTCTGTAAAAAGGCTATTATTCGCCATTTTGCTAATTTAATTGAGAAAGTGAGATTCTTCCATAGAACCAAAGGCCCCCGACATAATTCCCAAACTATGCGACGTTTGGTAAAATTGTTTGTCTTCAATATGCAAATATTATTGTATGCTCTTGTGCAATGCCCCAACAACTGGACTCCCACAATCGTTGTGGTATTGTGTGTTTTATGACATTGCCTTAGGAACTCTAAAACTTATGAGGATATATTATGTCTCAAAAAGAGAGAAAAATTCAAATGAAAAAAAGATAATAAAGATTTGAAAATTAAAAGAAGTTTTTTTTTTTTTCGAACATGGGAAACATTATATTAATAAAACAATAACAATACATAAACAAGATTCCAAATGATCATCTCAACCAAACAAAAAATAATAATAATAAAAAATAAATCCATCAAAAAAACAGTTACGATTCAGGAAAAATTACTAATCTACTCAAAAATGTGGTTTGGAAAGTAAGGTCTCTTTGAAAGTCTATTGTCTCCGTTGATGTTGTCCCTGTCGTTGTTGCCCAACTTCGCCGCCGCCGTCGCCGCCATTGGAGAAGAAAGTACACCCACAATAATATAAGAAAAGGTTTGAGATAAATTATACTTTGCATTTTTAATAGAATACCCAATTCACACTTTGATCTTTAAACTTTGTTTATTTATTTATTTTAATTTGGTCCATCAACTATTGAATATTTGTCAATATAATTCAGCTAGTAACCACCGTCTAATATTATAACAAAAATGTCACGTGACATTGATATTTTTTCACTTTTGCCTTTAAACTATACACTTTCCTGCATTGACCATTGGCCACGTTTGGTAAGTTGAAAAAAAATTAAAAAATTAAAAAGTTATTTAAGAAATTAAAAAGTTATTATTATTTATCAAAAATCAAAAATTACGACTGCATAATTTTCAATCATAATTTTTCCTTACACATTAATTTATATAATTTTTTAATATATATTTTTTTATAAAAAATTAAAAAATTAACCCAAACATCTATATTTTTTTCTCAATTTTTTAATTCAAAAAAATAAAAAATACACTTATTTAGAACACCCCTAAAAACTCCTACCTGTGCAAACTAGTAGGTAAAAAATAAGGATAACGTTTGATACAGTTTTTTAAGGGTCATGCTACATCCCCCTAAAAAACATCCCCCTAATCCCCCTAATTTCCATATTAAGTAAAAAAAAAAAAAGAAAAAGAAAAAGTTGCCCAAAATAAAAATTAGGGGGATTAGAGGTGAGGTTTTTAGGGCTACAAATCATTTCCCGTTTTTTAAACATCCAGCATTGTTGTTTCTACGCTGACTTATGTGCCACATTGCATTTTTTTGTTGGGAGTACCCCGATTATCTTCTCCATAACCGTCAAAATTTCACTTTGAGGGTCCCGTGGGACCTACAATGGTGATGTAAATCAGTCATCTCATGTATCTTAGATTTCGTTTAGTAAGTATTTTTTTTTAGTTAAAAAGTCAAAAAATCGTTAAAAGAAATTAAAAAGTTAATAATTCATATTAAAAAGTTAAAGATTCTCTTTTTTTTTTATTTTTTGCACATTTTTTTATAAAAAGTCAAAAAATCATTCTAAACATACTAATTTTTTTTAGCTCATATTTTAGCCAAATAATTACTAAATTAACATGTTCCTAAACGAGGCCTTAATATATATATATATATGTAAAAAATTAATTTGATTAAAAATAGATGGGGACATTAAGGCCTCGTTTGGGAACAGACTAATTTAGTAACTTTTTGGCTATTTGGCTAAAAAGATAGGTAAAAAAAACTTGTATATTTAGGATGACTTTTTGACTAATTACGAAAAGATGTGTAAAAAGTAGAGAGAAAAGAGAATCTTTGACTTTTTTGTATGAGTTGTTGGCTTTTTGGCTAATTTAGTAACTTTTTGACTAATTGACTAAAAAAGTAAGTCCCCAAACGGGGCCTAATTGTGTTTTGTTCTACGCTCCATTTATTTGAAAAGAAACATATGATTGAAAATAAAAATGGTTAAAAAGTGAAGTGAAAGAAAAGAAAAAAATGAAAATTTATTTTCTTACATGTATTTAAATAGATGAAAAATTGTGCAAGAAAATGATAGGAAAAAAATATAATCATTTCATAACAAAGAGTTATGGGGAGAAATATGGACAAAAAGAAAAACAAAATAAACCTAGCCAAGATTTATGAGAAAAAATAAATTTTTCTATTTATTGTGTTAGAAATTGTTAGCCTAATTAACAAACTGATTTGAGTTGTTTAATGAACTTTAATTTTCATTATTTTCTAGGACTCTCTATCTAAACATATTTTTTATTTTACCTATATTATCTAGGGGTATTTTTTTAAGGTCCCTGATATTATGATTTTATTGTATAAAGGACATCAAATATTTTCATGATGTCTAAGATCCCTCAATATCAATCCAGAGAAAATTGGTCCAGAGAAAATTCAAGTCAGAGAAAATTGGTCCAGAGAAATTTTGGACTTCCCTAAACTTCTCACTGTAAATTTCTCTGCCCTTTTTTTTTTTAACATAAGAATTCCCCTACCTCAACTCACTTCCTTGCTATACACTGTACCTGAGATGGTCTACAAGACAGCTAGAGCCATGGGGCTATATTCTAACGTCAATGTACTTTACAATTTGAGCTGTTTTTTCCCCCATTGATTCTGGTTTCTTCTACCTTGTTCAGCTACATTTTTGCGAGGTGAATCGGTGGATGAAAAATGTAAACCAGAGGGTGTTTGACATATTCATCAACAATGAAACAGCAGAAGTTAAAGCTGATGTTATTGCTTGGAGCAACGGATACGCAGTTCCAGTGTACTGAGACTATGTTGTTTTGGTTCCAAAAGTAAACAATGGGGAGAATGAAGACCTGTGGCTAAAGCTACACCCAAACACGAAAACAAAATCTCAGTACTATAACGTCATTTTAAATAGAGCTGAGATCTTCAAATTAAGCAACTATGATGGAAACCTTGCTGGGCCTAATCCTCCAAAAAAGATTGTGGCTAGTTTGCCACCAAAGAAACATAACCCAAAATCATCAAAGAAGATTACATTGATTATGGTTGGATGTATTCTTGGCGGGCTGCTAGTTTTTCTTATTTTCTCTTTCCTCCTTTATATGAACAGACCAGTTGGTGGATGATCCGAGCAGCTAACATGCCGACAAAGCAATATCACCCTTCTCTCCAGAGAAATTCAAAATTTCTCTGGCTGCATGGTTAGAAAAGAAGGTAAACTTAATCAATATTAAAGTTGCATCACAAGTTAGAACTGAAATTTCTCTGCTTTGAACTGAAATTTCTCTGGGTTGGTCCAGAGAAATTCTCTGGTTTGAACTGAAATTTCTCTAGGTTGGTCCAGAGAAATTCTCTGATTTTAGCTCAGCTTTAACATGATCTGGATCAGCAGTTGGTTGGTCAATTTTGTTTATGACTGGGATTATTGTCAAGTTAGATTCAAAAGCAAGATAAAAGCTATCAACAGTTCACTCTATTGAGTGAATAAACAACAATAGGAACATATATATATATATATATATATATAAATTAAAAGCTAGCCCTAAGCTCCAATGCAAAACCACACCAAGAGGACTTCAAGGTAGCAACGTAGATGTAACAAACTATCTTGAATCACTACTTAAACATAAAACTCATTGGAACATGATAACTTGATTTTTTGTGTTCCATAAGAGCATGCATCAAATGAAAAACTTGCATGGCTGCCCAATCAGGATAAACATGAATATTGGTCTGATCCTTTGAATTTTCTCTGGGTTGAATCCAGAGAAAATTCAAATTTCTCTGGGTTGAATCCAGAGAAATTTGAGAAATTCTTGGGGCATGAGCTCCAAGACAGACCACAACCTTGCAGCTTCGGTAGAGTTGGATCCCAATTTGGATGTTGAAGCTTCGTTGCAGTCTGCCAAGTACTTTCCAGAAACGTTTTCAAGCCTCGGATGCGTAGCAACGTAGCAAGTCGTCGTAGCGGTCTGAACAAAAATTCAAATTCATTAACACACTTGCACCTACTATAAATACTTACAATAAGATATATAATTAAGTGTATATCGTCAAAAATTTCAGCGAGTGATTAATAAACACTACCTGAGGAATTGTCTTCAAGAACTTGGAAGCCAAGAAGAACACCAGATCTGCATATTTTATCGCTTCAATTTTACAACCTTAAGACTCAACTAGATGTATATATATATATGCATGAATCTCAGGTTTAGAGAATAGTAGCGACCTGTTATGAGGCCGGGTCGCGGATCCGGGCGGTGCGGAGGTCTGTGACGGTGGCAGAGTGGAGGGAGGAGTCGGAGGAGAAGGTGTTGAGGAAAATGTCGTAAAGGAGGGTGGAGGAGGTCGTAAAGGAGGGTGGAGGAGCAAAGCTTGTTGCCTTGGATCTGCAAGACAGTGGGTGAGAGGAGAAGAGAGAGAAAGAGAGAGAGAGTAGAGTAGAGACAAAGAGTCAAATTTCTCTGATATATGTTTAGGGACCTTAGACATCAAAAAATAATTTTGTGGATTTCTTTCATTACGAAAAGTGGGAGAGGGACCCTAGACCAATTTTCCCTATTATCTATCTAAAAAAACTGAGCTTTATGGAATTAATGGTAAATATAATTTTTTAAACTAAAACTGTTCATTTTATAAAATAAAATACGGTAAGTTAATTTATATATTGATATCCGATTAAACTAATTTTTTGTATTTATATATTTTTTTTCAAGACCTATAAACGATTCAAATCACTATTATAAAGCTGCATGGGTTCACAAAAATGGAGTCTTAATGATTTCGGAGAATATGGAATTTTGAGGAGAGGTGAGACCTTTTCTGTTTGAGAGTATTTGACAACAGTTTTCAGCCTCCGTTTGGGAAGTGAGTTAGCTTTTTAACTTTTTGACCTTTTTTAGCTATTTTAGCCTAGGCTAAAAAGCTTGGTTTGGGAAGGGCTTTTTGGCTTTTTTGATTTTTTTTGTAAGATAATAGTGTAATGATTATGGGTTGCATATGATGTTTTATTTGTTGTGGTTAAAATAGCCTATTTTGCCTTTTGTGACTATTTTAGCTATAAACTAACTTGCCAAACAACACCTCAAATAGATCACATTGATGAAAAAATCAACAATTAAAGGATTAAATAAATCTAAAGTTTAAGGGCCAAAATGAGAATAAGTAAGGTTTGTTTAGTTATTTTAGTTGAGATTAAAAAAATATAAAATATAAAATAAATTAAATAAATTAATAAAATAAAATATTATATTTAAATTATAATTATTTCTTTTTTTTCCAAAAAAAATCGACAAAATAAAAATAAAATAAAATAAAAAATAGATAAACAAACTTTTTGGTTCCAACTCCATAAGGTCAACCTTTACCAAATGACAATTAGGCAGGTGCAAAGGGTAACTTACCCATCTACTAAACTAATCACCACATCAATGTGTAAGAGCATTGTTGTTAGCACCTTATAAATTATTTTGGACCTTTTAATTTTTAGTCCTTTTTTTTATTATAATAATGACTTCAAATAAAATTACTACAAGGAATATCATTAATTTTGGGACACCCCGTCTCACAATTAAACCTACACATTCACTGTATCATGAATTAGGGTTTATGAGAGTATCTACATCCATCATCAACTCATCCATTTTTCCCAAATTCCACTTTCAAAACTTGTCCACCCTCAAAACCTTCAAAATCCTTTGGCAGCAATATTCTGGGGGTAACGGTGGTAATCATTTGATTACTTACATTTTTCCAACTATGACAATGAGTGAAAATTTTTCTGGTAATTACAACTCCATAAGACGAGAGGAGTCCAACAAAGCTTAGAGCAAGTTCATAACTTTGATATTATTCTTAACTTAGAGGAGATTGCCCTTGCAAGGGTAAGTTTCTTGAAAAAAATGACAAAAATAATAAAATATGTTTGTCATTTTTTCAGGACTGAATTCCTGAACATATGACCGAAATTCGGGAACACAGGCCCAAACATTGTCTATTTGTTCGGGAGCCTGTAACTAAACATTGATTTTGAACTTTTTGTGATATGGGATGAGTCCAGAATGAAGAAAACTCGAAGAACTTAATTGTTTTAAGAATTGGGAATCGAATATTTTAATCTCCAAGAAGTGATTATATGATAGGTTAAGATAAGTAAAGTTGGTAACAACCATAGACAAGTTTTGTATTGAAATATCCCCTGAAAGATTATTGTGGCTCAAATCAAGAGCTTGGATTTGAGAGCAATGGAAAATATCATATGGGAATTTAGTTAAATCAGTAAACACAATATTCTTTTTGTTCTTCTTCGTAGGTTTTGAAGAGGATGTGACTCTTTTTTTTTTTTTTTTAATAAGTTTTGTTATGGTTTTTTGGAAGGAAAGTTTTATTGGGGATGTAGGTGTGTGCATTCAAAGGGTGAGATATTTAAGGATAATTTTGATATTATTTTAAGAGAGAAATTTTTTAAAAAGTTTCAAAATTTATAAATAAAGGTCCAAAGGAATAGAAGATCAAAAATAATTTATAGGGTGATTGCATAATATACAATAAAACACTACAAATACTATAAATTACATATAATAAAACACTACAAACACTATAAATTAATCCAAGGGTGGAAAATCTTCATGAAGACTTTTTATAATACTTCTTTCATTATACCTAGCATTATTGTTATAACGCCCTCAAAAAAGACTTAATCCAACCATTCAATAAATCCATAAAACATAATAGAACTATAATCTTTTTATTCATTAGAGTTTGTATTACGATGGATATTACATGTTAGCAACAAAATGAATGCCCTACGGCCTTACAGCTTTTCAAGTCATCACTTGTTTACAACAAAAAGAGCCCTAACTCTATACATAAAAAGTCCTAGTTTTGAATATACATTTAACATCAAAACGAATAACAAAAGGGTGTCTTCAACTCCAAAATCCAAGCTAAGATCTTGGAGGCGACATATCACCTGTATCTGAAAAATGGTGTCCTAAGTAGCGTGAGTTAAAGCCCAGTAGAGATATGCTAAACAATATATGAGAATTAACTAAAACATTAGCATCCGATAAATGTTTAGCACTTGAAAACCAAGTTACACTCTTTCCATAACCAATCAACATTGACATTCATATTTCAATCCACTTCCATTTATTTATCCAAATCAATTCATTAACATGGTTCATTTTTATCCAAACAATTTAAAATGAGATTACAACTCATATCATCAACACTTTAATTATTAACATCATTCAAATGTATATAAGATTTCGGGACTTTCACCCTGGACGCTCCGGCCAACTTAATTATCAATGGAGTCCATCCCCTATCGCCTCCCAAACAATGTAGTACATCCCCTATCTCCTCCCAAACAATGGAGTATATTCCCTTTCTCATCCCAAACAAAGATACATATATAATGTATTTAAACACGTTGTCACATACAATGACCAATTAAATCATATATTCAATGTGTTAATCCAACCGTCATATTTAATGACATAGTCCAATTAATTAGTTTCAATTTACCTAATCATCATACAGTTTCTACAACAATCATGGCTATCCTCCACCGATAGCCCAAAATAGTTATTTCTAAACAGATAAATAAATTTATCAAACAAATAATTTATTAACTTTTCTATAGGTGAGTGATTTATCAATCTAACTATACCGTTTAATCACATATTTTCCCAATTTCATTATTCCCAAGCCAATTTCATATTTTCACATTGATTTCACTACTTAAACAAATAATTTATATAATGCAAATTAGGGCATTCTCCCTCTTTTCTCAAATGTTGCCCCCAAGGCTAAAATTTACCCATATTATACAAACAACCCCATTTTCAAGATCTCACATACACATATGAAACCCAACAATAGGAACCCCTCTTTTATAATTTCAACTCGAACCCTAACTTCACCCAAAATTCTCAAATCACACCATTTATACAAAATGACCAACATCTATGTTAAAACCCATATAAGAGAGTAGAATATCCCTACCTCAAGAAGAGAAGATGAGCCAAGTAAGAGATTAACTCCAAAGATGACGAAACCAACTTCTACTCGGATGAAAATAGAGTTCTTGAAGAGCTCAATCTTTTTATCAAAGGAAGGAGGGTGAGGAGATCACTAGATCTAGATCAAAATGCAAAGAGAGAGAGAGTATTTTAGAGAGAGATGCTCTCAACTTAGGGTTTTGGAAAGTTTTAAAGAGAGAAAAGATAGAGAAAGTGATTTAAAAAGTCACTTTCGCGATCTGATATACGCACAGTCCGCTCGAGCGGAGAGTTTGACGCTCGAGCATCAAACACATAAATTCGACCTGCTCAAGCGCAATAAAGGCCGCTCGAGCGCCAAGACACACTACTAAAAAGCAGGACTTTTGAGTCGGCAGCTTGCCGTCGCAAATAGCGGATTTGCCGACGCAAAAACTTTTTGCGACGGCGTTTCGACGGCAACTCAAGGGACGAAAATGGTGGGGTCGCAAAAAGTTTTTGAGTCGGCAATCTGCCGACGCAAAAAGTTTTAATTTTTTGAGACGGTAGATTGCCGACTCAAAAAGTGGTTAAATGTTTTAAAAAATTTAACTCATAATTTTCTCACTGAGGCTCCCAAGGTTCGAACACACACCCATTTGGACAAGTTGACCCAAGGTCAACGCACTACACCCACTTCACCACCACACCTCTTTCAGATATTAAACGAGATATATATTATTTATAGTATATACACTCAATATTAATATAAAAGTATATGTATAAATAAATATATTTATTAAATATAATCAAGTAAATAAATATATATCTTGGTTATAAATTTTTTTTTTTGCTACGGCATCAGTTGCCGACACAAAAAGGTCTAATTTTTTGCGTCGGCACAAATTTACCGACGCAAAAGGTCTATGCCGACTCAAAAGGTCTATCTTTTGCGTCGGTAAATTCAACCGACTCAAATAATACTATCAAATATTAATTTTTTGTGTCGGCCAACGGTGCCGACACTAAAGGTTTGGTATTTGAGTCGGTAACTCTGTGCCGTCTCAAAAAGGCTACCTTTTGCGACGGTAAAATTTGCCGACTCAAAAAACCGACTCAAAAGACCCTTTCTTTAGTAGTGTAAATACGGGGTTTCGGTACCATTTCTTGCGCATTACGGTTCGAACACTCGAACACCTTTACGGATTCTCCTGCACAGTGGCAGATATGTAAATACGGGGTTTACGTACCATTTCTTGCGCATTACGGTTCGAACACTCGAACACCTATACGGATTCTCCTAAACAGTGGCAGATATGTAAATACGGGATTTACAAACCATTTCTTGCGCATTACGGTTCGAACAATCGAACACCTGTCACGTGTCATTCTCCTGCACAGTGGCAGATATGTAAATACGGCGCCGATCATTAGAACACGGTAACCACTTTCTTGACGTCTACTACTACGTTATCATAAACAACCACAACAACACTATCGGCAACCACATATATCGCGAATTCATTCAAGGCACACCGATCCAAAAGCCAACATGTGCGCAGATATGTAAAATACGGGGTTTCCGCTACCTATCTTGCGCCATCTACCGTATCGAACGAACTCGTACCACACCCCACTTACGGAATTTCCTTACACTGCACAGTTGGCAGTATGTACACCTAACGAGAAAAGATTATCG